>VZSR01000257.1:2993113-3036057 GCA_013398615.1 Brachypodius melanocephalos | reverse complement strand
GCCAAAAACCACTGTTTGAAGTTCCGGTAATACACTTTCTTCATGTGTATTTATTTTTCTGTGTCTTAGAGTTATGAAGGGGGAAAAAAAGACAAAACCAATCTTTAATGCCTGATTTTGGCTTCCCGATTGCTTGCCTTTTATAAAAGATGGGGTATCTCACAGCTGGAAATTCACAGAACCCTCCTGTCAAAAAAAGATAGAAAGACATGGCCAGACGAGTTACCTAAGGTTATTTCTGTACTTGTAGATGGAATTGAAGAGGTATCACAAGTAACTTTAAACCTTTGTCAGCTTTGGTTAAGATTGCTGTTAAGAAGTGGCAGCATACTGCTTTTTATGGTCAGGAGAATCAACAGGGAATCAAGAAAATCTGTCAGGGAATTGGAGTAGACATTCATCTGCTGGTTTCCAGGGAGGTCTGTGCTGCTATAGAGATGCTCTTACCCCTACCTGAGCTCCCAGCTTAAAACATTTGTGCCTACATCAAGTACACCCACACTTCTGGCCTCACTTTAGACATGGAACTCAAGTTAACTCATCCTGGTTGGAGCAAGGCATTTGGTAGTTTTCACCTCAATCAACTGTTTGGATTTAGAACTGTGTGGGTGCCTAATTTTAACACAGTATGTTAACTCCTGTGAAAATGTCCTCATGGGATTCCAGTTTGAGGCAGTCTGGGTTTTTTCCAGTTCCTAGTGCATGTGAAAGTGAAGACCAAGCTGGACAGAAAGAGGACAGGATAAATGGTGAGCTGTTAAATCTGAATTCCACCCTGCTGCTATTGCCAGTGCGTCAGAGAGGCTCATCCCATGGTGTCTGACAGAAGGACTGCCGGGTTAGTGCCCCTTCACAATCTGTCTCCTCCCCTTCAGGAGCAGCTGGGGGATTAAGAGGTTCCGAATTGGAGTCATTCTGTTAAATTGAATGTACAGTAGAAATAATTCTGCCTTTAGTGTTAATACAGTTATCACGTAGGGGTGGATGCTATGGAATTATACGGTTTCAAGCAATTTAATCTTTTTTCGGGTCCCGACAGCGAGTTTGTTAGCCTAATGTGTATTTAGCTAATGCTGGCCTGATCTATATTTAGCTGCTCTAATAAATCCTGCCTTTTCCTATGAATCTTGCCTGGGGCAATATAAGTACACAGGGGCAATCCTGGGGAGGGAAGGTAGACTGTGCCAGCAAGACTCCGGTGATCTGCTAAAACATAAATCTAAAACAAGCACTTCTGTTTCAGTGGTGTGATGAAAGATCACACTTGCTCATGCATCTGACATAGCTATTGCAGCAGAGGTATGCAATAGAGGTCACGCCTACTGTACTTTACACCTATTTTATCCATTGTAAGCTTATTTAGCGGTTATTCAAAGTCACTGGTTTGTCCTGCTTTAACCTCAGCCAGCAACTAAGGATCAGGGAGCCGTTTCCTCCCCTCCACCCATCCCGGTGTAATGGGGAGGACAATCAGAGTAGAACTTGGACGGTTGAAACAAGAACAGTTTAGTAACTGAAACAAAATTAATAATAATAATAATAGTAAATAATGATAGTAATGATTATGAAAAGATCAGTGATGCACAATAGAAATGCACAATACACCACCTGCTAACCAATGCCAGACCCTGCCCCCAGGCCCCATCAGGCCCTTCTGGGTAACTGGTAATATAAATCCCTAGTTTATATTCTGGAAATGACATTTTATGGTGTGGAATATCCCTTTGGCCTGTTCAAGTCACCTGTCCTGGCTATGTTCCCTCCCAGCCCTTTTTTTCCCCCTGCACCCCCTCACTGGCAGAGAATGAGACGCAAGAAAGTCCCTGATGCAGGATAAACACGACTTGGCAACAACCAAGACATGAGTGTGTTACCAACATTATTCTTGTGTTGAATCCACAACACAGCACTGTGCCAGCCACTGAGAAAAAGAAATTAACTCTATTCCAACCAAAACCAGAATACACTGGTGTTCATTCAAATCAGATTGTGCTCTGATACTCCGACCTCTCTCCATATCCATTTATACTAGCTAAAATTACAGTCACACACTGTTTTGGATATCTTTTCCATGTTTTAAAGATCTTTTTAACACAACACCCTCAGCAAAAGTAAAGAGGACTTTCAGTGAAATTCCTTTCTCAGTCTGGTCCTGCAACTAAGATTGTCTTCCCCATTAAACTTTAATTGCTCATAGACAACTGGTGCTTTTGGTCGACCACTGCCTTCTTCATCTGCCCTAGTAGAAAAATAGGTGTTGCCTAAAAGACCAAATGAGCCTAAGTATAATTTAGAGTAAATGTGGAAATTATTCAAATACTTCCATGAAAAAACCTTATGAAGTAGCAGTGTAGAGATCCCTCTTCAGGATATGTGATATAAATGTACAGTGAGGGGAAGTGATCTTCAAAGTATGTAAGTTAAAAATAATTTGGAATAAAACAGTATTTTATCTCAGTGTGAAAGCCGAGAGACAGTGTGAAACTCATGGGTACAGTCTTGTTAGGCTTCTAATGGAAGTGTGTCTTTTCCACATAGATAAAATTCTGGACTAAATTCAAATTGTAATTGTATATAATAGACCTTTGTAGCAAACTGGCCTCAGGCTGACAAAAAAAGCATAACTTATGATTGTTATTTCCACTTCCAAATAAATAGCAGCAATTTCATGACAAGACACATATGGAAAAAGAGTTGTCTATTGGCTGTTCCCAGTATAAAAATACCGAATGAATAAATCTAATAAAATAATTATGTTAAAAGATAATGAGGCAAAAGAAACATTTCCTATTGACTTCATTCAGTGCTGTCAAGTCTGTGTGTTTCCAATTTTCCCATTCATTGTTTCTTTTCTTGTTACCTAAAGGATGTCATCCAGCTGCATGTCTTAACTGAAAATAGGTAACTGTGGAAAATTACTAGCTTAACTGTGGGCTAATCACACAAATGCATACATCCCCCTATGTTACCGCTGATTTTTTATTACAGTGACTATTAAAAGATGTAAAAGTGCTACCGTCTGTGTCAGACAGTGATCTGGCACATATGCCAAAAAAAAAAAAAAAGAATGCTTTTATTCTGTGTATTTTCCTGGTTAGTTGAAACCAGTTCTGATTTTAATCCTGTTATATGCATTGAGTCCTAAGAAGGTAGTTATTTTATTGCATTTTCTCTTTTCTTTTAACAGTAACATAGCTATCCTTTTACCTTGACTGAAAGAGAGCCCTGTCCTCAGCTGAGAATATAGCAGTACTCTGTGTGTCTATGTCCTTGTTGTTTAACTTAGTGTATGTGGAGAACACAGAATATTACTGGCCAACTGGTCAGCCTGTTCAAAGACTAGAATTTGCTTTATGTTTATCTGAGGTGCAGGTGATTTCCCCTTTAATGTGAATATGCAATTAATCAGCAATTTTTTTACTGTGTCACTGATAGTATTAAATATTAAACTCTGCACATGCTCAATACAGTTGATACATTGTGTAGCATCTTGGCAATCAAAACAGGTGTTACTAAGCCTTGAAGAAGTCTCACCCAGCCTTATAATCTGTATTAATTATATCTCTCCATTATTATATCTTATATAACCTTTCTTCATTCGTAAGTAATCATGTGTGTAAACAATTTTATTACTTTTCAGGCCTCCATACCTACAATTCCCCAAGTCATCTGATACAGGCCCTAGGAAAACAGTGTTTGTTTTGTCTGTGGATAGCATTGTAATTCAACAACTTTTTGTTTGCAAGCCTTAGTTAAAAATTCTTGATTCATTATTGGGGATTAATACCCTCTTCTGAAATTGTTACATTTGCTATTGTGTGTATTATTATATAATTTAGGTTTCTCTAATGTTTTCGTCTCTTTTTAAACAAAATAAAATGTTTGTCACAGGTGAAGTACCTGTCTTCTTAAAGGTCATTCTCCCAATGACTGTTAAGACTGTGGCCTAAATATTCTTGTTTCCTTTTCCTCATTTATTTTTATTGCTTGTGAAATGCTAGCTCCCTGTTACTCAGTTTGTGTTTGTAGTGTATTAGTATCATCAGGCTTTACCTAGTCTAAGAAAATGTACAACCTATGCTATAAACTGACCTTGTAAAATAGACTTGCAGCCATTAAACTGTATGCTTTTTTTAAAGCTAACTTGATTACCAGAATTACATGTTTTCCACTTAACACAGCTATAGCAAAGGTAGATGTAGCTTTCGGCCAGATTTAGCTTTCAGTTAAATCAAATAAATTCTTACTGTTTTAATGCAGGTTTGAATGATTCCTTCTATGTCTGTGAGAAATGTTGTATTTTGAGGAAAAATATGACTTTCATACTAGAAAAGAACAAACAAGCAGAAGTTGGAAGAATTTTGTGTTCTGATGCTGCTTACTTTTGTGTGATCCGTATGAAGCAAAAGGTAAATATTTAGATTATTTGCATACCTGCATTTGACTTCTCAGTCTACCAGTAGCTACTACACAATTGTCAGTACAAGTGATTTTTGCTGTTAGCATAGAGGGAATACAAAAAAAGCAAATAATAAAGGTGGTCTCAATATGTTTGCCATGGATTATATTTATTTTCCTGCTTGGTTAAATCTTTACTTAGCTGAAGCTAGATGTGTTACTGTGATTATTGGTGTTTACTGTTTGTTCTTTGTGCCTTATGTAAGACTGATTTGCTCTGACATTGTTCTAACTCTTCAGATAAATGGTAGGGGAGCATAATAGGATGTTGCTTCATGTCACTGTCAGGAAAATTACTGCAAGCCATATGGGTTAAGATTCATTTGTTATTAACTTTAAGAACTCGTGGAGGAGAGAAGTATAATAAGATTCAAAGCAACTAACTTTAGGGTGGGGAAAGGGTGTGGACACCTGCAAAATTATAGATGGGCAATCTAAATTTCAGAAATTGCAAAGTCCCTAGAAGAAGAGCAAAGCACTGTAGCACTGTAGGCCGTAACAGGTAGATGACAATCTGTAGGAGCCAGTACAAATTTAACAAAAAAAGCACATCAGAGGAGTTGAATCTCCTCTAACATCTGCTTCTTTCCCTCTACCCGGAAGACCTGTTATCCTGTCATAGATCTCCACCTAGCAAAGCATTTAATAGTGCCTCAGAGGAAGAGCTCACAGGGAAGCCAGGGTGACGTAAATGGCAAAGTTGTTCACATGATGTAGTTTCAAAGTAAAAGGATGGATGTGGTGCACTAGTGTTGCATTGTCCTGAGCCTATAACTGCTTATTTTCATTCTTACACAGGATTTTCCCACGACTTGATAAGGCAATACCAACCTGTAAGCATGTGGAAGGTTAGGTGTGGAATTCAGACTGACATAGACAAGTTGTGCTGGACACCTGCATGAGCGGAAGCTTGCAGAAGGCACGGAGGGAGCAGGGCAGAGCTCTGCAGGCACGGCCAGAAGTGCACAGGGGGTAGGGTCTGCCTGGGGCACCTGCGCTGGGGCACCTCCGGCCGTGGGGACAGAAGGTGACCTGCTGGGATGGTAAGCGCTGTGCCCCACTGTGTAAATAGAAACCCGATCATTGCTTTAAACAGGCCAAGTAACGTTTAAATTCTACAAGGCATTCGAGAGATGTGCTTATTTGTCGTGATGTTTAAAGAAATCGTGGGCCAGCTGGAGAGCTGGAGGGACAGAAGAACGGATGGCCGGAGGGCTTGACCTGTGAAGAAAGGGTTATATGGAGGATGTGACTGTTGAAAAGTGATAGCAGGTAAGGAGTCTGGCTGCCCTCAGAGCCGTGGGTGTCAGCGGCAGCCGCGGAGGAGGGCAGACATTGTCCTGCTGTCCCCTCGCGGTACTGGCGGTACAGACGGCAGGTGGGTGTCACGGTTCGGCAGGATGGGCGGCACCGGGGCTCGAGGAACCGGGCCCGGTATAACGCCCCCGGTGCCGGCGGCGGGACGGGGCAGCCCTGCCACTCGAGGCGCGCGCCGCCCACAGGGTTTGAAATCCCGTCCCGTGGTGCCCCGGGGCCGCCGCTGATTGGCCGGGCCGGGCGGTGCGCGGTTCAAAGCGGCACTGGCGGCCCCACGGCGGCTCTTCGGTCTCGACTCCGTCCCCGTCCCGCCATGGCTTCCTTCGGCTCCCAGGGCGGCGGCACCAAGAAAGAGGAGAAGGGCAAGAACATCCAAGTGGTGGTGCGGTGCAGGTACGCGTGGCGACCTTTCTCTGGGCGAGCGTTGGGGGCTGGTGGGTGGTCAGCCCCAGGGAGGTCTCCCGTTGGTGCCTCCGGGCCCAGACATTCTCTGCATTGCCCCGGAGAGCCCGCGGGGCCGGCGGGCCGAGGCCGCTGCCGTGTGACAGGCGGTGTGCAGCTGTGGCTCTGCCGGGCCGCTGTGTGCGGCTGCGGATACCTGTTTGGGGGATCGCTGTGTCTGCCCGCAGGAATCGCTGCGAGGGAGCCGCCCGTACCCCTGAGCGGCCTCGGCACCGCGCTGGGTGCTCCTGTCTCGGGCGCCGGTGTGCGGTTGAGGCGGCCCCGTGTGCCCTGCGGGGAAGCGGCGCTTCCGCAGAAGGAAGGCTCTTAGGAGCGATTTCTTATAACTTAAAAGGGTAAAAAGCTGCCATTTCCGAGCTTGATTCAGCATGCACCCACTATGAAGCTGTGTAGGAAGCTCAAGGAAATTTACATAGAATTAGTATAATATTCGAGACACACGAAAGCCCAGGCTGAATTTTGCTCTTATATGAGCTCGTGTGGGAAGTCGCTAAGCTTTAACTAAAACTGTTGCTATGTCTGCTGTTGTGTATCTGTCACGTACCTTCATTGATGCAGACTTAATCCAGGGGCCAAGTAATGGGATGGGGGTCTACTGCTGAAGTAAAAATGACTACATGTCTTGGTTGATGAGATGAATTTACTTTTTGGTACGAAGTGATAAATTTCATGTACCATAAAATTAGGTTCTCTTTGTAATTCTGAGGTGGCTTTAAAGAATTGCTTATTTAAGTAATCTTAAAGCGTTGTATATTAAAGCTGTAATACTGGTAATGCGTTGTGTGTAGTGTTTGAAACATCTTTAGAAATTGAGGGGTTTTTGAGCCAAACCTGCAAATATTAGTTTACATATTATGGTTTTAGTGCCTTTTGTAGTCATATTCTCAAGCTTATGCGTTCTGCTTTTACAGATGCACAATGAATACAGAAATTAAAATCAATTTAGCCTTATATTTGCAATGCAACTATAAAGCTTCTGAAACAAATGTGGGATTGGTGGAAGTGTTGATGTGAGTTAAGGCTATTGCAAAAGAATAAGCTTATTGAGGCAATTCAATTTGACATACTGTCAAGAGCAATTGTTTTCTTTTTAAATCTCTCTTAAGTGTTCTGTAACAGCTTTATCAAGTATTAGTATCTATTTTAACTAAATATGATGCTCTCTATGAAAGTAGCATTAGGGCTGTCCATGGTAGTGTTCTACTTTTGTTGTAGCACACAGACTAATTGCTATGTCAAGAGTTAGGTTCTTATCTCTTAACACTTCTTTTCCCACCCATGCTTTTGCCCTTTGTAGAGTTTTTTTTTTTTTTTTTTTGATAACTTCAGTTTATTTGAACTAGTATATGTTTCTTCCACTTTTCTTTTTTTCTTCTGCATCAAGTCAAATTCTCCTTTTCTTACAGATATGAAGGTAGATGCAACTGCGTTCTTTGGTGTCCTAATTTGTTCCCAAAACCTGATCGGTCTGAGCATATAAAAAAATCTTTCCAAGCAACCCGTTTACTGGGCTTTGGTAAAACATTAATTTGGAAACTCAGAATGCATGCATTAGCCTTGTTAATATGCATAATGTGCTTTATACCTAAGGGGATGAACCTGAGATCAAATGTCTCTGTGGCACACCAGGGAGTTGCTCGTGTAGTGGTGATGGTGATGATCTGTACTTCTGCTTCAGCCCAGCTAAATTGTTACCGTAATATCACAGCTGTGGGTTCTTGCACCTCCTACCGTGGACTGGTTCAGTGTTACATGATTACATAGCAGAATATGGTGGTTGTTCTGTTCCTTTAGAAGTCATGAAACTGAAGCTGTAACTTGCTCCTGTGAACAAGATTTTGGTGATCTGTTGTCATCAGTCCACCTTGCACTCAAGTGTCCCACGGTCTGTTCAGAATCTGACACTTCAGCCTCAGTGATGTATTGAGGGAGAAATGTTAGCCACAAAGTTCAGGAAACTCAAGGTGTCATGGGCTTGTGGTTTTCTTGTGTTTTGTTCTTTTTTTCTTTAGCATTATAATTTAAAGAGCATCTGAAGTGCCAAGATATTTTAAAGAATACAAGATGGTAGAAGTTTTATTTTCAAGCTGACTGCTCAGGTCAACTATATAGCTAGCACAGACATTCAGTGAAGTAGCACTACTAAATGAAGACTAAAATAGGATTTATTCTTTTTAGTACATTTCAGGAGAAATAGTGGCAAATGTCCCTTTAAGGAAAATGGTGTGCTCCAAGTTTGAATTCGCCCAGTGGTGAAACAAGATGCTCACCATAAAGTTCAAAACTTTTATTTTCCCTGTATTAAACCTTTTTACTATGACTGACACTACTGTGGACTTCTGCCCCGCAGATCTGATGTTTTTCATTTCTTATTAAATACTATTCAGGTGCATCAGTGTTATAAAGGTTCTGGTATTGCTGCTTACTGTCCTGCAATTAGTAGGGTCGGTTGGAGTTTTTGGTGCTTTAGAGTGTTGTGTCATCAGCATTTGATTCACTATTGCATTTACTTGCATGTATAAGTGCTTTCTTTTCTTTTTGAAGGCTCTTATTTAGAGACTTGTTTGGTATGTTTTATCTTCTGCCCCTGCAATTGAACATGTTCTGATGCCTGTTAGCTGTGTGCACGTCTATATGATCTTGAAAGTGGCTATAGGCTTGTTAAAAATATATATGTAACAAACAATAAGCTATAGATGCCTAAGTTGTCTCACAGTGGATGAAAGGAGAAACAGTCTGTAAACTGCCAAATTGCAGTGTTTTTTCTTAAACAATTATTAAAGAGATAAAGTTTAAAACTTTGTTCTTTTTGGCCAGTTATACTATTCTAGATCCTTAAACTGAGTGATGTTACTGCTTCATCTGTTTGTTCTTGTCAGCAATGATTTCAATATGATATTCCTGACTCCTGTCCTTTTAGGCCTTTCAATGCCTCAGAACTTAAAGTGAGCTCCTATGCTGTCGTGGACTGTGATCAAGCCAGGAAGGAAGTCAGCGTCCGCACCGGAGGGGTGACAGATAAGTCATCAAGAAAGACTTACACATTTGATATGGTTGGTAACTGCTTGTCGAGCTGGGGACTTGTAGAAACAAGCTGGTACTTAGTGTGACATTATATGTTATTGTATTGATTAATGGGATGTGTTGCCTTTGTGTCAATAGGTTTTTGGAGCTCAGGCAAAGCAGATTGATGTATACCGGAGTGTTGTGTGTCCCATTTTGGATGAAGTTATTATGGGCTACAACTGTACAGTGTTTGCGTGAGTAAGCCAATAATTATTAGGAAATTCTATTTGTATTTTAGTTTCTTGTTTACATTTTTATTTTTGTTCTCACAGTTATGGCCAAACTGGTACTGGTAAGACCTTCACAATGGAAGGGGAGCGATCACCCAATGAAGAATATACTTGGGAAGAGGTACATTTTCACTCCTGAGACTTCTCTTATCTGTACTGTAGCTCCAAATTAGAAACTGCAGGAGGCTAAAGAAAACCAAGAGTTGATGCCTTTCAAATTCTGAGGCTGACTTTCCTTAAATGTTTGTAGATTAACAAATAATCTCACTCATTTATATGAAAAGGACAACTTTACATCTTTAATGTATTGCATTTAACTCTTGGCAACTTTTATATCATCAGAAGGTCATCTTTATTTTTGTTTATATCTAGTCAGACTGTTTAGTTGAAACTCTACCCCCTAGCTCCAAATCTCTTTCAGTACATTTTTAAATTATTTCTTTTTAATTTATAGGATCCACTAGCAGGTATCATACCCCGTACATTGCATCAAATATTTGAAAAACTCACAGAGAATGGTACCGAATTTTCAGTGAAAGTCTCTCTTTTGGAAATCTATAATGAGGAGCTTTTTGATCTTCTGAATCCTACTCCTGATGTTGGAGAAAGACTGCAGATGTTTGATGATCCTCGAAACAAGGTTAGTGCTACAAAATTTGTTATCTTGAGGCTTTCAGGATTGTTGAGAGACGTATAATAAGCATGTATTACTTTCTGACAGAGGGGTGTAATTATTAAAGGCTTGGAAGAAGTAACTGTACACAACAAAAATCAAGTTTACCAAATCCTGGAAAGGGGTGCAGCCAAAAGAACAACCGCAGCTACTTACATGAACGCATATTCCAGGTACAAATCTTCCCCATTTCAGAAACCTTGTTTTGTTCTTTCTTAAATAAAATCGTACTGAAGAAGTAAGAAACTGGCGCAAACATGACATCATCTTGAGATTGTCTATCACAGTGCAGACTGTCAAACATGGGTTAGAAAGCCAGAGTTACAATTTCTTCCTTATCATGTGCTGTGGATGATTGCAATAGGTGTATGAAGGGGTATCATAGGTTAACCCCAGCCAGCAGCCAAGCCTCTCCAGCCACTTCCTCCCCCACTCTCAGGATTTGGGGAGAGAATTGGAAGTGTAAAAGCTGGAAAACTGCTGGGTTGCGATAAAGACAGTTTAATAGGGACAGCAAAATCTGTGCACACAAGCAAAGCAAGAAATTAATTCACTGCTTCTCATGGTTAATCTGTCTCCATGAGAGCAGGGCCCCATCATCTGTAACAGTGACTTGGGAAGACAAATGCCATCACTCCAAATGTCTCCTCACCTTTTCCTCCCTCTTCCCCCCACTTTATATATTGAGCCTGATGCCGTATGGCCTGGAATATCCCTTTGGTAGTTTGGGGTCATCTGTCCTGGCTGTGTCTCCTCCCAACTTCCCATGCAGTCTGAACCTCCTTGCCAGTGTCACAGCATGGAAAGCCCTGACAACATCATCTCTATATTATCAGCCCTGTGTGCAGCACAAGTCCAAAACACAGCCTCATACCAGCCACTGTGAAGAAAACTAACTCCACCCCAAAAAAACAGTACAAAGCATCATAAAATCTGAATGCTTCTTGAGTTAAAAAGGGACAAGCTATTTCCCCCTGCATTATTTTTAACCTAAGCTTCTCCTCGTGTTTACAGTTTGCCTGCTTTGTAACTAATATATCCTTTGTAAATGTGCAGTGTCTATTTGGAACAGTAGCCCTGGAGTTCCACCTAACTCTAGCTGAGATAAAGACATCATAATGTTCTTAATTAGACATTTAGAATATTGACATTTAAGTACCGCTCACAGTTATGAAGTTAACTTTCTCCAAGTTTTCTATGCCTATAAAACAGAAGACCTAAATTTGACAGATACATAAGTGAAATACGTTGTATGTACTAGCATGAGATAAATACTCCTTGCAGTAGATACTGCACACTTTGAAAAAGAAGATTCCTTTCAATTTTGGAAGATGTTTAGTTGATATACCTGTGTCAGAGGGGTGGGTTGTCTTTATTCTAGCTGTTTTAAGTGACTGGGTGTTTTGTTTTGGCCAGTCCAATTTACTAAATAAACTTGGTGTAAGAGTTGGGTATCCTTTCCTCTCCACACAGCAGTAGAAAATGATACATTAGGATTTGTTACTGAAGTTTGGAATTTCAGAATACTGCTAAAATCTGCTTTTTATAGATCAATACAAGACCCTTGTTTCAAAATCTGGCTTCTGTAAAATTTGCAAACTAGATTGTGGAAGTTGGGGATAAGACTGTATGGCAGTCAAGGTTGTTTCATGTGGTTGCAGGTCATAGAATGTAGTAGAGGCACCTGGGTCAGAAATAGCATTCTTTTTATTACTGTCTTAGCATTCTTGAGCTGCAGATGATGTTCACTACTGTGAACAAGTAGTGATCCAGTGTTGCATTAGTAAGGAATGTACCCTGCCTGTATTGTATTTTAATTTCAAGATATACTGGGCATGTCTGTTTACTGGGGGAAGGAAATGGGTATTTTTTACCACTAATTTGAACACAGAATTCATTTTGTCTGAGATTCCAGGGAATTCTGAGAATTTGTGCCCTAGATGTTGTTTTATGTACAGTCAAATTGGTGTATTTTGACATCTATAGCTTTCTAGATATGTCAGCTTCCTGTGGTAAAAACTTACTAAAGGAATAAACTCAACCTAAAATCATCTTTACTATGAGAGTGGTGAAACACTGGAACATGTTGCACAGAAAAATTGTGAGTGTTCCATCCCTAGAAGTATCCAAGGCTGTGTTGGATGAGGCTTTGAGCAGCCTGGTCTAGTGGAAAGTGTCCTTGCCCATGGTAGGGGAGTTGGAGCTAGGTTAAACCATTCCACGATTCTGTGGTCTTAAACTTCATTACTGTTTTTGACTGAAAAATTAATTGGACTTCTAAGTTTTTAATATGGGGTTCAGCTAGTTGCTGAATTTTATTAGCCTGCATAAGGAAAGTTATGTTCTTTAATCTCACATTCTGTGAAACTGTTCTTGTCATAAGAACTGAAAAAAAAAAAATCTGCAAGTCAGTTTTCATGAGATGCCTGTGAGTTGAGAATACACAAATGTAAGCAAAACCAAGGCGTTTCCCTTGCTTTTCCTTGAAATAAGATAAAATTTGTAGGATTGGATGAGTTGAGTGTTAACCAGTTGCTTCATCACTGGTTTTAAATACCATATTCATATGTACACAGACAAAATTATACTATCAGAATAACTTTGTGTATTGAAAATGTAAATTGTAGTTCATGGGCTAAATGTATGCTCTCTATAAAGAGCACAGAACTTGCAGCAGTCATATAACAACCAGATCTTTGGCTTTAATGGAACATGTGAAACTGGTTTCTTTTGCAGCCGTTCCCACTCTGTGTTTTCAATTACCATCCATATGAAAGAAACAACAGTAGATGGAGAAGAACTTGTTAAAATTGGAAAGCTAAACTTGGTAAGTATTTTAACTAAGTGTCATTGATAGAATTTTTAGCTATGTACTAGAGTTTATTAGAGTTTTTTCCTGATAAGGGGAAAAATTACTGTTTTCATTTTCAATATCAGTCCCATTTGTCACCCCAGTGTCTCCTGAAAAACTGGTAATATCTTTTTATGTGTTCTTCAAGACTTTGGGGCAAACATTTTTCAGGGTGATTGAGACAGAAGCATAATCTGTCTTTCAGGTTGATCTTGCAGGAAGTGAAAACATTGGTCGGTCTGGAGCTGTTGATAAAAGGGCTCGTGAAGCTGGAAATATCAACCAATCTCTGCTGACACTAGGAAGAGTTATTACTGCTCTAGTGGAAAGAGCCCCTCATATTCCATACAGGGAATCTAAACTCACAAGAATCCTTCAAGACTCTCTTGGAGGACGGACAAAAACATCAATAATTGCCACAATTTCACCTGCATCTGTAAATCTTGAGGTAAATTTAAAGTCTGAAAATGTATTCCTAAAATAAATAATATATTTTGCTAATTATCATTAGTAAATAATCATTAAATAGGAGTTAATTCCTCAGCTTGACCTAATGTTAATCTGTTTTTCACAGGAAACATTGAGTACACTGGAATATGCCCATAGAGCAAAGAACATCATGAACAAGCCTGAAGTTAATCAGAAGCTAACAAAAAAAGCTCTTATTAAGGTAACTAGATATATAGCTTAAAAAATTAAGTTACAGGTTAGGCATGACTTTTTGTTGATATAGTCTTTGCTGTGCAGGAGTTATGAGTATGGGAGAAGCTGTAACTAGTAGCAGTGCTTTTCTGAAGTGATTTTAATTACTGAACTGATGCTTTTAAGCTAGAGCTGCACTAATATAGCAGTGGTCCCTGCAGATATTGGAACTGTTGATAAGACTAAAGTTAAACAGAGGGCTATTGCTACTGGCTGTGACTGTGGATATTACATGTTTGCAATTTTGCACTTTCCCTAGAAGGATCCTGAATTAAAGGGAACTTGTCAGTAAGTACAAGTGAAAAGACAGAGTAAAGTAGCTCTGCCCCTAAGGAAGCTGTTATTCCTATTGTAAGCTGCTAAATGCAGCCAGGTATGACTTTCAGATGGAAGGTTTCAATGCTCTAGGTATAGTCAATATATATCCAATGATATGAATTTAAATGGTGCTGTACTGAACTTAGAACAGAGGTGAAGTGCTTTGCTCTTGTGCTTCTGTAAAACTTCTGTAGAGCACTGCCTTGGTAAAATATCTGTTAAGCTGGATATTGAAACCAAAATAGAATTCTTCGTGTTTACAATGATTATTTCTTTATGCAGGAATACACTGAAGAGATTGAGCGTCTGAAGCGAGACCTTGCTGCTGCTCGAGAGAAAAATGGAATCTATATTTCTGTTGAAAACTATGAGTATGTCTGCAAAATTTCTATAAAATAACTAACAACAAATCTCAGATACTGGTACCTATCCTTATACAGAAATACTTTCAGATTATTTTTAATCCAGGAAGTTGAAGATACTTAGGAGACACAACTGTTTGGTCGTCTTGTTCTTTCAAAATTAGTTATTATACAGATAAAACTTAATAGGCTTCCACTGATGAATTTATGTGTGTGTGGACCTTACTGTAAGCATTACCCAAAATGCAGATTTACACATGCAGCCTTTTTTTTTCCCAGTGCAAGCTGATACAGGAAATTAAACTTGATATACTGAACTTCACTTTTAATAGGGCTAGTTGCACAGAAAGCTTACAATGGAAAATTGTCTTAAATCTTTAGTGCCTTAAGTGAAAATTACCTGCTATTCATAAAGAATTTAGCAATACTTATTTTTCAAAAGTATTGAAAATGCAGTGTAAAATCTTGAAACTGCCTCTTACTTGACTAATTTGTTTGTTTATTTTAATCCTTACTTGAGAGCCCTTAATGGAAAGCTGACGGTTCAGGAAGAACAAATTACAGAGTATATTGACAAAATCAGTGCCATGGAGGAAGAAGTGAAAAGGGTAAGTGATGTTTTTCAACTGTGGCTTAAGTCTCCTAAAAATTGGAAGAAATTAATTCCTCCTTTCAAAAGCAGGAAAAAAGTTTGAGGAAAGAACAATCAAAAGATTCTTTGAGGAAAGAACAGTCAGAAGATTCTTTTTGTTTTTGTTGGTCTTAAAGTTCTCCAAATAGTCAAGAATGGAAGCTTCCTAGTCCTTGAAGTTAGGAATTTGAAATAATGTATATGAAATTGCAGGTTGCAATACTTATTTGTAAAGCTGTTTTCATTGCTACTGTAGTTTGCTTTGCTGAATTTTCAGCTAAAAATCTGCTTGTGAAATGGTATCATCTCAGTTGACAGGTATCTGCTTAGGAGCAAAGAACAAGCAGAGAGAGGTCTTGAGCTTCCTTTTAACAAATTGCACGAAAATTGGAGCTCCTTGTTTAAGAGAAATATAGATGTTAATTTGCTGGTATATGTAACCCCTGTGTGTAATCAGCTTTACTGACTCTTTTCAGTCTATCTGGTTGTGTTTGTTCAGTGGGATTCTTTTCCTTGTGCTATAACAGTAGTTTGCTCTTGTATTTTGAGAGGGGAAGCAAGTGATTATTACAGTGAGAATGGTTTTGGCTTGATATTTTCAGTGATTACAAAGACTATACAAACCTGTAGTTGAGGTTTAAGACCTGAGTCCTGCAGCTGAAATTGCTAGATGACAATTCGCCTTTTGTCATTGTCACATAATTTGAGAGATGTGAAATGAGACTGTCAAATTTATCAAATGTGGTGTTGCTTTTTTGATGTTTATCTTTCTATTTAGGTCACTGAACTATTCAGAGTCAGTAAAAATGAACTTGAACAGTGTAAAACAGATTTGCAAATCAAGGAGAAAGAACTGGAAGAAACACAAAAAGATCTACAAGAAACCAAGGTTCAACTGGCTGAAGAAGAATATGTGGTTTCAGTTTTGGAAAATACTGAACAAAAACTTCATGGCACAGCTAGCAAGGTTATCACAGTTCTTGTACCTACTGTAAAACAGCTTCCTAGGTTTGAGAGTTTCATGGGCTGTTCAAGGAAACCAGTTGTTGCTAAAAGCATGATGTGAGTGAGACAAGACCTGAATTTAGGATGGAAAAGTAGCATTAGATTGCAGGACCTTCTCTGTGATGGTACTGACAGTTGACTGCTAAACACTCAGGTTGGTCTGGAACTGACTTTACCTCATGCCAATTTGTCATGGGAGTTCCAGTGCTTTGCAGTATCTATTATCATGAGGGTTTTTTTTTTTTTTTACAGAATAAGTAGTTTTCTTTCCAAATCTTATGACTGGTCTTGCAAAACAGTAAATTATGCATACCTGAAGGACCTGGTCTAGTGGAACATGTCCCTGCCCATGGAACATGTCCCTGCCCATGGTAGGAGGCTTGGAACTAAATAGTATTTAACCTACTTTCCAACCCAAACCGTTCTATGAACTGGGGTAGAAAAATAGCAAAAAGCTTTGAATAATGTTGCCCTGTCACCTCTGTGTTTTGTGGTATGGCTTTGATGTGTTTGTAGCTTAGTCATAATTATCAAAACAGACTTGAGGTAGGGAGAGAGAGTGTTCTGCTATTTAAACTGCAGAGTGATGGGACTTGTATCTTCAGACACCATGACAATTTCTTTCTGTTTGGATTCCTGTAAGATTAGGAGGGAATGCCTGGTTTTTATGTGTGGGTTATGGAGTGCATGAGACAAATAGGTACAGAAATTAATTATGCTCACTACAAACCAGGATTCCACTATTTATATGAATTCTAAATTATTTATCACAGGACTAGTACTAGAAACCTCTTGCTTGAGTACTATATTAAAGAATATATTTACTGGCAGATTGTTCAGAAAAAAGTTAAAGTGCTCAGGTATTTTTCAGTTACTGTTTTGGGATAAATGATACCTTTGTCCCTTAAATACTGAGGCAGTAGTTTATTAATGCTTTGATTTTAAAACCAGAACAAATGGTCTCTAGTAGGTAACTTTTTCCCCTTGTTCTAAAAGCATAAATGACATACCATGGTCCAGAACAACTGTAATTTGATGATGTAAAGGAAAACACCTGTCTTTCTAGAGAGAACTTCTTAAACTCAGAGCTGTTGTTGCTTTTCCTTATATATTATGTGCTTGGCTTGTTGTTTAAAGACTTACTAAAATATCTTTAAAAATTACAGTTACTAAGTACAGTTGAAGAAACTACAAGAGATGTATCTGGGCTCCATGCAAAACTGGACCGTAAGAAGGCTGTTGATCAGCACAATGCTGTCATCCAAAATACGTTCGCAGGACAAATGAACGCTTTGTTCAGCAAAATACAGGATTCAATTACTGAAAACAGTTTGAAGCAGCAACAGATGCTGACATCTTACACAAATTTTATAGGTAAGTATAATTACACGTATTAGTAGTCATCGTGTAGTAATGTCAAAGACCACTTCCTAAAATGTATCTGCTTTAGGAAAGAAGTGGCTTTATTTAAGGGGCATAATGATTACAGTTGCACCAATAATAATGTGTTTGGAATTATCTACAGCCTTCCTATAAGGGGCAGTGAGGTGATAAGCAATAAAAACAGTTCTTATCTTACAGGGGAACTTTAAGAAAATTAGTAACTCTGGATTTCTTTTGTAGGTGACCTCCTGTCTACCAGTTCTTCTACAGCAGATATTCTTGCATCAGTTGTATCAGCATCTTTTGCCTCTCTTAAAGAATTGGTGTCTACTAAAGTTTCACACATGTCTGAAAAAATAGCACAGCATGAGAATCTATCACTTGATTGTAAAGCGGAGCTGCTGAGATTAATTGTTAGTACATTTGCATACTCTTACTTAAATATTTGAAACTGATTTTGATCAAAAGGATTTCTGTAAATGTATAGATTTTTTTCTGATGCTCTTTACCTGTATCTGTTTCACCACCTGACCATGATTGTCCCTCCCAATGTCACCCCCACAAGCTGTAATGTACACAAGCTGTACTACTGTCATAATAGAGCACACATGTATGTACACATGTACATAGTATCTTCTTACAAAAGAACAGCCATGTTCTGGTTTAACTTAGTTTTTTTCTCTTTCTAGGAGGAGCATGAAACTGGATTAGGAAAAGCAGTAAATAGCTTGACACCCGTGGTAGAATTTGTCTTGGGGTTAAACTGTCAGTTCCAGAGTAACATGAAGAAATATTCTGCTGTGGCTGATCAGGTAATGCATGTAATCTGCCTCTTTACCTTGTGCTCTTCTATTTTATTTAATTTACAGATAATGTTGTTTGTTTTTCTGCAGTATGTCAGAGTTTTTCCACTTCTTGTCTGGCTTTTTCCCCCTTATGTTGTCGTACGAGTTCTATCTTCTAACTTTCTTTCAGAGTTCTTTCCTCTCTTGAATGTGGTAGATTTGCTTGTTCTCGATATTGGCACAACTGCTTGCCTAAGTGCCACAGTAGAATGGCAAAACGTGGATGTAACAAATATTTGATGATACATTTAATATACTCTTCCCCCTGTATTTTAGAAATCCGAGGGGGTAAAAAAAGTCAACTTAGGCAAGTCTTACTACTCCAAAATTCTTCTGGTTTTGTACCAAACTTTCTCTATAGCCCCTTTGGTTCCTGGGAAATGTGATGCTTTATCTTGTTAACAACCATATGTACAAAAAATACTGCACTTACTGAAGTCCTTTGCTTCAAGTTATAATTCTAGTCTATCTCCTGATACTTGTGTAGTACTGCAGCCTCTTTCATTTCTTTGGGGGTTGTTTTCCATTTTGTCAAAAGCAAGTCTTTATTTCTGGTGACTCATTTCTCTTACTGAAATGTTTTCCACTCCTGTCAATTACAGCACATGAGAAATAACTCCCCTTGTCTGGAAGCTTTTTATTGGTTTTCAGGCTCAGACAGCAGATAGTCCATGGCTTATGAACTCTTGCTGTTCCTTGTCTACTTTTCTATTTTGTTTACCTTGCATGTCAAGTTTTGTGTTTGGAATAGCCTCCACCCTAAGTTCCAGTCTCAAACTTCAGATCGTTCCAAGTGTGACTTTCTGCCTTTTATGCACCATCTTTATTAATGCCTTTTGACAATTTGCTTGGGGTAGAGTTTGTTTCTATGTCAGTTATGCTAAGGAAAAATATCAGTTTCTTAAATAAAGATATAAAGATCTAACTGTAACTAAAACTTTTTTTTTTAAGATGGAGGGCCATAAAAAGGAAATGGATACCTTCTTTGGAGATCTTTTTCTCACTCTGAAAAAAATACAGGAAGAAACAGCCAGTGGCTTTGCTCAGCTCCAACAAAATTGTGACAGTTTAAAAGAAGAAGTGGAAATGACGCGGTTGACACATAAAAAGGTACCCTTGGAGTGAGAAAACATCCTAACACCAAGTGTGACTGCTTTGATTTAAACTCTTACATGGTAGTAAACCATTATACTTGCTTCAGAAAAAGTGTTAGGAGGACAGTAACTTCATTGTAATTCTATTCAGCTTTTGTTTGGCTGATTTAAGTAGTTTATGTAGGAATGTAGCAAAAATTTTCCCCTTGCTGTGAGTATATCCAGTATATGTGCATTTACACATGTCTTCAAAAGTAAAGTGTCTGTATCTTCACTACACAAAAACTGCTTTAGAATTGCAAAACTCTGCATTTTTAATTCAGGCATTCAAGTACCCTTTAAGACTGTTAAAAAGTACAGAATAACAGTGAAACTGGTGATAATTCTCTTGATAGAGCGCAGCCAAGTGGATGTCTTTACTGCAAAGCCAACTTGACCTGTTTGCTCAGGAGACTCAGAAGAACTTAACTGATGTACTCACAAAAAATGGAAGCCTGAAGACCACCATCACTGCTATGCAAGAAAGTGTTCACCTGTAAGGAGCGGATTCTTTTTGCTGTGCAGTTACTCAAGCTAAACTGTATATGAAGAGAACTTCAAAATTGGATGCTCTTCACATTTGTGTGCTTATAAAGCCTGCTGGGCATGGCCTGTGTGTTAGAGCTGGGTTCTGCCACAGAGTATAGATCATAGTTGACCTTCTCCCAAAGTAAACAATAGTTCTAAAAGGCTTGACCTTGAACTTGTCTCCTGAGCATGTTGCCATAAGAAAGTATAGTTTTGCAGCAATATGCTGAGGAGTGTACCTCAGTGTCTGGACTTCAGAACTCCATATTAGAAAGGTTTAGCTTGAAACATAATAATGTATCTATTGCAATGTTTCATTCAATTGCAGACTAAATAACTAAGGTCTTGCTGAAGTTGTTTTTAGCTTGTGGTTACGGTCCCTTGGTTTTCTTTTGGGTTTTTTGGTTGGTGGGGGTTTTTTTTGTGGGTTTTTTTAGCAAATCTGCTGCAAGTGCTATGAATTCACTAAGTAGAAAACAATATTATAATTAACTAGTTTGATAGAACTCTGCTATTTCACTGGCTTTGGTCTCATATTTCTAAAAGTATACTGTGTTAAAATCTACCTTTCAAAATCTCTGAACTCTTACAAATATGTGTTGCAGGAAAACTACAGACCTTGTCACCAGTACAAATTCCAATCACAGCAAATTTGCTGCATCTCTGGATAATTTCTCTCAAGAGCTCAGGAGCATAAATACTGAAAACAAGACAATGCTGGAAGAATCCAATGACCACTGTCAACATCTTCTCAGCAATCTCAAAAATGTGTCTCAGGATACCAGGGCATGGGGTGAATTTACAACTGTTCAGATGATCAACTTTACTAACCAGCAGCTATTGTCTTTCAAGGATGAGAAAGAGCAGTTTCAGTATTTACAGAAGGTACCTATAGTCATTTGTAGTCTAATGCAACATCCTGAGACAGACTTCATTGCAGAATTTGTAGAGGGGAGAAAAAAGTTTTCTGTTATAGTCAAAACAAAACTATGGGGGTTTTGATAGCAGACTCATGTTACTGAGTTTAAGAAGATGTAATTAGAGGAAAACAAAAGCCTAAATTAAGAGGAAGACTTTGAACTTCAAGTGCCCATAACCTCAAAAAATGGTGTCATGACTAATGTCATACAACTAACTTGTAATCTGAGTGTTTTATATCATCTTGGTAGTATTTATCTCTAATTCTAAAGGTTTATCTACAGTAGTGTCTTTGGGAGATGCACGGTGAGCAAATGCAGGCTGTTTCCTGGAGGATGCAAATTACTTTATTGATCAGATTGAATCAATATGGGAGAAAGCATTCCTTTTAAGCATATACAAGTTCTGGCCTCTTACCTAAGAGCTTCTCACGTTTTGGTTGTTTTTTTTTTTTTTAATTTCCATCACAAATTTCACATCACATGCTTGTTTTATTGTCGTAATAGGCAAATCCAATATTTTGTGAACTTTCAGAAGGAAAAACTCAACTAGAAGCTTCCTTCACATAGAATATTCTGAGTTGGAAGGGATCTCCAAGGATCGAGTCTAAACTAAAAGCATTTGTGGTCTCAAGACATCTCTGTACTTGCTGAACACTTCAGGAGTTTCATTTCAATGGGAATGGCTGAAAACACATTTTCCTTTTCCCCTGCAAATGCATAAAGATTCTAGTGCTCATAGGATGTTTGTGTTCAGTTGAATATCCTAATTCTGTGCAGGGTTTGTGCATAGAAGCATGGGGTGTCTCTGGTCTGAGCCAGATGGCATCATCTTTATTCTTGTGACTAGCTTTCTAAAATGATCATACTTTCTAAGAAACTGACTCCCTTCTGAAGATAGCTCTCAAAATGAGAGTGTAAAACTGGCACTGAAACTTCTCAATTTGAGGTCTCAGTTGTTTCGTTTCAGGTCATGTCACTAGTCATGCACCACATCTTAGAAAAGAGGCCATAGTCTTACCTTTCCTGTTAACTTGGTGTTTTTGGTTGGGTTGTTTTTTGTTTCATTTTCAGAAAAATGAAGAAAACTGTGATAAAGCAGTAGCTGAAATCACTGACCACATTGGCAGACAAAAGGCTGCTCAGGGGAAGGTGCTAAAGGCCCTTCTGGATCAGATAATAAAGGTGGATCAGGAGATACTTGTGGAGCAGAAACTGGCACTTAAGGAGGAAGTACAGCATGGACTCACTCAGGTTAACGGCTTCCTGCAAGAGGATCTCAAAGTGGATGTTCCAACAGGTATTTAAACAGGTTGGGGACAGAATGGTCTCACAGGAAACAATGTGAGTTCCAGGATTCATAAGTGAAGGTTAATGGGGTCATAATATAACTGGCAGCCTTACACCTTTTTTAAGCTGTCTGCAAATAATGGTGACTGAGCAAAGCTTGATTTCTATAATGAGTTGATGTAAAATTGAGGATTTGAAATTAAAGCAAACACTGAAAAGTGTATAATCTTCATTAAAGGGACAACTCCACAGAGGAAAGACTACTTCTATCCAGTCACACTTGTGAGAACAGAGCCCCGGGAACTACTTTTGGAGCAATTAAGGCAAAAGCAACAAAATCTTGATGCTATGCTAAGCAGTGTGGTAAAGGAAGTGGAGGATAATGCAGGTCAGGTATGTATATAAATGGCAAATGAGGCTCTTGAATGAAGACTTCACATCTTTGAGGTTTTTTCTATGCCCTTGTGGAGAGTTGACTGGAACCCCAGGGCTGTTGTAGCCTTTGTGTTTTATAATGCACTTGGACTCAAGTGTGCAGAGCTTTTGACAGAAACGATCTCTTGAAAAATAAGCAGTGATATTAAAAGCTTAGGTTTCATTCCTGTTTTTTTAAGAATGGAAGATCCATGTCTTTTATTAGAGCTGATTGTGCTTAATATATTCACTGAGGAAATTCAGACATTAAATATATATTTCTGAAAAACTTCTGTTTTAGGGCCTGTTGGAAGAGGAAGGAGAGTTGCAAGAACCCAGTGAAAGCCTTGCTGGTGACAAATACTTAATGGATACAAATGTATACTGCCACACAAATGGTGGCGTTCCTTTTTTCCAGGTAATTGCCACAGATAAATAAAACACCTGTGTATTTGAGAGAAGGAATAATATTGTTCCATAACAGTGCTGTAGTTTCAAGTCACTTCTTATATTTTTGGGTAGTCTCACAATTTGTTCAAATCCTGTAAATAATGCTTCGTTAACTTCAGATTCTGATAGCAGTTCATAGGGGATAAAATAATGCAGATTTCTGCATGGACAGAGTTGGAAGCTGGACAGACAGTTGAAAAATCCTCAGCAAATAATCCTGCATAAAGAAAATTGTCATAATTTGCTAGACATGTGTTGATGGAAGAGTTGAATGTAGATGGAGTGTTTTCTTAGAGGCCTGACATAAATATTGGCATTTTAAAGTCTTTGTGGGGTTGGTTTTTCTTTACTTGCTTGCTTCTGATCCTTTTGCTCTACCAATGTATCAGTGTAGACTTCTTGGTATATTAGTCATGGGGTTTTCTTGCTGGGGAGAGCATATTTTCTTGTCGTGGACTCTTTAAAAATAGCTGCTGAGCTTCTGCATGCCTACAGTCAATCTCTTTAGTAAATGCAATATATTAGGAACCTTTTTCAGGAGTTACGTCAACGTTTTTTCTTAGAACACTATGTACTGCATTGTGCGTGAACAAGAACTCTTAATTTCTTTGTATTCTCTTAACGTGGGGTATTTTCTTTAAATCCCAGCACAAAAGAAGTCTCAAAAAGGGTAAAGAGAACAAATCTGCAGCTCCAGTGGAGAACAAAATGGAGGATATGACAGAAGAGTTTCTTCAGAAATCTAAGCATCCTTTAAGATTGCTGAACTAAGATATATCCTCTGCAGATCCCTGTTTTTAAATATTTCTTTCTTACTGAGCCATAACTTTCTTTGGTTGTTCTCAGTGTCTTGATATAGTGGTGCAAAGTTGAATCAAAAGATTTCCCTGCTCAATCTCATGTCTTGGTCCCATTTTCATATGTTGCAGCTTGTGAAATTTTAAGAAAAAAAAAATCTGCAGATTATGGTGCTGTTATGTTAAATGTATATGTATGTTGTCAAGTAAGAAATTTTCTGTTTCTCAATAGATCTTAAATACCAGAAAGGGATGTGGGAAATATTCTTTATCAGCATTTATGAGTTACCATTTTATGTATTCATTTGCTGTAAATAAGTGTTCTGGTTTTATACCTGCTTTTTATTCCAGTTCCTCTCTTTTTACTGTGATACTTCAAATAAATTAATACATGGAAAACAAATGTACAAGCACCTCACTCAGAGTAAAACTTACTGAACTTTCTTATGGTGCCAGGTTTAAGTGAGTTAAAACATTATCAGCTTTGTCATGAGTCTTGTGCTGTCAGAAGAGGATGGTTCTCTCCCTTGTTTCACAAAAGACAGTAGCTTTATTTCAGTACTTCACTGTAAAATCTTAGTGCTGGGTCTTGGGCTTTTTGTTTGTTTGAACCCCACTGTTCTTTCTCTTAACTTGCAGATGTGAGGTGATGGTTGGGACAATTTGTCAGGTTCTGTTTCATAAAGTGGCAGCATTTCTTTAAGATCTAGGCTTCTTAACATTAAAACATGCAAACTTGGTTACAAATGTAGCTTCTGTGTTGTATAATAACAGTGAATTCCCAGTAATCTACAGGAGCATTTGACCAGCTGTTCTTTTCATGCTCCTCCTCTGGAAATTTGAAGAAAACTTCAAGCTGCAACAAGCCAAAGTAAATGAACAGGATTAGGATGGGAGAGACGCTGGAAGACAACCTTAATTACATTGAAGCACTATTCTTAGATAACTGTCCAAAGATGATTTGGGAGATTGTTCACTTTTCTGTATTGAGCTTGCAGGCTTAACACTGATGTTTCTTCAAATAGGTGATCCATGTAATCTGTCTTGGACCAAGTCTTAATGGTTATACCCTCAACACCATTCAGACAGCACTTTGCAGTCCTGCTGGAGCCAGAAGGACATCATTTGAAGTGACCCTTGCACTGATTCTCTGAACTCTAGCATGAGGGAGACCATTAATCAGTTGTCTGTCTGAACACCTGTCTTGCCTCTTATTTATCCTCTCTCATTCACAGCTAATTGCTTTTGGATAGTCCAGTAGCAAGAGGAAAAGCATTAATTCCCTTTCAAATGACTAAAGATCAAATACAGCTTTGTTTTGGGTTTCTTGTGTTAAATGGGAGGCAGCTTGGTATCATCTTGGTACCTACCTTATATACTGACTCCTTCTCCTGCTGTAAGGGACTTGAAACACTGGATGCTGCAAGATTCTTTTCAGTGTTTGGAGTATCGTCAAATTCTGGCACCTAAAACTTAATGGGCTTAATTCTCCAGGCTCTAGGATCCATTTTCTTGCACGACATGTCTGTTGACTCTGACTAGATATTAGCATAATCTTCCACAATGGTTCAAGAAATCCCATATTAACTAAAAAGCAACCCCAAGTGTTGATCCCACGGATGTATTGAATAGCCTAGACAAAGTGGGAGAGGCTTGCACAGGCAAGTCCTGCTGTGGACTTGACAGGATTAGTATGAACAAACAACCTGGACTAGCCAGTAACTGAGCAGGCTTGCATCCACAAAATCATGCCGTATTTTGTGCTCCCTGTCTTTATCCTTTTTGAAACTCTCTACCTTGACTGTTTTGTTTCTGCAGTGCTGGCACAGCCTGCTTTCCTTACCAGCTGTACCAATTCCAGGGGCTGTTTACGCCTTCTCTTTTTCTAAAGTAACCCTCAAAGTCATGTTGTCCTTTGTTTGCAATGCTGGCAGTGATCTGCTGCTTGCTGTTCCATTGGCCCAGGTATCCAGAGGCCACACCAAAGCTGAATAGGATGAAAAATCCAGATTCACATGTCCTGGCCTCCCTGTCCGTGCCTCCTCTCCCGCTAGATGGCCCTAACACTAAAGGTTGTTCTGAGCTCAGGTAGCGGCTGCTAACCAGGGCTTGGAAATACGGGTTTTGTTAAGCACCTGTCAAAAAAATTTTCAAAATCTAATATTGGATTTTTGCTTCCACATTGGAGAATTCTATACTCAAGCTTCAGTAGGGGGGTGCTTTATGAAGAGCCACATTTGTGTAAATGTGTAAAATATGATCTAGTGCATGTCTTAGGCTTTGCTGCAGGACCTGTAGCCTCTTAGTAACTAAATTCTTCTGACCTGCTCTCAGTTCCCCACCACATGGGCATTGCCCAAAACAGAAAGCAACACTAATTTGTTTTAGTATGTTGTGTGATATATCACAGAAAAGAAGGGTAAGAAAAATAAAGCAACAGTTGTTTCTTGTGTGCACTCATTATAATCACAGATCTAACCCAGAGGGAAGAGATGGCACTGTCCAGACTAACTCATGTGGTGGTTTGATTTTTCTTCCTCTGTAAGGCATCTTTTACAGGAAGGGTACAAAGCCATTTTCACAGAATAATTAGCCAGGTCACACCAAGACTGATTCAAGCCAGCTGAGCATGAGGGAGAGTGGTAGTGACTGGGGCTGTAGTCTATGGCCATGTTCTAAATTATCTAATGAGTTCTGTTTGGATTCTAGATTAATGGTTAAGTGAGACAGCTCTTGGTTTAGCAACAAACTTAGAACAATGAATACAATGTGGGGAAATGAAATAAGGAAAAGTAACTTTAAATGCATGTAAAAGGGCCACAAGAAGCACAGACAATTAATTAAGAGTCACCAGCTTTCTTTTCAAGTGAAAAATTAGCAGCCAGGAGGAAAGCAGGGAAAGGAAACTTCCTGCTTCCTCCTGGAAATCAGGGAGCTGCAGCACTTGCTGCATCAGAGTTGTTGGGAGAAGCAGTGTTTATTTGAAACAGAAAAGAAGACTGAGCTGACTGGCTGGTGTTGATGACTGCCTTTATTTTGGGTACCAAACAATCGCATGGGGCTAGAGAGGAGTGAGGAGAAGGCACAGAGTTGCTAGACTGCTTTTCTTTTTTCTGTTAGGTGTCAGTCAGCATTGCAATTAGCTGTTAACAGGGTAGAGGAAACAAGAGGAAGCCTTTAACTCTTTGGAGTGATAAAAGAAAAAAAATTAAACCAGGAAGAACTGGAAAAATAAAGTTAACATTCCTTTCTCATCAAAAAGAGATGTAAGGGGAAAAAGAAATTTCTAATGTTTGAGAGCATTAAAACCAGGAAAAGTATATTTGCTAACTATGTATTTTTAAATTTATGCATTTTAAACAAGTGTTTACAACCATTTGACAACTTTCTGTTCTTTCCCTGTTACAAACTACTTTTTATGGTAGAGGGCAATGCTCTATAAACTGCATGCCCACCCATGCAGTTACTTTATAAAGTTAAACAACAATAAATCATGCCATGCTTTCATTCATAGGCTTTAAGTGACAGGGTTCTATAGGTGAGATGCAGACCACCTAGCAAAGCAGGCTGCCCTTGGAGGGTGAGCACAAGCTCAACCCCAGCAGCATTGCTGTCCTCAGTCTTGAAATCATTAAAAGTGCAAGCATAGTGAATGCTGTGAAGCGAAAGTTTACATTTCTATGTTATATTTCTATCCTTCCAATATACTCTTTGGCTCCCTAGAAAAGGGTCTGGCTACCAATAGGAGGGCATGGTTAGAGAGCTACACGAGTGCTCTTCAGACAGATAAAAAGGAGCAAACACTTGGTCTGGCAGTCTTTCATCAGGGAAGAGGTTAGAAGCAAGCTACCTCTTTTATGTTAGATCTGAAAATTGTTCCCATTTTTCCAGCTTTATGAGATGATTGTCAGTTCCCAGGTGACACACAGTTAAATTTTGTAAAATAATGAAAGTTAACTGGATTGCTTTCTTTTTCTCCAAAATATTAAACTTATATAAATTCCCTTGAATTCCTTAGTTATACTTGAAATACTTTTGTCACTCTTGGTCTCTTTATAACCTAATCATTGTACTTCAGAGAATGAGGCACAATGACCAAAACTTTGAACTTGGTAAGTGCATTTCCTAGAAATTATCAAATAAAGGAATAAAATAAACAGAAATATCGCATAAAAGCACAACTGATTTTTTTCAGAGTTTCTCAGTTCTTGTCAACATCTGTATATACATATATATAAAATTGTATTCTGAGACTGTCCAGGGTACTAAAGCTTTTTTTTTTGATGTGATAAAGAATTTTCTTTTCATTGCTAGAGGTCAATTTAAAATATATTTTTCCCTAATTAATATGGAAATTTTGTACAGCAAAAAATAACAACTAGCACGAACATGCTTTTTTAGCATTTTAAAAAAAGGTTAAATACACAGTAAGATACTTCTCTTCCTCCATTCAAATAATAATGACTGGTGCTTCTCCAAGGACTGATTTCTCACTGCACAAGTCCAGCCTTGCTAATTCTGCTACAACCACTTGACTTACGGTAAAGTAGTAAGATGAAGGATCAGAATCTCCATTTCCCAAAATACATACTGAGGATGAAAATGATGCCTAAAAACCCACAAACAGCCAAAGGCCCTGTTAGGTCTCTGTGGCCAAAAAATTCCATGGTATTTGTCTGGGAAGGGGGGCAATAGTTTTCATGCCTAGTTCTGTATGCTCTTTGACAGGTATTTCAAGCATATCTACTTCTCCTACTTTGTAAAATGACTTTGGGGTCTTTCAGGACAGGTGTGAAGTTATTGTTCTGCTCTTAAGAACTAAACCCAAATTCACCTGAAGCTCAGCAGTGCCTGCAGTGGCCACTGGATCACGCCAGTCCTTAGGCAAAGGAGGGCAGAGATATCCTCTGTCTTGTGGCACATAACATCATGCTGAATCTGAGCACCACTGCTCCCACTTTGGAAACACAAATTTGTGAACATGTTTCTAAGGGAGTAAATTCCAATTTTGGGGGGAGTTTGGGTGTTTGAGGGGGTTTTGTGTTTGGTGGTTGGGGTTTTTTTGGTGTGTTGGTTGGTTGGTTGGGTTTGGGGGGGTGGGTTGTTTTGTTGTTGGCTTGGGGGTATTTTTGGTGACACAGAAGAGCTTAAGTAATCCCTGTCATATGTAAAGATTGTTTAGGGAAATTGGTTTTTCACATTTCAATTAGCTTCCTCTAATGCTCAAACTAAAACCTAAGCAGCGTTGTCATTATGTTCACAAAGTAAAGGAAACAAAGAAGTGAATCACTTATCATTTGCTATAGCCACCATCTTCTCTGACTTAATTAAAATATGACATTAATTTGGAAACCATTCAGCTACAGGTATATATTTAAATGGTTATAATATAATAATGATAGGTGCCAAAATTTTGTTCATTCACTCTAACAGTTTATTTTAGGAAACTCAGTCCAGCAGGATGAACCTTGAATATACAAATTATTGCAAGGAAGAAAATTTTATGATGTCTGTTAGTTAATACAGAAGCCAATCTTATTAATCATGGATTTACAGAGGGCTGTTTTATTAGATGTTAACCATAGCTTATGTTGACAATTGATTTTCATTGTAGGACAACTAAATTTATTATTTGTAAAAAGATAAAGATAATTAAATTGACTTTATAAAGGTTACTATCATAAATGTTAGTACCTGAGAATAGCAAACATAAAACTGCCTTAGCAGCAAAACTTCAGTTAAGTGATAGGTGGGTTTATTTTCCATTACATTTAATAGTCTCTGAACATTTTTAGCCTTCATTTTATATTCCAGAATTTATGCCTACTGCCATGAAAAACTGGTTTGTCAAAGCCTTACTTTTGGTTTATTTTCTTTCCAGTAAAACAGGGTCAAAACATTTTAAAGTTATAGAAGTAAAATAAAGCTTTAAGTACAAATGTATTGTGTCATTCTGTCATTTCTCGTATTTCTCATGACATTATTCAGACTCTGTTGAAAAAGATGTTGCATCTACAATAAAGTTTGACACCTAGGTGGTTTTAAAAATTAAAAAGAGTATTATTAAGGAAGTTAGTTTGAACCTTTGCTTCTTGCTCTAAGGGAAAGGACAAATCTTGCACAGCCAGGATTCAAGCATTACAGAGAAATCTCTCCTCTCTGTGGCACTCCTGCTGTGTGAACAGCCCCTGACAAGTGGGTACCCACTCGTGGTGGAAGTGAGAAGGGTGAGAACACAGGAGTGCTGGCAATTCATGCTGCTGTGCTTTGAGAGCTGCCTCCCTGGGCTGCCAACAAAAGCTGCTGTCAAAGCACAGCCCGTATTCCTCTTCCTATGCCACAGTTTGGTCTTGTGTTCATGGAGCTGCAAGCATTTCCACTTGTGTTTTGTGTGCTGAGGGGTCCAGCCTTAAACCCATACAGAGTCTGGTGTGACAGAGGATGGACTTCAGTCCTCACCACCCCTCCAACAGCTGTGGTTGATTTTGATGGAGCTCAGCAGCCCGGGTGAAGCTTTGTTGGACATTGTCCTCCTGTGCTCAAGCCACCTCTTGGTCTCCAGTTCTCCTCCCAAAGCAAGGTACAGCCTGAATTCAGCCTGTCTGTGTCCATTTAGGCACTTGTATGCAGGAGCCCAAGTCAGAACTTTCAACACCTTGATCTCTGCAGCACCAGGGGGGACAGGCAGGAACCTCCACGGATGGTTCATTGCTAGGTGCCCTCTGTGCGTCTCCTCATCAACTACATGGGAACCCAAGGAGGCAGGGATTTTAACTTGGATGCTACAAGTGCATTGCTGAATCTGGGATAAGCATCACTCCCCTTAAATTTTCCTATTGTGATTTTTTTAATGTTAAAGGCATTTATTGAAACATAAAATACAGATGCCTTGGCTGAATTTTAACTCTTCACAGCTACCTCACGCTGTCCTGTTATCCACCTTCAGGTCATTACAAATAGCACTTTCTGATTCTCTGTGTGCACGTTTGCAGTGAAGGTGCTGAAGCCCTTGCAAGAAACTGATACTGTCTGGTTTTAATACATTACTTAATCTGCTCAGAACTAAGCCAAGGCAGGCTTACTCTTCAGGCAGTTTCCATTTTGATGCAGTATTTACTTTAAATGAAAGGCCATGATCCTGTTCAAAGACATGATTTCCCCTCTCTCCTCTGCTGTCATTAGAGTCAGATAACAGGAAGAGACAGTAAGATAACTGCCACTTATTTAGATTTCACTGAAGCTTTCAGGCAGAAACAGGGACGCCAGCCAGAGCCAAATCAATTCATTTGAATGATTTGCTGATTATCCATGTTAGTTATTCCCTGATTATCTTGCTTGTTGTCCAGGACTAGCTCTTTGCCTTTGGGCTTGGGTTGGCTGTTTATTTTAACCTCTTATTTCTAGGGAATATTCTGCAGCATGAGCGGTGCATCCCAGTCTGCAGATACCAGAATAATTGGCTCTGGAAAAAACTCAAGATTGGTATTTTAACAACTGATGGACAGAAATAAACCTTGATCACAGTTTTTAATTGAGCATCTTAACTTGTTAGTGAAGCAGGGTTAATAAATACTTTAATAGTTTTTTTCAAGACTTTGGCTTGAACATTTAGATCACTGCTTTTGTGTTTTAATTAGTGCTTAAATTACGGACGTTCCAAGAGCTTCCCATCAAGATACACTGAATGACAATCATATCTGTAGAAGAATGTAGTCTAAAATTTGGGGAGCAGGTGAACTTTCACAAACAGGCATGGATGTGGTGACATGAACTCCAACAGCAGCATAATGTGACAAAGGTGGGTGTCCAGGCCCCAGTCTCCAGTCCAGAGTTGTTGAACCACAATCCTCTCCCTCTCATTTGGCAGCACAGTGCTGCTGTAGCCACTGCTGCATCCCTCCAGCGAGTCCATGCTCTCCATCTCAGCACCACTCAGACAAAAAAAGGAGAATCAGTGCTGCTCCTTAGACTTTGCTTGAATGTAAGCTTTCATTCCATAGAGTCTACAAATTCATACTTCCAGGAGTCATACAAAACGATGAACTACAGCAAAGTTTAGGAAATGTGAGTCCATAACTTTGAGATGCTAAAGTACTGTGGTGTGGACCTACAGTAGCAGGTGGATAATTCAGTCAGATTGTGCAGTCTGATCTTCTTTCTTCAACCAAAGGATCTGAAATATTCTTCAAAATCAAAGGTAATGTTCTATGCTTTGGGGCTTCTGGTGACAAAGAGAAAATTAAGCCTCTGGATTTGATTTCCTTGCATTGTCATTACTTTCCAAGTGAGGCAGGCCCTCAGCCAACAGACTGTTTTCTGGCTTTTAACCATGTGCATTTTGACAACACAATGTAGATAAACACATACAGTTTTCTCAACAATAGGAATAAATCACTTCAATCTATTCATTACCATGCCTAAGTGAATTTTTCTGCAGTAACTAAGGCAGTTACACGTAGCCTGAGCTGATGCAGGAGATATTTGGAAACAAGGCTGTAACCAAAATGAGATATTGTCATTCTAGATGATGAAAGAAAGACACCTCCGTGACAAAGCAGTGCAGATGAAATCAGACAACGTGTTTTGCAGCCAAATACAGGACAAGAAATTAAAGCAATTCATGATGCTATCAAAATTATGGGCCAGTTTTCCCTCCCTCATGGACTGGTGCAACAGGTGCAGCCTGTGGGGTGAAGCTCTGTGCCCAGACAAGAGTGGCAGCCGAAGGGCCAGGGCTCACTCCCTGTCTCAGCAGCCTGCCTTCCTCTCCTCCCTCACCAGCCTGCCTTCCTGTCCTCCCTGTGTGTGCAGACACAACTGTTCATTTTGCTCGTCAGTCAGGACAAACTGAGAAGTCTGAGGCAGGACTGATAAACCAGCAATTACAGAGCAAAGTCAACAAGAAGAGATGGCACCACCATGGCCAGTGGGAGCGTTTGTTCAGTGAGAGGAGAGAGCTCCAGGAGCAGATACAACTTTCACAGCACAGATAACAGGTTTTCTCTTGACATCAGTCCCCAGTGAAGTTGATCCAACCTCTAATATCTGCAAAATCAAACTTTTGGCTGGGCCAATAAATCTAACCACTCTGAAGCCTTAAAATTCCTCACTTCAGTCATACACTTTGCTGTAAACAGCATGTCTTAAAGTCAGCTCGATCAGATCTGATAAAAATGTCTGAAGAAAAGTCAAATTTTGGCTTAAAGATTGTATTTTTTAAACTGACAGGCATCTGTTGACATCTGTGTGTCTCGTTAGGAGAGGACCACTAAAGCTGCTTTACTAAGACCATTAACTCCAATGTTTTCTTCCTGCCAGTGACCAGAAAAGGCTACTGAGGGGAGCTGTGAGAGCAACAGGCACCAGCAGAAAAATCCTTTCCTGCTTTCATTAAAACAGCTCTGAAAGGGCTTCCTGAGCCAAACACTGTGAGCAAGCTACTATGTTTAATACTCATCAATGTACCTATCCTCCATTAATTTCTCTTCTCTTTTTCTGAACCCATTTAGATTTTTGGCATCCAGCGCTTCCCATGGTAACAAGTTTCATAATTTAATTATGCGCTGTGTGAAAAAGTACTTCCTTTTGTTTGTTTTAAACCTACTAAAAGAGAATTACAGGATGCACAACAGAATTGCATGAGCAGACTTAAATGGGAAGATAATGTGGAACGACAATGGAAAATCAGTCTCAGCGCAGAGAACTGGAAATCAGCTTTGTTTTTGCTTTACTCTGACCACCAGTACAGGGTTAGTTAATATTTCCTATCGTTCCTCTCCCTGTCATAAATAAGCCAATTCACGTGATTAGTGTGAAAAGTTAGAAAACAATCTGAAGTGTCTACAGAAATAGTAAAGTTTGTTAGAAAGATGAGGTCTGAGGTCTTCCTTTTCTCTTAGGGCAGAAAAGATCTGGTGACCGCTGTGCTGAGCAAGGAGAGCCTCTGAGTTTGCATTTGAATTTTCTAGGTGATGCGACAGTTAAAAATGTCAATATGATTTGGGGCTCTCATGGAGACACACCACAGGGAAAGAGCGAGTGAGTCTCTCTTCTTGGAACTGAGGTGAGATAGCATCTGGAAAAGGTGAGTGCAGTTCTCTGCACCTCATTACCGGGAAGCCAAGCTGGAGGAAGTTCAGAGAAGAAGAGCCAACTGTAGCTATATGCTTGGAAGAACTGCCTGATGAGAAAAAGCACAAAGAGCTGACAGCATAGTTTGCTAACCAACACTCAGGGAGTAAGATGACATAATAACTGTCAAGTAATGTTTTAAGTGTAAACCTGCAGGAACGAGAGGAACTAGGTTAGTGTGGGACAAGAGAGTAGCATAAGCAGTGGCAGGCACAACAGAAAGAAAATGTAATAACAAGGCTTTGTCATCCCTGGCCTTGCCCCATGTGTGGGCTTGACCTGGGTGCTCCTGGTCTCAGCATGTGATGTTTTCCAGGAGCACACAGGTTGTGATGCTCTCGCCCAGCAAACTCAGTGGCCACAAACTCAGCAGTGCCATTGCCCACACTGTGAAGAGGGGCTCAGGTGTTGCTTGGATGTCCCAAAAGCAGCAGAAGCACAGTTCGTCCCCCTTTCACATTACTGTCTCTGGCAATGCTGGCAGAACTTTGGTTCAGGTGTTCTCTGGAGAAAGCACATCCCTGGGTCTCAGTTAGGGTACAGGCAGACATGGAAAGGCTGATCCTGTTTGGGCTTTATTGATAGTCTCTAAGAAACTAGTCACACCATGAAACCCCCAGACAATGAGACTTAGTTATTCAAAGCCCATATGGGAACTAAATACGAAGGAAACTGTAGAAAATGCAACAGGCAAAACTGAAAGTGCATCGTATTGCAACAGTTTGAACTGCAGCAGGGTTGGAGGAGTATGCACTGCAGGTGACACGACTTTCTTCTGCTGCTTTCTGTGATTTAATGGTTATCTACACCATCCTGACTCTTTAGGAATTTACCCTTCAGTGATACAGACAGAGGCTGGGGTGCTCTCTCCCAAACAAACCCATTTATCTGTAGAACACACTTATCCTGGCTAACTGACTTTAACACACATTCTTACAGTTTAATATTTTACAGGTGTCAGATGGGCGCTATGAAGGCTACATAAGAGCAATATCATGTCTACCAGTAGATTCAGTCCTGAGGGGAAATGTAACCTAATGTGAAAGAGATAAAAACAATAGAAAATAACTTGGCAAGCCACAGATATTAAATTATACAGAGGGCTTGGTTTAGACACATTTTAATATTAAATTGCTTGTTTGTCTTCACAAGTAGAGTACTCTGACTTGATTCTGTAATCACAGTCCAATTAAATCTGTTATTATTTATGGCCAGTACATCTGAGACTGAAGATCTCTTTTCTTCAAGGACAAATCTCTTAGAAGGTTAATGTAACAGCAAAAGCCAGAAAGGGTTCACACTGTTCCTCCCAGACAGGGACAGATGTGAGGGCACATGTGAGCTACCTCTACCTTCAGTTTTAATTGGTTATATCATGTTAATTAATCCTAAAAATTCAATTTGCACTACCTTCTTAAGAAAATTACTAAAAAAATTTATAGATTTCCCAAAGATTGCACAAAATCAAGACACAGAGAGCAGTGTAGAAAATGAAGATATTTCTCCAGGTAATTTCTAGTACATGTTGGTAATATTATACAAGGAAGAATTTTGGTTGATCATGATGCTGTAATTAGTGGGTCTCTCCCACTATCTACAGGATCTCTGAAGTCTGTCCTGGTGAGCAGTCTGCTTTCTGCATCTCCTCTCCAAATGCTCTGTGAGTCTGAGCAGATATTTAAAAGCCCATTTTGGTGATATCTTTGGCTGTACCTTGACATGCAAAGATCTGTGTGGATTGGCAAGTGACCCACATGCACAACACTTCTCGCTGCTCTCTGTACAAATGAGCCCCACAACCTGCACTGTCTGTGGCTGCCCCGCAGTCCTTGGAAGCAGGCATGCTTTGGAATGGTGGGGATCTCCAGAGTAGAGCAGGATCTTTCTCCAGGCATTTCCTCCATGTGTTTGCTCCAGCACAGTCAAGTGCAGAGGTGTGGACTGTGGATCTGCCTCTGAATTACTCCACAGCAGCTGAGCTTCACAGGTACAAGCTTTGAGGAGGTAGCACTAATCTCTGGGTTGAAGTCCACCTGCCTCTTCTCAGCAGCTGTGTGTCACCTGTCTGTCTGCTGAGGATGCTATTCAGATGCCTATTTACATCTTTTCATACTAGTCTTGCTGTAAGGTTTTAAAGTAAGCATTTTAAAATAAACAGAGTATGGTTAGAGATCAAGATTTCAATTAGCATCTCTATCAGGTTTGACTCTGGTGTCATGGTTTGACTTCAAGGGAACATCTGGGCTATGGTTTAGATTCTACTAAACACTCAAACTTCTATGTCCACACCTACAACTTCCAACACCAGTACTGAGATGAGGTAAATTTATGAGATGGACAAACTGAGGAAGGATTAAGAAAGAGCAGCTGTTCCAAAATGTTGGTCAAGTCCAATCCTTCAAGTATTTGGAAAGTACTGTAATGCTTTGAATACAGATTTTACATATATACACATTTTATGTTGGCATATTTATTTTCATGTCAAGTGCAACTTATTTTTTTCTTTGCTTTTATGAGACAACTTCCATAAATGGAAGTTGTGTTGTGTAACTCTCCTGACAGCTCTGGCATGAACTAGCAGTGTAATTGCGATTATGAAGTCCCTGGGCTCAGAGACTCGAGGCTGGATGCTGGCTGTGACTGATGCTGCTGTGTTTTGTCAGTTGATTCTGGGCTAAGCACTTTCCATTACTGGGACATCTCAGCTCAGGGACAGGAGCAAGAAGGGGAGACATCTGCCTTAGGGAAAAATTATTCTTCCTTTCTGCTATTTAATATTGTATTTTATGTGATATTTCCCTGTGCAACCATTGAGGCATATTCTCTCAGTCTGTTATGAAAAATAAATTATTTGCCTACGAAAATCATCATAGCTTCAATGGACTCCAAACCCACTGCAGTTCTGAATTTGTCTCTAATGTAATTCCTCCAGCCATCTAGAGCCAATTCTACCCAAGTATTTTGACTTCTACCTGTGAAAACGAAGCCTTTTGAAGAGTTTCTGCATCTGAGAGTCTAGCAATCCATTTTTCAGATGAAGATGGATTTCAGATCCATCCTTCTAACCCCACTGTTAAACAACCATTAATAGTTAGCTAGGTGGTTATTGTAAGCTTCTGTATTTGACTGTTAACAGCAACTGCATATGTGTGTCTGCTCCATACAGAACAAACCTAGCCAGGGATTGATTTTATGATGCCAAAATGATAAAGTTTGCTAAAAAATGTAGACTGAATGTGTAAGCTCTGGAAAACATTAACAAAAATAACTAAGTAACACTCCCTATTCATACCTAATTCCTACTGACATCAAATTTAGCTGTGTGTACTTTGGACTCATCAGAACTGTTACCGTGAAAAATCTTGCTGCACAAGTCCTCTTTGAAACATATAATATTTGTGTTCTGATCGCTCTGTTAAAAAAAAGAAAAAAAAAAAAAAAAAGAAAAAAAAAGAAAAAGAAGAGTTTTGTCATCACCGTAGTTTAGGCAGATTCTCCATTGTCTGGTGTCTTGTTATAGTCATTTATATCAACACAGAGTGGGTGTACAGTAGCCAGCAGTCTGTGTTAGCAGCATTTTAGATTCAGTTTGCACTTACGTAAAGGATTGTGCAAGATGTGAGAGGCAATCTAGCCCCTGGGAATTATATATGGTTTTGGGCGTAATCTTTACGTGTGTAGCCAACACATAAAAATATAGAGAAGTTTTAACATGTTACCGTTGCCATCACCCCAAATAAATATAATTAAACAAGCAGCTTTCAGTCGCACTTATAGGCAGGATCCAGAACAGCTCATGTTTTTGGTGGCAGATATATAGGAAATATGAGTCTATAAGGAACAATATATTGCTTTGTTTTTTCATAGCATTGTTCACTACATTCTCATAATGGTCAGATAAGAAAAATTTCAGACCAAAGAAGGGTTAGAAAAGTGCATTTCAAAAAACACTACAATCTATGCAGCTTAATAGGATGCCTCTTTGCAATTCAGAGGAGAACTCTGGTGAATTATGTCGCATTTCGGCTGAATTAAACTGGTTTAGAGAGACTATATCACGATAATCACTAGGACAGCCCAGTCCAGAAAGAAAGTGGTATTAAAGTATGTTTATAATGTGGGGCCATGTGTTCCTTCCTTTTACCACAGAGTCATAAACGTTGCATATTCCACTTTGCAAGTCAAGGTATCCCAGAAGAGATATTAATGATATTGGGGGCTACAGGAAATGGAAGCACCTTAACAATGTGTTCCCTTGAGGGTCTGGTATGTGTGCCTTGGAAATCCTTGACAAGACTCAAAAGCACCATTAAAGCTTTTCTGTAGGTTGCTTTTCTTTTTTTTTTCCATCAGAGCTGGTGACAGCATAGGTGAAAAGTGCCCTTGCTGGTGGCAGCACATCTCTCATACTCATTTAGCAAATATTCATTTAACATTAATGAATTGCTTAAACATTCCTGACGTGTCTGTGTCTCTCTGCAGAGATTTGGGATCTTTATTTTGCCTGACTCTAAACTCCAAGTGAAAGAGAAACAGAAGAGACAAACCCTGGCTGACTTTTTGCCAGTTGCTTTCATCTCTTGAAGTTTTCCCTTTGATGGAGCTCTGCAGGTTTTCAGGGCAAGGCAAGGATGTCTAAATGTTAGGTGGGAAAAAAAAATCTGCCTTCCTCTAACCCAATGCTCAGAAATGGCTGAACCCATTTCGCTGAAACCCATTTTGCTGAGTACATTTGAGTAAATGTACTCAGCATGATGGAGATTCTCTCAGAACAGATTTTTTTTCACTTGGATGATTTAAATTTGGCAAAATCATAGTGATGTACAACAAAAACCGATAAGCTCCTGCTAGCTCTGCCTAGAATAATAGTTTATATGTTGTCCACCCCTGTTTAGACCAAGATTTGTCTTGTTCTGCTATATCTAATGAATTCCTTTAAGACTGACTTTTCTTAATATTTATTACAGTTGTAACTCTTTTATTAAATCAAATCACTATGGTGAGGAGGAGGAAGTTGTAAGAAGTGAATATCTAACAGATGAGTTATCTGGAAGAAGGCAGCACCTACTGACATCACCCTGCAACTCCTCTGTCTGGAGCAGTCTGGCTTCCATGATGCTAGGAAAATCAGAGAGGTGAACTCCCTCCTATTTCCTCCTTGGAAGGTGTTCAAGGCTCTGGTCTCACCTCTCTTGGAAGAGTTTTGAAATATTTTCAGTAATGGGAAGGGGTGGAATGGCTGTGGGCTGGATCCTCTTGGAAAGTGCCCTGTAGCATGAGGGAATGACGCTGCTGGTAGCCTGCTCCAGCTGTTAAAAAGATGCAGTTTTGCTGATTTGCTCGCTAATTTTGTACAGCCAAACGCAGTTATTGCAGGTAAGAATGATCCATCTCTGGTGTAGCTCTGCCGAAGCCTGTAGCGTCACAAAGGGTGCGATTGTGGGTGAAAATCCCAGTCTGGAGAGCAGAAACCGGCCAGGTGCATGTTAGTGACAACAATCCGTGAAGCAAAGGAAAGTGTTCTGTGATTTCAGACACACTCACTTGTAAATTGCTGACTGGTTTATGTATTGCCTGATATAACCACCCCAGGATCAGGAATATTCTGTTTATCAGGGCGTTCATCACAGATAATCATGGGTGAAGTGGAAATACCGCCCGGCGTGTGTCGCTGCTTTTGGAAGCTTTCATTTCCTGATTTTCTGACACAGGGAGGGGGGACTCTGGGTTTGATTTTTTAAATTATTCCTATTCTTATTTTAACGGACCGGCCTGAGGAGAGGCCAGCACAGCTCCGCGCCCCCCGCCCCCGCGGTGCCGCCGTCCCGGTGCTCCGCGTTACCGCCGGCCCGTGAAAGCCGCTCACGAGCACGGTGACAACACAAACGCTAAACTAAAGCGGTGCTGCGGCCCCGCCCCGGGGCTGAGGGGCATCCCATCACCCGCAGCCGGGCCCCCGAGCGGCACCGTGCCCGGGCCGACTCCCTGCAGCCCCGGGACGGAGGCGGCGGCGGCCGGCGGGAGGCTCCAGAGCCCAGCAGGAGCCCGTGGGTGCCGCTTCCTCCGGCAAAGGCTGCCCCCGGGGCCGCTCGAGGCACCTGTGGAGCGCCGGCCTTGGGGAAAGCCGCGGGGGCTCCACGCAGGACAAGGGCTGGAAGGGGAGGGAAATAGGCTGGAAGCAGCCGATGAGCGAGCCCGGGCCGGGCTTGCAGCACAATCCCGGCTGCGCCGTCCTGCGAGGCCAGCGGGGCAACATCACTCACGGGGCAGCCGGTGGCAGCCGGGACCCTGCTGCTTCCCCCGGGGAGCCGTCCGACCCCTCCCCGCCAGCCCCCGAGCTGAGGGGACACACGAAGCAGCGCATTAGCACCGGTTCCTCCGGCCACAGCCGCTCCTTGTGTCCGCCCCGCCAGGAGCGCGCCCGGGCGGCAGCGGCAGCGCGGATCCCGCCCGGCACCGCCGTCGGGGCTGGCAGCGGGGCCGCCGGCGGCAAGTGGGGACCTTGGGTTTTATTTTTTTTCTTTTTTTTTTTTCCTTGAGCTGAGAAGTCCTCGAAGGCGGGTGATTTCACGGAAACCGAAGGGGAAGACAGGGCCCCGAAGTTATTACACAAAATAATGAGTTCTCCAGCCGATCCCTTCGGGCTGAGACCGTGCCAGTGCGGGGATGCACGCATCCCGCCCCGCCGCCCTCCAGAAACCCCCAGATTAGCAGGAAAACTTGGGGGTGTTTCAAGTGCATACCAAGAAAATTAACACGAAAGCATTCATTTATTATTTTTTTTTTTTTTAATCGGGAAAGGCGTATTATTTTCTCTCTCTCCCAAGGCTTCTCTCTTTACTCCCCCCTACTCCCTCCACCCCGCTCAGGGTTTTCCAGATAAATTGGAGAGCTTTCCAGAGGGAAACTGGAGAAGAAATAATAGAAATACTCAAGCACTGTTTTGGTTGCCCTGATCTACACCTTACTTTAAATGGCCGTTAGACTGTAAAATCCGGTCAAAAGTGTATTCATTGCCACAATATTAGTAATAACGTATTTTGTCCGAGGTTGCATTATCTCCCTCACGACAGAAACTACAAACAAAATGTATGTTCCAAGCGAAAAGGAAAAGGTTTTATTTAATCCAGAAAATAATTAAAATCTCATGTATTTTTATTGGTTTTAGTATCCAGCAGAGTGAAAATATTGAAACTCCGAGACCTCTTGCATTAAAAAGTCACAACTGTTCTATTTTATTAGTTCTGACTGTGTGAAAAAAATTATAAGGACAACATTGAAAAAATCCGGGTTTTAGAGCCCCGAATGGCCATAAAAACAATAAAATCAACTATAAAACCTGCACTAGTGATATTAAAAAATTATGTAGTTCAATAAATGTGACATTTCATGAATGCGGATTTAATAGTCTCCAACTCGTGGAAAGAGGAAGGCTGAGGTCTAACAATTGAATTTGAAATGGGTGGTTCTGTGGAACTGCAAAATTAAGTGCTTCATTTTTCTTGTTAGGGATTATGCAGTGGTAGTGGAATGTAATAAGTGTGTCATTAAAACTTCCTTTTAACAAGGCCTATTGCTTGTATAAAAGCCAGAAAGGAATAATCTCTTCCTCTATTTATTTGTTTTCCAATAATACAGCAAAACATTTTTTTTTCTTTTCGCATAAACTTCTTCTCAAGATTTTGAATCGACAGCTTGTAAAATATTGTGGGGGCCCTCCATTCTGCTGCCTCGTATCATGCACGTCGTTATTCCAGAGGGCAACGGGTCATCGGTTTACTGTACATTTATTAAGTAAATCAAGCTGCAAATCCAACACTTCCAGATGAAAACATTAACTAAACCCCTTGGAAAGAGAAATGCCTAGGAGACTGAACACAGAGAAAAAATAATCAAAACTGTCAGCTCGCTTTACGTGTACTTGATATTTACAAGACACAAGACCACGCTTTAAAGGTGAGTTTTGGCATTTGTTAACAATGTAAAGAAAAAGAAAACCTAACCTCTCTGTATTATTAAAATATATTTTTTTTTTTGTTTTTCATTTCACCAACACCCTTTCGTCTTGCTCTGAGCCTCTTAGTTATTAAGATCTTCGTGGGTTTGAACTGAAAACTTTAGGAAAAAAAAAAGCAAAAAAAAAAAAAAAAGCAGACTTATACTAGCACCTGCTATTCCTTAACAGCTTTCCGTGCTCGCTGTCAGCACGGGGGCGTGTGAGGGGGACGGGGCACGGCGGGGTCCGCGGACACGCAGGGTGCACCTGCCGCCTCCGCTCGCACCGAGAGGGAGAGGCTGCGCCGGCCGCTGCCGTCGGGGCGAGGCCCCAGGTGATTGAGGGGCGCGGGTAGAGCGGGGGTCGCTGCCCCTTCCACCACCCCTCGCCCAAGTCCGGCCGACAGCGGTGCTGCCGCGGAGCGGAATCGGCGACGCTCGGATCGAGCGCGTGTCTCTCGCTTGGGGCTGCGGGGCAGGGAGAAGCACCCGGCGGGATCTTAAAAGTTTATTCGATGGAGCCCAGGTGGCGCTGCTCGGGCCGTCACGCCGCTCTCCCTGCCCGGGCTGTCGGGCACTGGGTCCACAGCCACGCGCGGTCCCGGCCGCCTCATCGCCCCCCGTCTGCCGCCGGTGCCGGCCGTCAGTGCCAGGCAGGACGCGAGCAGCGCGGCGCGACTTCCTGCTCCGCCGCGCCGTGCTCTCCGCCCTGTCCTGGGCACCGGGCAGGAGCTTGTCCAGCCCCGCCGCCCACGCACTGCCCCCACTCGTTCCCGGTCCACGCAGTCAGGCGGAGCGCCCGCGCGGACTTTTCCAAAAGAGTGATCCCCGGGCCGTCTGGGGGGTGCCCGCCCGCTTCTCGCCTCCTCCCTCGGTCCCGCCAGCGCCACGCTGCAGGGGTCAGCGCGCAGCCCCACGGGGAAACCCGAGAGGCGGGTGACGCTGCGCCGTGCACGGTAGAGGAGTGGGAACCGCTGCGGGAGGCT
>VZSR01000257.1:2960078-2993013 GCA_013398615.1 Brachypodius melanocephalos | reverse complement strand
TGCCCCCCACTCCGCCCTCCCCGCCTGCCGCGCAGCTCTCAGCCCCGTCCCCATCTCTCGTTCCGAACCCATCCCGCCGTCGGGGCAGGGGTAAATGGGAAGTGCCCGAAAGCGGTCCCCTTTCCCGCCCGCCCCGCCGCTTCTCTGTGCTACCCCGGCTCCCTCCGGCCCCCGTCTGATTTACAGTAAATTAAAGACGTGCCGCGCTCCGGGTCTGTCAGCGAGACCACAGTGCGCGGCCGCGGTGACTCAGATTTGTTTTCCTTTAAACCAAGTGACTCTGAGAGTGTCCTTAGTAATGTCGCGTGTGGTTTTGGTGGGGAGTTTAATTGTGCTTGGAGATCGCATGGCAGATCTCAGTCTTTCCTGCGTATGACTTGAAAAACAGTCGGAAGGCCGGCTCCGCTCTATGGAGCCCCCGAGGTTCCTCCGAGGGTCGGCTCGGGCCGCGGCGGCTGCTCCGCGCCCTTGGCCGGGGGAAGCGACCCCTGTGCGGGGGCTGAGCCCCGTGCTCGGGCTGCAGCACTTGTTCTTAGTGATTGCAAAACTGGACCTGACTCACCACATTTGTGCAGTGAAAGAGGCTGACCCTTTCCGTTCATACAGGAAACCTTGAGCTCTCGATAGGAGTAAATCTGGTTTCAGAAGCTGTTAAGTGTTTTCCTGGCCGCCTGAAGCAGGCTCTTCCCCGGGAGTCGTGCACATTGCTGATTACTTTATCGACATCCTCAATACAGACAAATTCAGGAAACACTCGACTTCTGATAGCCGGGATCCGTTTTTCTGATATTGTTCATTTCCTCTGTGTGGGATGTGACTTTATGACAGCTAAAATAACCAGTTGCTTCCTATTTTTTGAGTCTGTTTTGCACCAGAATTACTAAAGCCTGACGCAAGCAAAATCTCGAAAAACAATGCAGCAAATTGCAAAGAGTGCAGGCAGAAAGACAAACAGCGTGACTCAACAGCCCTGGCCGGAGCCTCCTGCCCCGGGACGCGGCCACGGCTCCGCAGCGCGGCTCCTTCCCCGGCGTGTCGCTCGCTGCCTGCACCGCCTCGCCCCCCACCCGGCCCGGGGCTGAGCCTGGCGGGCACCCCGCGGCCCCTGGAGGGCAAACCCCAGCCGAGGGTGGGGGACATGGGGGCTCTTCTTCCTAGAAGCCCAGTGCGCTCCTGTTGGCGCATCACCCCTGCCCAGGCCCGAGATGTCCTCGCAGGGACCCGGGCACTGGCTCAGCGAAGGGGACACAGTTTCTCAGTTTCTTTAGGGCATCGCGGTGAAAGAGCAGAAGGAAGCAAAGGTCTTTTTTTTTTTTTTTTTTTTTTTTCTTCGCGAGATAGACCAACAGGAAACACATTGACGGAAATGTTGCCAAAGCCCGTAGAGTGACTTTAACTGGTCTCTCTGTTTGGCGGAGGGGAAAAAATCAGAGAGGGGAAAGATCAGAGTAGGAACTGGGAGAAATAAAATCAGGCGAAGGAAATCAGCGAGCCCTGGAGCCGGAGCGGTACCAGGCCTGGGCAGGGCAGGGCCGGGGGTCCCCAGTCACGCGTGTCCCCGGCCGGCCGGTGACCGTGGGCGCTGTGCCTCTCTTTGTAGGGAAGCCGCTGCTGTGGAGCCCCTTCATCCAGCGGCCTCTGCACAAGAGGAAGGGGGGGCAGGTCCGCTTCTCCAACGATCAGACCATCGAGTTGGAGAAGAAGTTCGAGACGCAGAAATACCTCTCCCCACCGGAGAGGAAGCGCCTGGCCAAGATGCTGCAGCTCAGCGAGAGGCAGGTGAGGCCGTGCCCCCGCCCCGGGGAGCCGCACCCCCTTCCCGGCCACTCCGGGCCCTGCTGTGCAGCTGCTGTCAGTGCATCGCTCCCGGGAATCCGGCCGGCTCCAGGTCGGCAGGGAAAGGGGCGCTTGGCAGGTTCTTGCTTTTTGCTTATGGTTTGGGTAGGGCTCCAGGCACTTACTGGCTCCAAGACTACCCTGCACCTTTTCTCATTGTCGTTGCTCAGGTCAAAACCTGGTTTCAGAATCGCAGAGCCAAATGGAGGCGTCTAAAGCAGGTACGTAGATGTTTCTGTTTCTATAGAAATAAGTATTTTAATTGTCTTATCTTACGCCGTGCTCGCCTATTCCAGGTTGTATGCAGAAGTCATCTGAAAGGCTGTTTAACCTCTTCACCTTGATTAAAAAGACAAATAGTCATGCTGGAATCCATGAGGGCTCATTCAGGCAGCACTAACGTTAAAAGCTTCTAATGCAGTTCCTATATCAATTATGCCCGTCTTTCACACACCACCTATTAAAACTCCACGCTAATTGTTTTGTAAACCCATATGTTGTTTAGCCAATTAACGTGGAGAAGATAAGTAATTGTCAGTAAATTACTTAGGCAGTTTTTTGGGAGAATTTTAACTGGTGTTTTAAAATGCCCTCTCTTAATAAACACAAGTTGATGTATTTTGCTAACATCAGGAGAAGGCAGGTACAAACATCTTGTTTGTTTTGAGGAGCCACATGGAAAATTGAGTAGCTTTTACTTTTCTTTCACAAGCAATTACCGTGTATGAGGCTAAGAAGTTAAAGCAGTTTTCCTTCCCTTAGAAATCATGATCAAGCAGATAATTATTTAGGGGGGTTTATGGCACATAGAGATTATGCCTGGCTTGGCAAAACTGAAGTCTCTTGGCTCAAATATTTTTGAAAAATTCCAACATTTTGGCCTGAGTCTGACTTCAGTAACTGTGACATGGATGCACATGTTTTACTGGCAAATTAGCCTTTAATATAAAAGTAAAAAGAAAAGAAAACTAATCACAGTACCACACTCTAGATTAATCTCTTCTGTGACCTTCGCCTGAGTTTAATTCAATCTTCAGTTGATTTTTTTAATAAAGTCCTATTATTCTGGCAAGAAGCCGGCTAGGGCCCAGCCCATGCCACAGTGTCCGGAGAGCTCGCTTGGGATCTCAGCCATTTTAGGTCATTTCCTCCTTTTCATTCAGTCACATCCATTTCTCCAAGCTCGAAGGGTTATATCATGGCTACGTGTCTCTGCCTGCTTTTTCTTTAGAGTAGCATTTCATGCCCCCTTAGGGGACTGGGCTCTTCAGAGAGGTGCCAACACAGGGCTACTCTTGCCTTCACAAACAGGGTTTTGGTTGGGTTTTAGTGGTGAGTGTTTTAATGTTGAGTTTTAGCTTAATTAGTAATTTTTTTCCATTTGCTTTTGGTCCACTGATGGATTCAACCTCCCTCCCCTTGCTGCCGGGCGTAATTAAAGAACGATCAGGGCAGGAGGAAGCTGTGTGTCGGTGTTTGTAGACTCATAATAAACATTTGCTTTGCTAAAGACAAAAGTTCAGAGGTTCCTGGGCTCCAGCAGCTCCTGACTCTTTTGAAGTGGCTGCGATAACCATCGCCAAGGAGCCTTATTCACAGCAGCAGCCCCTGTGGCTGGGAGGGAGTGGGATCAGAGCTGTTGCCCAGCCCTGTCCCACTCGGGCAGGTTTATAGGCAGGAGGCCCAGGGAGGTAGCAGGACACCTGCCTTTTTCTGCAAGAGACCCAAGGTGCTTATCCCCACAGAGCACAGCTGGAATTCCTGGGCCTCCTGTCTCTGTGGCCTGTAGTTCTGTACCAAGCAGGATTCTTTCATTGCAGGAGAACCCCCAGGCCACCAAAAAAGAAGAAGTAGAAGGTGCTGACAGTCACAGTGACCAAAGGCCGGAGAGCTGCCAGAGCCCTGAGCAGAAGGGTAAGGAGGTGTCTCTGGACGGCTCACAGTACACCCCCTCACCAGCCTCACAGGAGGACCTGGAGTCAGATGTCTCTGATGACTCTGATCAAGAAGTGGACATTGAAGGCGATAAAGGCTTTTACACTGCTGCCCACTAACAGTCCCATGCAGAGAGCGGACCCTAACTTGGCTTGCACTTTACCAGGGGCTGGTTTGAAAGAATATTGTGCTACAGGAGAAAACTTTCACTGTTACACTGAAAGAGAAAAGCATCACCAGATAGACTAATTTTATAATAAGCAGAGAGAGAAAGAAAGAAAGAAAGATGTATTTTCTGCAAACAGTTCGGTTTTGGCATCTCTAATTTGGTTAAAGGACCACGGTTTGTATTTAATTATTTGTAAGATATGTTTATACAATAATCGATGTTCTAACTGGAATATAATCCTGCACCCTGTCCTTACTCATGGTGGTGGAGAGGGTCTGAATCAGCTGCTGTCGGTGATCAGACAAAACTCTTAACTAGTGTGGAAGTGAGTGTGGATTGCAGGAGTAAGCCCTTTATATGTGTAAACAAACGTACTTTAAATAGATTAATTTAAACGCCCTTTGTAAGCAGAGAAACATGTTCTGTGAAATAGGGAGGGATTTGACCATCCCGAGAAGTGCCTTATGCTCACACTCTTTTATGTGCCGTGGTGCTCTCTACTGAGAGGAGACATCCCTCCATTTGTCAGGTAGAGTTGTCGGACAGATTTCCTTTGTCTTTTTGTTCGAGATGAAATGTGCCTTCTCAGATTTTTAAGAATATTGCCTCACAGTTTGGATGGTCCCATTTGCAGGAAAAGAAAAAAATTCTCCTTTAAAACCTCTAGGACTTCTTTTTATGAGTTTCATATTTGAGAAGAAAATGCAGGGAGCAATAGGGCTCTGCTGCAGGACAGAAACTGGTATCAGCTGCAAGGGCATAAGTGAGGCACACAGCCGTGGGAAGATAATGCCTATTGTACACGTATCTGCTTCTGTACATACTAGTTTTCTTTAAAAGTCTTGTGGTTTTTATACCTCACATTGTTCATACTTTGTACATATTTGTTCAGTGTTTTTAAAAAAAAAAGGCAAAACCTGGTATTTAATTTTTGATGGACATATCTGTGAAATAAACCTAAACTCTGCAACACTCGCCACTCTGGCTGTCCAGTTACTGGCAGGAGAAAACCCAACCCTCTCCTCTGCCAGGTGTGTTGTAAGCAGCTTTTCTCTCAGTGCTGTGGCAGTCACCCCGCAGCTCTCTGGGCACCCTCAATTGCAGGAGTCTCCTGTGGGCTCTCTGTTATATTTTTTTGCTGTGCTTCAGCCTCCCACCCTGCGTTTCGGTTTTGCCTGTGCCAGTGCCCACACGGAGGAAGTGGCAGGAGGAGGAAAGCCTGACTGGCCAGCCCAGGCTGGAAGCGGGGGTGTTTACCCCCGAGCCGCCCTGACCTTGGGGGCTGGAGAAGGGCTGCGGGCTGGTGGAGGAGCGGGGCCGGCAGGGCCTGCTCGGGGCCGGGCATCGACCCCAGCCGGGGCAGACGCTGACCCACCTGAGTCAACAGTGGTTATTCATCGGCCTTTCTCCGAAATTACGTCGACCCGGGGAAGGAGCGTGGAACCCGGGCTACGAGAATTGCTCCCAGGAGTCGGCATCCTGGATGGGCACCTGCGTGGCGGCCTCCAGGTGCCACAGCGAGCACCCAGGGAACAGGGATTTACACCTGGCCAAGTGTCACAGAGGCCTTCAGTGCCAAGAAATGTTTTTAGAAAGCAACAAGTGACTATTGTGTCTGTCAAGGGAGGATGGCCCTTAGAAGCAGACAAGATGTTGCTTCTAAGCAAGTTAATTCTTTGAGAAACGTCAGCTGAGTTTTCTGAATAAGTGGCTTTAAATTTGGTTTATTCGAAAACCGCTCTCATGAACGGGGCCAGAAAAGGCGAAGTGCTGGGAGGGTTCTGTGCCCCGTGCCCGCCGCGCACACGCTGCGGCCGCCCCCCGAGCTGCTCCGGTCGGGGCCGGGGCAGGGCCGAGCGCCCGCCGCTCGCAGGGCGGCCCCCGGGGACGCGGGCACCGGGCCCTGGTTTAACGCCACCCGTGACAAGGGGAGCTTCGGGGCGCTCCAGGGCGTCCCCGGGGTTCCTCTCCGCCTTTTGCGCCGGGATCGAACCCCAGCGCGGTGCGCGCCTGGAGAGGAATCGCGGACGGGATCAAACAACTCCTAGCGGGGCTGCGTTGAGGAGAGCGCTTCTCCATCCTTCGGCCCTTCCCTCGCTCGGGTTTGCTGTCGCGGGTCTGAACGCGGGTCCCGACGGGGACAGCCCACCGTGAGTCCCGGGAGCTGCGGCGGGGAGGGTGATGGGGTTGTGAGGGCTGGCAGCAGAGCAGGGAGCGCTCGGGAAGATGCCGTCCGCGTCTGTTTATCTGTTTATCTGTCCAGATCGGTATCGAGGTGAACGAAATCGGCGTTACCTCTTCAACGCGACTTCGTGTTATGTCTGTGCTTCCGCGTGGGGATGGGAACACGCGTGGGACAGAGCGGCCGTGACGGGTGGACAGCGGGAGAACCCCATTTCCACCAGGGCTGGTGCCGGCGTGCCCCGGCCGGGACAAGCCCGGAGCCAGCCGGGCCCGGTGCGATGGGCCGGGCGGGGGCTCTGCCCGAGGAGCTGCGAGGGGTCGCGTTCCGGGCGATGGAATGGGGTCCAGGGAAGCCAGGCTCGCCAACCCAGGCTCTTTCCCCTCCGTGGCAGGGATTTGGCGGATCCCCGCAGGCGGGGAGCGCAGATGCGCCGTCTGCAACCGCCTGGCCAGGGATGTGGACTTCCAGGGTGTCGCGACAGGTGACAAACAGCGCTGTAACCCAGGCTGGGCAGTCGATATGTCGGGTCCTTGCTCACCCGCCCACCCGGGGAGGGGGTTTATGGAGGTAAAGCACATCGGAGGGGCCGGCAGAGCTGCCGGTGAGAACCCCCCAGCAGCTGTCCTTAATTCCCCCACCCATCTCGTTTCCACGCGGGGGACACCGACGTGGGGATGACCACAGTGGGGCGGACGAGTGTCCTTCCACGGGCAGTCTCTTCTCTTTGGCAGGAGAAAAACAGCCAAAGCACTTTACACCGTTCGGGAAAACCTTCGAGCCCCTTCCGTGCTACCCCGCTCTGTCCTGTTTGTTTGCCCGTTGGCTATCCCATGCCGAACTGGCACGTATGACCTTTCCAGCACAACTCCCGTCTTGTTTTCGACTTTTTTATCAGCCGATTCAACTTGAAAATGGTTATCATTTAGCAGAAAAACAAACAGAAAAGCACATTTTTGTAAGCAAAACGTTAATGATTGGAAGAATTGCACCAATTTCAGCTTGACAGTGTGTGATTAATCCTCCGGGTCAGGTACTTATATTTTTAGTCATTAGGTTCGTCGGCCTTTGATATGCAGAACTGTTTCTAGCCTAATAGGCTATCGACCGAGGCGCTGTGTACTTTGACTCGGTGCGCAGCGCGGTGCCGGGCCCGCGGCGGGCACAGAGCGGGATGCGCGGGCCGGGAGGGCGGGCTCGTTCCGGGAGGAGGCTCGGGGGAGCCCCGGCAGCGATCGGAGCAGCCCCGACCCCCGCTTTTTGCCCACGGGCCGGGCAGGCCGAGCCCATCCCACGGCCGGGACACGCGTGGGGCTGCGCCCGCCGCCGGGGCTGCCGCGGGGGCGGGGAGAGGAGGGAGGGCGGATAGGCGATGTTTGCGAAGCAGGTCGCTTTAATCCTTCGCGCTGAAATGTCCAGAGCCTCTTCTATTGCACAATAATAGGAAATAATAACTCAGGGCTGCTAATTGTTTGCTTTCGCTGAAAAGGACCTTCCCCTGGTCACATCGGATAAAAGGAGTTTTATCCATCCGCTCGGCTGAGTGGATGACAAGAAATGGTATTAGGCCTGGAAGACATCTGCTATTAAATGTCTCCTCAGACTGCATAAAAAAAGAATAAATCAGTCAGACAGTAAAATCTGTGCGTGGGTATTACTGTCTTTTAGCTATGTGTATATATATGTGTATATATATATGCAAAATGTTCGTTTTTGAAGTAATCATTTTAACACATGCCAGAGTTTCAAGACAGAGCTCTAACCCCCAAAAGAAGCACGAACAGCAGGTCAGAGCATGCTGATCTGATTCAGATCAACTTCCCATTAACGTTTAGCAGTGGTTTGGGCTTAGTAAGGACTTTGTCCAGGTCTTTGGTGACAACAGCTTACCAAAAAGCCTTTGCTGACCGTTGAGTCTCTGTCTTATTTTGAACCATGGACTAGCTCCAGGCCTCCCGAGCATAGGAGATTTGCTTATTCCTATTTATCCAAAACAGGAAATCAATGTGTATTTCTAAAATATTTCAGATGGTGCATGTCAAGGCCAAAAAAACTTTACACAATCATGTCAAAACCTTATCGTGTTAACTTAAGTGGCTCCGTTTCACAACTCCATTGTCTGAGAGCTATTGACAAATGACTGCTAAACCCCGGGAGTCTCAAGCACATCCAGACTGTGTTACTTTGGCCACTTCGAGTTATACCAGCAAATTATTATTTGGTGGAGCCTTTCAATAGAGTTGGTGACTTGTGAATTTTCCCCTGAATGTTAGACACCCACCCATGTTATAAAGACATCATCTCTAATGGGACTAATGGAGATGTAGGTCTTTTTTTCCTATCAGATTGATGCCCACCTATGTCATTAAGGCCTAATAATAAATAGAACTAAAGGTTTGTTTGGGTTTGTTGTGGTTTTTGTTTTGTTTATTTGGTTTTGTTTCTGTTTGTTTTGGATTGTTGTTGTTGTGGAGTTGTTTTTTTTTACATAGCAAAACAGAGCCTGATATTAAACAGTCTGAGAGAGTGTGCTTATTTTTGGTTTTGAATTGTCATAGTGACTTTTTCATTTTTCATTTTTCCTTTTTTTTTTCTTTTTTTCTTTCCTGAAAGTATTATTCAAGATGTCAAAGATACTAGCACAATTCTGGGAAAGAGATATTCTGATTTTTTCACTCTCCAGGAGCAAACCAGTGTAAGGATATGTATTAATGATATGTATTAATTATGAGAATTTATCTGCTGACTTTTGACGAAGCAGTTTTTAGAGTGGGTATGTGTGCAGACATGCGGGGTAGACATTTTCAAGTAGCTGTTTAAAGGAGCAGATTTGATCAAGGGTTTTGTCTGAGTACATTTCAGTGAAAACAAAGTCAAAGTCACAATGAATTGCTGTGGTGGCCTGTAGGAAATGGAGTGGTGCTCACAGTCAGCTAGAAATACTGACACTAAAGACAAACTGAACTTTGCATTTGTTGGTACAGTTTAGGGAAATGATTTGGGTTAAAAGATTGAATGGGCATGAAAAATGAGCTGCCATCTCATCAGCCTTAGGGAAGGGGCCATTTCCAGGATACCTAATTCAATCAAGCTTATTTAAGGACTAAAAATCCCATCTGACAGACACATAGACCTCAAAACTTTTAACATGATTTTAGCAGGCTGAGTTGCAGTCAGCGAGGAGCCCAGAATATGACCTGCTAAACCTTGGCAGATTATATCAGTAGACTCTTAGTAGGCCTTGCTTTTGAAAAAAAAGAGTTCCAGACTGAACTAAATCTACTGAAAAAAAGAATCTTTTTTACCTTGTTGTCTAGACAGACCCTTCAGGGTTTCTTCCCTGCACCTCAATCTGTGCCATTGCTTTGAAGACCTATGTGGAGAAAATTCTTACTGATCCTTTCCTATGCTATTATACTCCTTGGCTGTTGCAGGGGGCATGCCAGTGTAAGGAGTATTGTCATTGTCTAGACAAGTATAAAAGTCATATTTTTAGAATGGCTTAGCAGACACTTTTAAACACATTTAAGCATTTGACTTGTCCTGTCTATGCGAGGTTTCAAATCATGTTAGTCAAACCTAGTTAGCTAGTATCTTTAAAAACACAACTTTTATGCTAGTCTAGACATACTGAGAGGTCTTGTCCTAGAATACACCCACATGAGGGTAATGCCAGCTTAAAATGAGTCAGGACTGCCCACTGCCCTGCAATTGTGTCTCAATGACTTACTGCAGCTATCCGGATAAAAATCACAGGTTAAAAGGGGAAGAAGTAACTCTGTTTTATCCACATCAGTTCTTCCACTTCCTTCTCTGTGTAATAAGGAACCCTCTTACACAGCCAAAAACCCAAACTAGCACACAAAGTCAATCAGAGAGACCTGTTGTAGTCCTAAGGTGCAGAAGGACTCAGTTCTGCAAAAGGATGGACCAGTGGCTGAGGTTAATTCCCAGGGACAGATTCTGGGAATTTCTTCCCAAATGTACCTTGGAAATATCCCAAGGTGCTGTAAGGAGTTCAGAGATGATAACTCTTCAAGGAAAAGCTCTGCACTAATTTTTGGCTGGTGGGCGTTGAAGCTCCGCCAGCACTTCAGCGAAAGTTTGGCTCACTGAGGGTGTTTCGTTGGTTGGTTCTGGGGTCCATGGTAGTAAGACACCAGATTAAATTTATCTCTGAGCATATCAGTGCCAGTTAGATGTGGGCAGGAACTGCGAATGAGTGGCTCTGTCAGCTGAAAACAAACACAGGGCTGTGTAAGTCAGGGTGAGAACAGCCAAGGGAGTTGAGCTGTAGTGGTAGAGGCTTCAGAGGCAAAAATAATGGGATGGGACGGTAGCTGTGCAGCCCCATGGCATCCTGATGCAGGCAGTGGAGCAAACCAAAAATTTGTCCTGAAGTTTGTCAGATAATGGAAAATTACTGGTTTGGGTAAAGGGTAGAGACTGGTCTGACAGTCTGTAAGGGACCAGACTGAAGTTTTCCATCCAAGTAAGATTTTGGGATAAAATAATGGTCAGTACAATCCCTAGGAGATGGATCAGGTCTGCCCTGGAGAGCTAAACCCTTTTCTGTGGCTTTGGCCCTGAAGGCTCACACAGACATTGCCTTGGTCACCTGGTACAATTTTGTCTCCTTGGTGCAATACCCCCTGCAACTCCACGAACATTTCACTCCAAGTGAAGCATTCTAATTTGAGTCAGTGGAAGAGCAGCAATAGTGGCAGCAGCAAAGGTGGCAGCTTTGACAGTCTCTGCCACATGAGCTCCCCTCTGTTAGCAGGCAGGAGATGTACAGCACTTCCCCAAAAACCATTTCTCTTTATGGTAACTCTTTTCATCATCAGATGAAAACACCTGATGATGTTTTCCTGATGGTAACTCTTTTCAACATCAGATTTGCTTTTGAAAATCTCAGTCAGAGCTGTGTGCGGATATTCTTTGTGCTGTTCACCGCTTCCTATACCGCGGTACGGGGAGAGAACGCTGACACTGCAAGAGCTGAATAAAAGACACCCATCTTGTGCCCCTGCTACTCTCATAATGAATCCTCTTCATGTTCAGTGCTTTGCTCCACCAGCTACCCCCAGCCCACAGCCTTTGGGAGTGTCTGGGTGGTCAAGGTATACTCACAGAAAGTGCAGATGCTGAATATCAGCATACATTAAAGTATATTTGTGTCTTCATTTAAAAAAACCCAACCCACATGGAAAAGTACAGTGGTTTTCTCCCTTTTTAACCTTCGCCTGATATTTTTGCTGTAGCGAAATATATGCTACTTGAATATGGAAACAAATGGTTTTTTTCTGGGGAAGAGAATTATGCCAGAGAGGCCTGTGGTTGACAGGACACCAGAACTCTTCTGAAAGTGATGTGTGGTAGGATGCAACTGGCCAACTTCAGAGTCTTTTGCAAGACAGCAGAAGTTCCCTGTGCTTGAAGTAATAAATATCTTACATGCACAGTTGTGGTTGGGGAGGGCAGTTTATATCGATTCATCATCAACCACTCCAAAATGAGATTGCTGTGTTGTAACCCCTTGGAAGGGGTTTCCTGACAAAATTATTTTCTGTTATTTTGTATTTCTTTTTTTCTAAAGATGATACTTTTGCCTCATGACTGTCTCCCGAGCTATCTGTTGCAGGATTCATTAACACAACCTGTACAGTCTGATTTCATATCTATGAGGAATAATCTCACACTGCCAAATGAGACACAGATGATGATATTTTAAAATGTATGTAAAGTATTAAGTTATTTGTTGGTTGCACCAGAACAAATGTAGGATAAATAATGCCATTAAATAACAAATGGATTAAGGCCATATTTTTTTCTTAGTTGATTACGGAATCTGCATTACTACATACTTTCCATTATTTGCAAATTACACCAGACAGATTGAATAAATGCTTTAAAATGGGTCCTGAACATTGGTTTAGAAACACAGAGGAAGTGGTTTCTTAGACAACTGCTACCCACATATTGATTTAATAACAGCGAGGTGGAGGGGCAAAGATGATTATGTTGATGTACTGAGCTGTTGATTGTTTAATTGAAGGTAAAATTTTTAGCTTCACTAGTCAATTACCTGATCTCATTAAGTTCTTAAAAATCACTAAAATACCATTCTGGCTGAAGCAGCTGCACTTTGCTACTATATTGTCTAAAGCATTAGGAAAATAATTTGCTAATGGTGATTTACAAGTGTAAACATGTGATATTTTTAGCACCTGAATAAGCTTTCTCCATGTGAGAGATTTTGAACAGCTACCATGTACCAGATATGTAACAGCAAAGAAGGATAGGGTTTATGTTTGCTTAAATGAACCTTAAACTTCTAAATATTTTAAGGTTTTTTCTATTCGAACCTTGTCAACAGGGTGGAAAATAGAAGTAGAAAATAACAAATTTTTAATATTAAAGCTGTTTCAAATATATATGCAAGAAATTATTCAGTGCCTCTCATGTAATGGAAGTTGTTTGAAAGATAAATGCAAACTAAGACAGCATTTGGCATCCCCAGTGGAGGAAGAAGCCCCGTGCTGTGAAGATGCTGGAGATGCCAGCGTGGCAGCACGAGGTGATGATGCTCTGAGGACTCCAGAGTGGCAAGGGTTCTGTCCTGGTCTACTACCACATGTGCTTTGTTTGGTTTTTCAATCAGCTCAGAGAAAGACAGCTGCTTTCCATGCAGAAGGAATCTGGGATGAATTTCTTCATTCCTGCAAGCAACGTGGTTTCAGTCACATGAACTTTATGAACTCTCAGAAAGGAGCTAGACATGTTTTTCTCTCAGTGCAAAGATGTAACAAGGTTATGAACAAGTCCCAGAATGAGAGATGAAGGAAGACCTGGGTTGATGTTTTCTCCCTTCACAAAGGGTTAATGAGACACAGTAGTAGTAGAGAAATAATTTAGAAGAAATTCAGTAACACCAATGTTTCCCAGTTTTTGGGGTATTCCCACTGATGTCTGGTTCTGGTTCTGTGCCAGTCCACATGGTACTTAAAATATCTGTGGAGTGAAAAATCATATGAAAAGGGGACAGCATAGACAAGGAAATGTGCCAGTTCCCCAATCTGAGAGGATGTGCCTCCAAACTTCTTCAGAAATACCGTTATCTTCCTATAATTACCTATTATTGCTTGAACTTCCCATCAGTAGCTCCTAAACTACCAGTATGGCTGTTACTTGGGGTTTTAGGTACTTGAATTAAAGTGCAAAGTGCAAGGCAAATAAAACTGCTAGTGTTGCATTTTCATGCTATGTAAATTGGCAATTCCATTCCGCACAAGGCAGTGATATAAATGATGAGATCAACCCAAATCTGAGGACATTCACAGGGAGTCTTCCTCAATATTAGGTAGGTGCCAGAAAGTATTCCGTGTTGTAGCACAAGACAGTGGGCATGAAAAGGACAAAACCCAGTTTTTACTAAAACAACATCGATTTAGATCTTTCAGATGGCAAAACTACTCAGGGTCTGGAGTTTGGGATTGTTTTCTATTTTTTGGGGCATTGACTTTGTAGGGTGTGGGGTGGGGGATGTTTTGGCCCTGCACTGTTCTTTATTGACTGTGAAACTGGGCAGAAAGAGTAGAAGCTGTGTAGAGCTGTTCCAAGACTCACTCATACTGTCAAGCCACAGAAGTTTGTTGTGCCAGCCTGTCCAAAATGGTGCTGCAACATTTCCCAGGTTAAAATAGCACAAACCCGTTTTTAGACGGGGTAGAGCCTGTGTAACTTGGTTTACCACTGCAGTTTTTGGAATGACAGCAAATTTGGCTGTGATTTTTTTTTTTTACAGGGACAATTAAACCATTTTAAGCACTGATTCAAAGGTAACCCTTGGTGATAGCTGAATCAATGGTGGGTTGATTCACTGCTTGGTGAGTGGACCAGGAAAGCCATCCTGGTGGAAAGGAGAGCCTGGAAGGTTCCCTGTGAGCACAGCCCTGTGCCCAGGAGATCCTGCAGAGAGGAGCTGTAGGAGCAGCCAGCTCAGGAAAGTGCCCGGGGCCAAATATTTGCAGAACTGTTCTGAACTATTGTTCTGCTTAGGGTCTTTGCGGTTTTGAGATAAGAAAATGAGGAAACTGAATAAAAAACAACTACCCACCAAAAGGGTGAATTGTGAGAGGGTATCACTTCTATGTGCCATCTCCTCCCCCTTGCAGACCTGTGCACTGCCTTGCTACTCTTGGTAAACAACTTTTGAGGTGATTGGCAGGCAGCTTCTTAGATGCCAAATATCTTGTAACCTGCACCCTGAAGATGACATGCTGATACACAGCAATCCATTTAACAATCTATTTAATTTCTATTTTCAAAGTAAAATAGAAGAATAAATATGTAATTTTCTTGAATGTAATGAGTACTTAATTCTGAAGTCCACCTTTTAAGGTCTTCTTAGTTTATATTTTTCTTTTTTGTTGTTGTTGTGTTTGTACGTTTATTCATTTTAATTCTGTTTTTATTTTCAGTGATTTTTCACGTTCTTCAGAGTAAGAAGAACTATTCCTCTGGTAGCATGAACTATATCAAATCCTGCAGGTTGCACTTAATGTTGATTTATGTGTCAAACTTATCAAGGAGTGTCATCCTGGAGAGACCTTTTCCCTAACAAGTAAATCAACACATTTCCCACAATAAAGGTGGCAGGTGTTTATGGCTTTGTGTTTTTCATTTGTTTTTCAGTTGATTCGAGCTCATGCCAGCTTGTGCAGTGCTGGATTGCATTTAAGTTTTCTAAAACATATTCTCTAGAAAAGAAGCAATTACAGTGTGGTGTATTCTGAAATTGCAAGAGTCTGAGATCATTGTGTTTGCCTATAAAACACATTTCTCAAACTTCTGTCTTCCAAAAATCAGCTAAAGGATAATGCTGGGAATACAATGTATAATGAATAAAGAGATTTCAGTGATCCATGAGGATTTGTCTCATTCTACTTCTAGACATGAGTAGCTCATGAACTAGCCTATACATATGTATACATTTAAAACCAGAATTTTCCCTTGCCCACTAAGATCGGTAATATATGATACCAAAACACTGAAATGTTTCATCATATCTCAGCAGTAATCTTTTCTCTACCTAGGTACATCTTATTCCCAAGACAATAAACTTTCTGAAAAACCTTTCCATGTGATCCCTCACAAATACTAAGGCTTTTAATAGTCACATCATGGAAGGCTTATATTGCCTGGCCAACATTTATTGTGAATCTATTAACGCCCTGCTTTTAATTCCTAATGATACTAAAATTAAATTAGCTCTGAACGCCCTTACAACGTCTGTCTCCTGATCTGGAAGAGTGTTTATCCAAGCAATCAGGGAAGTTAGCTGCTCACTGGTAGGGCAAGTGTCTGCAAATAGTCTCTGCAATAACATATTAGCCACTGCAAATGGAGGAATATGAATTAAGCATATAGATTTTGCACTTGTTTCCTTTGTGCCTCCCCTCTTTCCTTGACATGTTTACTAACACATTTATAATGTCAGAAACAGCTCTGAATGTGGAGCATTAATTACATGTGGGAACTGGAGCAGAAAATAACATCTACATTTTGTCCTTTTTAATCACGAGGAAACGCTCTAATGTTGGATTTAGATTTAATGCAAAACTAAATATTTGACTCGCTATATATTGTGTCAGTAGATTAGCTGGTATTTATCACACTTTTCAAAACTGGAGCTTTAATGCCTCATTTGACATGATTTTGTCAGTCCCTGACAGAAAGCTGATAAAATGTCCATTTATGCCATTACAGCTGCCTCTTGTAGCACTTGTGCTGCTATGGAGAGGAGTTCCTTGTCTTTTAACTAAAACCTTTGGTTTTGATAATTTTATAACAGGTTGATCTCTAAAGCTCATTTGGCTGTATTACAGTAGATAATATAAATCAGGTTTTAATGATACAAAAATAGCTTAAATTGACTAAGTGGCCAAAAGTTATCTAAATACTGCATTCTTTCTGTCAAGGTAGCTGAAAGTGGAGTTAAAACTACCACTGGATTTCCATTTCTTCCCTTATTTTGAGTTTCTTCTTCATAGGACCTTTTTTGCCTTTGCTTGGGCATTTTTAATAATTCACTTTATGAACTGGTAACAAGAAGAAAAGTTTTACACAAAAAATGGCAAAACTGAAATGGATCAAATTGTATGGGTCCTGCTGACAAGATGATTCCAGAGAATTCTCTAGGTCTAAACCCCCTTCCAGGTGTGTGCTTTTACCCAGGCAGGGTTGTCACAATGGGCAATTCATTACCCTGCACCCTGACATAGAATGTGGATATGCCAGTACCAGGCACCTGTGCTCGAAAAATCTGCATTGGGAATATCTTGTGATAAATGAAGCACTTTGAACACTCATTCCTAATCCACCTCCAGCTTTAGTGGGTTTACAAGTGGATGCTGTGTCACCCATCTGCTGACTGGGCTGCAGCGCTGCTGGGACAGCCTGAGGAGTTAAAAACGAGACAGGGAGTTGTGTTTCTGCTCTGATACCTTCCATTGCATCAGGCTCTGCTCACAGAATTAGAACAGAATTGGTGAAATAATAATAAAAAGACAGATGTGACAGCAGCAGGAAGGGCTCCTCAAAGATGCAGAGCCTGGTCCCTCACCTGCACTGGCAGATCTTCCTGCAGGACTGGCTGAAGCACTCCTGGATAATTAGTGAGGGAGTTGCACAACAGTCTCAGTGTCCAGTGTGGTATCACCATCAGAAATATGATGTGTGTGTCTATTTAGGAAGACTGGCATGTTTTTACACTTAGCTAAACAAAACGAACTGCAGAATTTCAGGTCAAGCCTGAACTTTGCCCTGTCTCCAGAAGTGCAAGGCCAGTCAAGGCACTGACTTGTAAAGAGTACAACTCATCCATCCTGCCCAGTTTCTTTCCTTTTTTTTTTTTTTTTTTTTTTTCTTTTTTTCTTTTTTTCTTTTCTGATTGATCCCATTGAAGCCCATGTCAGCATCTGCATGAGCTAAATAAGCTTTTACTTTTGCTGGCTGGATTTTGGTAAGGAAAGTATGTGGAGGCAGCTACTCAGGATGTTGAAAACAGTGCTTTTCAATTCACGGGCATAGATTAATTTTTCCCCCACCAAAACAGAAGGAAAAATATTTCCAACACTGACAGTTTATACTCTGTGGAGATGTCCAAAATCTGAGGACACAACCTGTTTCAAGAAATTCAGGTGCCACTTATCTCTTCCTGGCCAGTCCTCAGAGAGTGTTCAGCCATCACCAGCCCAAGGGTACCATAATCCTCCCCTGCGACCAGTGGTGATTTGGGTGACAGAAGGGCAGAAGATGGGAATTAAAACATTTTCTCCAGTGAGACCCACTAGAAGGTGGGAGGAGAGTGGTGCATATTTGTGCACACTTGCAGTCCACCCACTCCTTCCTTCCCCGGGCTCACCCTTCCGCCCCCAGTGCTGTCCCCAGGGGCGCAGTGGCTCTGCCTTTGCTGGATGCTGTGGCAGCATTTGGGGGGGTGTCAGAGAGCATGTGCTCCCTGCACAGCCTAGGAGGAGGGGCAGAGATGCTCTCAGGGCCAGGAGTCCTCCTCCAGCTAGGAAATGGAGTCATCTGTGTAGCTAAAAGTGATAAAGAGCTTCCCTTCTACCAACAAAACTCACGTGGTGTGTGCTTGCCAAGCCCAGGTGGCTGCTTTCCTCCTGTGCTCCAGGCTCAACCACTGGAGCCACCAATTCCCTAATAGAACGTGTGTTTCTGGATCATCATCCAGCCAAAACAATCTGCGTGGTGGGTTGAGGTCAGCACTCGTGCTGGAGTGGAGGTTGACATTCTCATGGGAACCTGCAGAGGTGGCATCAGCCTCTGGGACCACTGGAACAGCACCTTTTGTTTGCTGAGCTGGTGGAAAGGCAGCTCCTCCGTGCTCAGCAGAGCCAGTCAGCAGAGGCCTCCGAGCTTGTGGCATCAGCACTTTATTCACATGAAAGCCCTGATGCCTTTGATTCAGTACTTGTGTCTTTCCAGGATGATGACACCGAAGCAAAGGTCTCTGTGATCTCACTGTCTCAGCAGCTTTCACGTGTGAGCTTGGTACACAGAGAGTTGCCCCTCTGGCATCTATTTACTCAGGGAAAGGGAGCAAAAAGGCACAGGCTCGCCCAGGGTCACACAACAGAGGTGTCTGTCGCCAGCTCTCTGCATTGCACTCTTCATTGCACCAGCTTTTAGAGGTCGTTTTCAGTCTTGTTTCTTGCTATTGTGGGATAATCTGGCCTTTCATGAAAAAAAAAAAAAAAAAAGAAGAAGAAGAAAAAAAAATACAAAGATCCTGTAACACTGTCAGAGAAATTGGAAAAGGTGCAGCTAGGGACTAAAAGTATCGTAATGCAAGTTAGAACCTATGTGATGTGTAGAACAAATACGCTTTTCTCAATTTTCTGACTCTTCTGGAACAGGGAAACTCACAGTTTTAGCGTTGTTACTGGAAATGGTGAATGTTTTGCTTTGAAGTCCTCTAATGTGCTGAAGATGCTCCTGTTCACAAGCACGGTTCTCAGGGTTGCCCTGGCCACAGCTTTAATGGGGCGATGATGTGGGTGGAGACATCAAAAAAAAAAAAAAAGAAAGACACAAACCAAGGGCAGGAAGAACTCACACAACTTCTTTTTTCACTTCTTGTCTCCCCTGATTTCCCACACGACCCCTGCTGCTGTGCCATACTCATTTGCTGATGTATTATTTATGTAACCACCGTTCAGATGGGGCAGGTGTAGTACCAACCCCCAAACCTCTGTGTATTCACCTAAGAGAGCAAAACAGAGCATGAAATAGCTTGACTAGGACGAGATTTTCAAAAATATTTGGTTTTAGCCTAAGTGCCTGCAGTGAATTTCTGAATAAAACCCTTCCCTGCCTATGTGGTGGACAAAGCCATGCTGGCCTCCTCCTGGAGATTTGGCTGTCAGCAATGAGTCTCATCCCAATAATAACACAGCTCAGTCTTCCAGTCAGAAAACCAAAGGAACAGACATTCTTAGGTTAAGATTCACAATAAAATTACAAATATAGATTAAGGTTATAATCTCGAGTATACTCAGAAAGAATAAAGGAGCAGCCATCAGGGTGTTTCACAGGCTTCAATTTAAAAAGCACTTAGGTTTGTTCAAACTTTAAAGCCAATGTGTTTAATGCAGGAGAGTTATTTTTATTTTGCTTCTCTAATTAAGCACTGAGAGACACTGTTCCCCACATGCCTCAATCTCGTAAATGTTTACTCTTTACCCAGGCAACAGGCTGGATGGAGGAACAGATATGATCATGTCCTCACCATCTTAGGCTGAAATAAATAAAATAAAACATTGGTTTTGTTATCATTGGTGAAGTCTATTGTGGTTCTCTGATATGGCATGAAGCACCTAAAAACAGTGTAGATTTAAATCTGCAGGTCTAATTTCTGCTGTATTTAATTTTATGAATATCAGATGCAGTTAATTCAGACCTTGGATTGGGGTGAATAACTATGCAAAGTGTGCAGAGTGAGGGGAATTAGAATCTTTTTACTTGAAATTTGTCATGTCTGGTTCAAGAAACCAAAGAATTCTCTTAACTTTGCCAGTCAGAGGAGAAATAAAGTGAATAAAATCCCTCTTTAAAACAAACAAAAAAAAGCTCTACTAAAGAAAAAAAAATAGAAAAAAAAAAGTAAAAAGGTGCTTAATCTTAAATACTACATATATATATATATATATATATACACACACTAAAATCTGGAAAAAACAATAATAGTGCTTTGTTTCCATTCAAAATAAGATTCAAGTCATCCTGTTGAGATGTGTTGGATAACTCTGTTATATACTGGCCTGGAAGGGGAAAACTATGTGGGTTTTAACCCATTAGGTAACATCAGAATTTTGTATTGATTTGAAATTAAAGAGGCATTAAAGCCAGAATTAACCTGTGCAAGGTCAAAAACCACACAGCCTAGAAAATAAAATTGCTGAATATACAGCACAGGTGAAACATGAGCATGTAATAATCTCTTCATGTTCCAGTGTAGAGGAGGGAAAAGCTAAGCTTAATAAAGTTACAGCCCGCAGGATTTCTTATGGGGTCTGAATTTTGCTTCAGGGAAGGAAAATCCTACTACTCACCTGCCACAAAAATAAGGAGCACCTGTTGTCTTTTTTTTCTTAATTTACTTCTGGTCCTGTTTGCTCCCTTGCTTTCTTTGTGGAGACCTTCTGGTGCTTGGGTCCTTCTTGGCCTTTAGCATTTCTGATTAAATAAACGTATACAGTTGTAAGAAGTTATTTCACCTTGCTGGGTTTTGTTTAGTTTTTTTTTTCTCCTCTTGTTTTGTTCTTGCCCTCTTTCTTGATTATCCAGCACAGTTGTAAGTGCTGGAGGACACTTGCTTACCTGGAGTTCTGGTCTGACCCAACATGGCCATTTTTATATTCCCCAGTTATTACTGTCTTACAAAATTAGAAAGTCTAAACATGGGGGAAAAATTAATTGCTTCGTATTTTTTATCATCTTGCCGTGACAGGTATATTTGTCATGAATTTCTCTTCTTTCTATGCCTGAGTCAAAGAGAAAAAAAAAAAAATCATGTAGATTCTCTGTAATTGTGAGTGCAGGATTATCAAATCCCTGGGTCTTCACTCCTGAATGTGTTTCAGCTAGTGACACACTGGCTGCTTCTTTTGAACAACCTGTTCAAGGTATTCAAATAAAAGGGGAAAGTTCTGTCCACCGTTCATCGTAGTTTTTTTGTAAAATAATTCAGCATTAATTTTAGAATGAGTAATACTTCCTGTTATGGTAAACCTGGCTTAAGAAAAATCGAGCTAGTACGTATCTGTTTGTCCCTCCTGAGTGGAAAAAACCCACCTGAGCTGGCTGCTTTCCTTCTTTCAAAGAGAGCATTCACACATCCTAGTGGTCATGTAAAAGTCACCATAATTGTGTGTCTCTATATATTCTCTAGGCAGCAAGAACAAAGGCTTCCATATGCGCTAAATATTGTTTCATTCAGGAAGTTATTCTTATGTGTATGTTTCCACAACTATTATCAGCAGAATTGAAGGGTAGCAGCAATATCCACAAGCCGTCTGATTTCCTTCCCACACTATCAAAGATTGAAAGAACAAAGAGGAAAACGCCGGGGAAATGCCTTTAACCATGACATAAATTTCTTTCCAGGAAAGGTTTTAGGAAGTTGCCTTTAATATATTGTTTATAGTATGGCACTCCTGCCTGAAAGGGTTTGGATCTTCTAAGCATTTCCCAAGTGTGGCCTCAGGATGTCCTTCACTGGGTTATGTTCTGCTCTTGCTCGTGGTAGTGGAAGCTCAAAGTTCCTGCGTTGTTTCCATGTTGTTTATTCTGAACGCATGAAATCAAGCTGTGGCAAATATCTGTAAAATGTCACTTCAATCAACTCCAGAAAGTTCAGAGGATAAAATGACATAGGAAATTATTAGTCTTATGGTGTTTATTTTATAAAGTTCCATGATCAATACAGATTACTTACGGTAGTCCCTCTTCTCACAAGGTTTGCTGGTGTCTGTGCCTGGGGTATCACACAGTGGGAAACTTAAAGAAAGAGGAGCTGCTAAACCCTGTGGCACTGATGAGAGGTTGGAGCCCACATTTTTAGCTCTTGTTCTTGTCTAGAAAAGCTCTCCTAAGGTGGATGACTTTTGATGGCAATCCATGCCCAGTGAATGGTTTCAGACATTGCTCTGCTCCCTTTGATGGTTTCATCTTGTCTAAATGTCATGGGTCAGTTCCATGCACATCCTGGTGTAGGAACTGAGAGGATGGCACGCTAGCTAGTTGGGAAAGGCAGTAAAACTGGACATCCAGGTGCTTCCTTGATTAGGATCTCCAGACTGGTGTTCCCCTGGCGTCTGGGAAGTGGTGAAGAACTGAACTGCTGTCTGCCAGGACACAGCTCACCTTTCTCCTCCAAAGAACTTCTGTCCCATCCGTGTCACTGCTCTCACTCCTGGGCTTCTGCCAAGACAGAACAGGAACAACTGCAGAGGTGTGTGAGCCCCTGTGAATGAGCAGGACACAGAGCAGCAAGGTGCCAGCAGAGCCCTCAGGTTTGTCGTGAGGTGATGTTCCCATTCCCTGTGGTTGCCATCCCTGTTATCCTCCTGCAAGGTCCCCACAGAAATACCTGATTCTGATGAGTCAACTTTCTGGGTCAATAAACCAGCATTTCTAGTAGTGGTTAGGAATGCTTGTGAGCAGTAAAAAAAGTCAGCCCTCCCCCAGCATCAGACAGAAAACACATGAGATGAAATATCATGATGTGTTGAGGCCAGCAGCAGTGGTCAGACTGGGAAAGGCCTGGCTGCTCACACACACAGCAAAGGGTCAATGCCAGGGAAATGAAATCTGCCCTCACTGTCAGGGCAAGGAGCTGCATTACACACTTTTAAGTTTCAGTGCCTCAGTTCTGCCCAAGTCTTTCTTGTGTGTGACATTTTTTTCCAAGAATGAAGAGTTGACATTGCCCGAAGTCTGGATGAATGAATTATAGCATATTTGGAACCAGCTGAAAGAAGAGTTTGGATCTTTTTTTTTATTTATTTATTTATTTTTTTTTTTCAGTTAAGCATATGTTATAAATAACCGGGTCCTCAGCTGGAAATATGACAGACGAAAAGAGAATGTTGTACATTAGGATGTTAAGATGACTTCTGCAAAAGGAAAAAGAAAAATACTTACAAACGCCACTATTAATACTTAAAACAAGTGAAAATGAGTCAGTACACACCAAATTTTACTTGGTGAACACAGATGCTTTGTGCACATCAGCTCTTATCACTTCTCTGGTGCCTCAGGTTAACTCTGCAGCCTTCATGGTTTGTTTCAAGGGCAGAAGCATCTTGTTTGCTTGTTGTAGGGGCGGCTATAAAACCACAAGATAAAAATACTTAACAGCCAACTAGCAACTCCCTTTTGAACAGGTGAGATCTGAATATCCATTACCCCACAGTGTGTGCCATCCTTCACTCAATACCAAGTGGTGTGAAGGAAAGGCAGAAGAGCAGGGTCTATGACAAAGTGGGTGTTAATCTGATTTTTACCACTCTATACAAAGCAGTAAAATATTGCCTTCTCCATTGCATATTTCTGCAAGGTTTCATATGGGCTTTAAAGGAAAGATTTTTGTATCCTTATGTAATGTACGTTGGTAAAAGGGAATAAAATCCAATACTTGCTCCTCTTTAACAGCATTATAATTGCAGTTGTTTTCCCGGCTGGGAGTGCTATAACTTACCAACAGCCTGACACAGGGTTGTGCACACTCCTGACTGGTCAGGGATGACAGAACAGTGGCTCCCTCCTGTATGACCAGCAAGGTCCTGTGCAGGGTGCAGAGCCCCACCATGGACAGGAAGAGGTTAAACCAGCCAACACCCTGCACCCTCGAGATGTGAACCTGATGTTAGAATCTGCTGGGGTTGCATCCACGCCTAAATCCTGCTCTGTGCCTTTCCTGGGCTGCCTGTTTGTCCCCAGCAGAGTGGCAGGGTGCTCCTCAGGGAGGGTGCAGAGCCCCAGGGTGCTGCTCCTGGGTGTTCTGCTCTCTCTGCCTGTGCAGCAGAGCAAGCCCTGCTGTGGCTACACAGCTGCTCATTTGCCTAACCTGCTAGTAAACGCTCAGGGGGCATTTCTTAATGTTCTGCGTGTTGGTCACAATCGATTTATTAATTAACATAGTGGTGGGGATCAAGGAGCAGTGGCTTTTTCTGTCTCCCTTCCACTAACTTGCTTTTTGCTGCAGGAAAATGATCCGAGCTCTGTCCACAACCCCAATCCTGTAAAACAGGAGTGATAATACCTACCAAGGAGCTGTTTGTGAGCTTTGCTGAGCTCTTTAGCATCCTCAGCAGGAGGCAGCATAGAAACATACGGTAAACGGGCTATTTCAAAACAACCCAGTTTTAAATCATTGCAAAGAACTTCCACTAAGCCCAGGCACAGCTCTCAGTCCCTTCCTGATGGTACCACCATTCCTTTGAGAAGTTGCAGCCAAAATAATTTTTCTGGCCCTTTTCTCCCCAGTCATTGCTCCCACACGCTTTGTGAAAACTCCCGCTAGTGAAAACCAACCACTATATTTGTATTTTTCGGGTTAATTTTCAGCAGAAGTTCCCTGAGCTGACTGGCTGCATGGTTTCCTGACTGCTCCCACTCAGAAAAGGCACACTAAGAACACTCATCTGAGCATCTGCACCTTCCAGCCACAGCAGGCATTCGGGGTAGCTGAAATGTGCTGGGAAATCTAACAAAGATTTCATCCAAGCTTCTCCAGGTAATGGTAGGTAACCATCTGAGGCACATAACCTCGGGATTCTTGTTAACCGTGCATCTTAACCTTCAGCACAGGTGAAAATGTGGCTTAGCTGAAATTCAGTGATGCACCATGCTTAGGAAAGGATGGACACAAATGGAATACTCGGCCTTTTCCCGGCTGTTTGTCTGGCTGGGGGAAGAAGGGAAGCACATCTGGCTTGTGCCCTGGCACAGCTGTCCTTGTCCCCCTGTCTGAGCCACGGCCTTGCAGAGGAGGGACAATCTCGGTATCTCAGCCTTGTGAGCTCATTAAAAGCTGCGACTCAGCTGAGGTTTTCTGTAATCCCCAGGTGAATTGGAAGATAAGTGGGTTATATAAATTTGGGAAAGCCACAGAGCTAAGGAACTTTTCTGGGACAGTGACAGACTTCACTTAACACCTTGGAGCCATAGTAAAGTAAATTAAATAGAGTATCAAGAATGTCTCACATAGTTTTCTGTACTGTTGAAGACCCCATTCCCAGATAATGGGATAATATAAGCAAAGTACTTGAATTAGCATTCCTGGCTGCTAAGGTAAAGATCTAGCAATAGTGCCCATTATTCAAAGTGGTTTTTCTATCATAAAAGATGGGAAAAGCATTGAGTTCTCTTTTTTTTTTTTTTAAAAAATCACACAAGTATTTTTTCAGAATGACTTTTTTGTTGTTTAGAAGTGTATATATCCCAGCAGCACTGGATGGCCTGCATTGTAAAGTAGTGCACCATTAAACAAATGTAAATGTGGAGAAAATGTTTAAACAAATTCTGGGAGGTTAGTGAAAATGAAATTGATAAAATGGGTTTAGTAACCAAGTGTCCTAATCCAGACAAGATGTCACTGAGTGTTCCCTCATAAAATAAGAGAGAATGGGAAGGGTTTTTTGGTGCCTGTTTGCACGAAGCTTGCCAGCTTTTGTTCACCTCTGAACACAACTGCCTACAATAATGATAACTGGAAAAAACCACTCCACATATGACTAAAAAGAAAGTACTGCACATGCAATTCCTGCTGAAACGGGTCCTGGACAGTGATGGCTGTTTTCTCATAGTTGAGTGTGTCCATTAGTGTGCAGAATGAGCAGCATTAAATGACCCTGTTGAGCAGCCAACCTTCTGTGACGGGCTAATGTGGTGCTTGACCAAGAATTGATTCACTTCAGCTTCTCTTCAGGTCTCAAAAAAAAAAAACATACCACAAGATGACAGTTTTTGCTGAAGTTTAAAGAAATTACACTCGACTGATCAACCTGCAGAGAATCCCAGGAGTTTTCAAGCAGGCATTGAAAACAAACCCTGCCACTCCTCTTGGCTTTACCAGAGCAGGTCTATGATAACATTATAAAGGTCGCTGCATAGGAAGCACAGACAAATACTGCATTTTCGGGGTGTGCTTTTTCACCGTGCTGAATAGTTCTCTAAACCCAGTGGAATTACATGGTGCTAGAGGTCTACTCTGTTTCAAGGAAAAAGTTCAAAATTGTCTTTTATTGTGCAGTTATTGGGAGATCCTGCCATGTCTCCCAAGGTATATTACTTCTATATCTTGCTTTTAAACTTATTTTTATATCTCCTTCTTTCTTCTGTATGTATATGGTGGAAAGAAAGTACACACAACGCATAGGTCGTGTTAAAATAACCTTTGGAAACGTTTGAGGTGCTTTCGTTTCTTTGGTGTGACGTAATCAGGTTTTCATCCTGAGCAGAGGTACTGGAAAGCTGAGTGGTATCACAGTGGTTTGCATTATTCTTTTACCTTCTTGATGGTTTGCTTTCTTGATTAGGAAACAGTGTCTCCCCTGGGAGCTTCAGAAAGAGAGAGCTCTGACAGGAAAATATGCTGAATCTTTTAGATGATTGGTTTTTGCACAGACAAAACTGTGTGGGGAGATGAATTGCTAGAGAAGCTGATTTTTTAAAAAAAAAATTTGTACACAAGACACAGGTTTTCTTGCCTTCCCCCCCCTCTTTTTTTAAGCAGCTTATTCAGCTGTAAAGATTCGGGTTTGCTGCTTAATTAGCTGTTTAGAATTGTACACTTTGCATAATCACTATTTGACTACACTTTGAAAAAAAAAGGAACTTCTGTCTATTCGTTACTCAACTAAAACAACCTAAAAGGCCAATCATATTTTCTGATTTCTCTTCATTGCAATGGAATTTTGAGGTAACTAATTCTTCTAGTGAAAGACACTGTGACTTCTGCCTGATCAGTATTTTTTCAGTCTAGTGCATGGTCATATCTTTCAAGTAGAATTTTCCATAAGGGGAAGTCAATCTATTTCATATTGAGACATGAGCACTTGACTTGACTTGGGCTGTGTGTGTGGAAACAGCAAACTGCTCTGCAGTGTTCAGTGTAAAAAATCAAAACACAGACTGAAATGCAAGTATGTGTGTGAGCTCTTGATTTCCAAGGTTTTTCCATTTAAGCATACAAGTGTATGTGTACTGAGGTACATAAAAACCTCTCTGAAATGTTTTGTACTGTTTGCTTTTCACACTGCAGAAGGATCTGAGCACACCTGCAAAAGTTCTTATTCTATCATACTGGAACAGCAAACTGACAATATTTCCCCCCAATTTTTTAAACATGTCCATATCTTTTGTAACTGATAGCAGAGCTAGCTTGGTGTTATCAGCATTTCTGTGGCGTCCCCAGCGGCTCTGAACTGTGCAGTTGAGATTAGCAGGACAGTCACAGCCCATTCTGAAATCCTCCATCAGGTTATATTTGAAAGAATTTAAGTCACCTCCATGGCTATAAATGCTGACCAAAAGGGGCTGGGATGTGAGGCAGTCATCTCCAGGAGCATTTGGGCAGAGCCCCTTCTCTGCCATCCTTGCACTCAGATTCCCTCTCCAAGCTCTCCTCTCCATCCCGTGTCCCTCTGTCCTTCCATTGCAGACTCAGCCTGTGCCCCCTGCCCGGCCCTTGCCCCTCCAAAAGGGGAGCAGCAGCAGCAGGATTTGGGTCTGGGTGCCCTCCGCTTTCTCTCAGGGGTATTTTGGGTGCTGCCACTGCCCGAAGGCACGGACTGAGAGGGAATGTAGGGATGCTGCTGGGGCTCAAGCGCTTCCAGGCAGGTGCTCATAAAGTTTGCAGCAGTAGTCCTGAATTCCTGTTATGACTCTTGTCCATATTGATGAAAAGCGCCTTTCATGACAAAGGCAGGAAACTTTTAACATGAAAACAGTCAAACTGTTGTCACAATTCAAAGCAAATATGAAATCTGGATAGAAACACAATATAAACATTCCCAGGAGAGCTTTCTGAGACTTGTTATGCAGAGCAAAGTTGGCACGGCGTTCCATTTGCAACACCAAAAATCAAATGGGTTTTTGTTTGTTGTTTTTGCAATATTTAAGTGACATTTTATTTATTTTAAGGATCAGTTGCTGACGCACAATATTCCTCTGCCCACTGATTCACATCAGATGAGCGCTCTTTCTGTAGCCACAAAGTGTCTGCACGGCAGGCTTGTATTTACAGTTGAAAAATCAATAATTAATTCATAGCCAAGATAAAGAGCTCAAGCCCATTAAGAGATTACCACCAATGTGAAGATTTTCAGTTGTATTCATTGTAAAGGAGGAGGAGACTGAGAATGTTTGCCATTTATAGTTTAGTGTACTGCCTATTTTTTGTTCTTTCTAAGGTGCCTATCACCAGGCTATCTAAGTAACAATAAGTTAGTCACTCAAGTGTTATACTAAATATTGGTTTCAAGATAACTTAGTATAATGAGAATGAAACTTGTTTTGACAATGATAAAAATGTTTGTTCAATCATTTTTACCACAATTCCCGAGTGAATAAGCAGCCCTTGAGTTCCCAAAGAAAAGTAATTTAATTATTTTTTTATTCAAAAACAACTTGCACCTGAAATATCTATATTGTTATATAGATATAACTGATTACATTAATTCATCTGCAAGAGAAATCCTCCAGGGAAGAGAATGTACAAGAGCTTAGAACAAAATTAGCAAGTATGCAAGGTTAAAGGGAAAGAAATCAATTTTGAATTCTATTCAAAATGAGTGAGATTCCATATTTCTAATATGATGTAGAGACAATGGAAAAAGGTCTTAATTGACAAGCACTTGTGTGTTTTACTATTTATTTTAATTTTTTTTACTTATTGCTGCCGCTATGATAGCCACTGTCTCATAAATCACAGGGAGCCTGTGGTCACCCATACCATTTGGTTCTCTGCTCAAGTCCTTGAGAATATCCCCAGAAAGCTGTCACATTAATTTGATCAGTCATTGAGCTTCCCTTATTTCTTCTCAAACGTGCAATAGCAGCAGCAGCTTTTAAAAAATGTTTCAAAAATAGGCAGCATTTGATTGATTTTTTTAATATACTGCAGTTGCCTCTCTCACTTGTAACACAATCTGACCTCCTCAAAAAACCAGTGTAAACAGGAGATTGAAAAGAAATGCACAGAACTGATGAATGTTAGCAAAGATATTTTATACAGAACAGGTTGTAATGGCTGGAGTCTGGAGCCTTCTGGTGCCTCAGAAGAAGGACTCGATGTCAGGGCTGGTTCTGGGCCATCCCCATGTGAGGTGAGAGCAGATTTCTCCACAGCAGGTGACCTGTTGAATATCTGTGGAATATCTTCCAGCCTTCAGTGATTTCTCTGTGCTTTTGAGAACATGTAAGTATTGTTATTGGTTCACCCTTGAAGAGTTTATTATGAATTCTTGATACTTTGTGTTAGAAATTGCGTGTGCTTTGGTCCTTTAACTTCCATGGGTTTTTATTTTGTGCTCTAATCAGTTTGTGTATGAAGAAATACCTCCATAATTCAAGCATTTTTAAAATCCTAATTAAAAACCCAACCAACTTGTGTTGTATGTTAAATACTCACATTTGATGCTTGTTTTCCCCATGACATTGTGTGAAGAAAACTTGGCTGCTCAAACAATCACAAAATTAATTAGAAGTAATTATAAATACATTAAATTTCTTAGAGTTTGAGGTGACATTGATGCAAAATCGGGAGGAAATTCCACGAGAAGGAATTAATACATTTTCCTTCAGGATTTTTCCCTCGTAGAAGACAAATCTAACCTTATTCTTTAAACAGTCCCCCCTTATTTCTCCATTTGACTAAAGCTTTTAGTTTAGTTTTCTTTAAAATTTCCTTTAAAAAGTAAATGAAAATATTAGCTAGGAGGTTTTCTGAACTGCAGCACAGAAGCCTTTGGGCAAACATGGATCTGGAGCTCAGAATTAAGTGCAGAATTAATTATTCCTCAAAGAATCATTTCAGCAGAGTAGAACTGCTTCGCAGCTTACTGGATCTTAGTCACTTGTGCTTTGGCTTTTGCAATAGCCACGTGAAAAAGAAAGGGTTATTTATTAAGAGCAGAACAGTTCCCTTTTAGTTCTGTAGCAATCATGTCTCTTTTTTTTTTTTTTTTTCCAGTCCATGGAAAGTGTTATCTCAGGCAGCTTTGTGCAGGAAGTTCTGTTTATCACTTCCTCACAGTTGCAGTTTGTCTAGGACTTGAATATATGATATCAGATTGCATCAAAATGTGGGCCTTTGTGTGCTTAACTCATCAAAGGAGTGGACCCTCAGGACTTGATATCACTTCACTGCATATGCAGTCATGTAGCAAAACAAAGTCTATCTAAACAGGACAGGACTATTTCTGTTGGTAGGGTAGCAAAGCCAGCAGAATTGGTGTAGTTTCAGGTATCTGCACTGTTTCACTTCTTGTTTTTAAATTTATCACTTTTTAAACAGTGACATGGTTTGCCTGTTTTTACTATGTAAACTACAACGAAAACAAAAATATTGCTTCTACAATCAAAGAAACTCCAAATCCCCAGACCCAGACAGGGTTTACTTGGTGTACGCTGTTGGGGTGCCTGCTTACGTTACAAACAAAAAAAAAAATCATTCTAAAGTTTTGAATCCTCGTATTTTCAGCTGGCTATTGTTCCCACAAATCTGAAATGGTAGATGGTTATCTAGACATCAAATAAGCTTGATGAGGCTGTAACAAATACCAAGAGTTACTGCAGGAGGTTGGGTACGGGTTACAAACCTGCTCTCCCACCTTGGTGGTTGTGTTTCTGTTTTCTCCAGGCTTGCCAGAGGAGTTCCCTTTCCAGCACAGCAGGCTGCACTGCCAGATGTTGTCAGGGCAGCCACAGGAAGTCTATTCAAACCGTGTAGCAATACTCTGCTCCAAGCAGCAGCTCCTCTGTGCTGACTCTGGTTTTTAGCACACCCTGCCCCACGCCCCTCGCAGTCTCTTGCTCAGCTCTGTTGGCCCTTCTGCTCCTCACAAGCTGGACTCGTGTTGGCTGATGGATGTTCGCTCGCCAGGCTGGGGAGCTGCAGCTGCGGGTCCATTTCTGCTCCTTCCCACACCCTTCTGGTGGTGTTTCAACCATGGGAGAGATGCAAACCTGATGAAATCGGGATGTTATCCACTCTCAGGTCCATGACATAATAGGACCTCTGATTAGTAAAACCTTCTAGTGCTATACAAGGGAGCAAAAATAGTTTGAATTACTCAGCAGTAAAAAACAAAGTAAAAGTCTCTTTTCTTCATGTCTCTTTTTTTATCTGTGAAAGGAAAAGAAGTTGTTATTATTAGGAGGTGGGCACAGAAACCGATTGAGGGCTTCTTCCTTCTCCTTTTTCCCATTATTTCAACTGCATATTAGGTGATGAACATGATCAGGAGATTACTCCAAATCCCATCAAACAACTGCTGGGGGAGCCAGTCAGCGATGTGAGCTGAGCAGAGCCGAACAAAGGAGCCCCAAAGCCCAAAGCTGCGGGGATGACTCCATCCGGTAGAATCCTGTCAATCCTTGAATGCAAGCTGGGAAATAATCGAGTTTGCTAATTCCGCTGTTTTCCCCCTCTGCCTTGCCAAGGAAACCCTGAGAGGCACTTTATCTTGTCTTCCTGCCTTTGGTTGCTGCCTCCTACCACTTTTTCCACAGAAGGGGTGGTGTGAGCCTCAGCACTCAGCAGAGCTGAGGAAATTTTCGAAAAATGTGGGAGATGCTGCTGTCTGCTGTGATTTTGAGCCTTGTCAGTCCTTTGTGAGGAATGAACTTTCACTGCCGGCCAGAAAACAGGAAAGTGCATAAAACCAAGGATTTAATTTTTTTTTTCAAGAAGTTGAACCTTCCCCCCCTCTTCTTTCAGTTAGATTATATAGCAAAAGTGAAAGTCAGGAACCTACCTCAAAAAAACCCCTTGTCCTGCTCTTCAAAATAGTTTTACTTCGAAAATAACAGTACTTTGCAGGAAGTAAATGTGCACTGTTTCCTCATGAAGAACATGTCCATTTTCACTGGGGGTGAGGGAAACCCTGCTTTTGTTAGCAGGTATGGAATAATCAGTGCTGTGAAAGAGAGTTTACAGCTGCTGATTAGCCATAGAGGTTTTCACATACACACATTCACACAGTGGAAACTGGAAGTTTTGTGTAGTTCTGCTTTGTGGAACCTCACACTACCCTACAACTGCACTCTACAACTCAACTGCCCTTTTCTATTTTTTTTTTTCCTTTTGTATTCAAAAAGTCTTAAATGTTTAAACAGGTGATGGTACCCTAAGTGTCACTGAGGATGTACAGCAGGTCCATGTCTCTGGAGAGTCTATGGCTTGTGGACTCTAATGAATCTTTCTAATTAACCCGATGCCTTTAAATAGAAATCATTTGATGGTTCTTTTCAAAGTTAGTTATTTAAATTTTATTTTTAGAGATGGTGTGGGGTTTTTTTGGGGGAGGGCATTGGTGTCATTCAGTTTGGGGTTTTTCGATCCTGATTTAGAGCCCGTATCTCCGCTTGGAATAACGTGTAAGGTGATGTCAGCTCTGCTTAAATCCAACCAAGGTTAGCCAGGAGGAAGAAGCACCAGCTTAATGATTTCTTGGCTTGGGGTTGCTCAGGACTCCCAGAGATGCTAATGAATGTTAATTTAAACTTCTTATCACTACACTAGCAAGACCGTTCACACATTTTCCAGAGCCACCACAGGATTTAGGCTGTTGTCCTAATTGCCATTGTTCTGGCTGCTAGCTATTATATTTACCACAAGCTGTTTTCATCTTGTTGAGAGCATGGTGCTAAACTGAAAAACACCTCTCGTAGCAATTTGCTGCCTCCTGGAAGCTGAAGCAATTACAGTGGAATATGCAGACAAGCTTCTTCACAATGTGTGTAAATGTCTGTCTGTGGTTCCAATAGATAAATCTGAGTTTCTGGAACCTTGGACCTGATTAGAAGTGTATGCTCCATAACATAAAGCACAGCACACAGTCTTTCTGTAAACATTAAAGTTCTTTTTATTTGATTCTTTTTAAAAGATTAAATATAACAGATTTACCAAGTTGTATGTGAGCCTGGTAAACCATCGTGCCTGGTCTGAATTTACCCTACAAGACAGTCTAATGGTTGACCCACAACCTCAGTTTGTG
>VZSR01000257.1:2936309-2956670 GCA_013398615.1 Brachypodius melanocephalos | reverse complement strand
CAGAGCAGAGCAGAGCAGAGCAGAGATGAGCAGGACAATCCCCTCCCTTGCTCCCTTGCCCCACTGGCCATGCTGTACCCCCAGGACACGCTTGGCCCTCCTGGCTGCCAGGGCACTGCTGGCTCATACCCAGTTTGCCACTGACCAGGACCCCCAGGTTCCTTTAGCTGTGCTTCATTATATTTAGTGCAGGGCTTCCTTTTTCCTCTCCAGCTATGAGTGTCCCCTTGCACAACTGTGTGTAACTATGATATCAAAGCAATCTAATCAAAATATGCCCAAGTGCTACCTTGTAAGGGATTTTAGCAGAGCAGAATAGTTCTCGTCTTGTAAAGAAAAGTCAGCTCTATGCATATAGCCAACCTGTTAAATGCCATTAACCTGAAGAAAGTTCATCTTAATTTTACTCACAGGTGCTTCAATACATTTGATTATTTGATGCCAGTTATATTACTAATGCAATCTGAATGTTTTATCTGGAAAATATTTCTACATTTTCAAAGTTCCCTGGATTTTAACAACTATTCACCAGTTTACAGAAATGTCACTCCACTGTTTTGGTAGAGAAGATCACAGCTACAGTTAATATAGTTGGGGTTCTCACATGGGATCATATAGGGAGTGGAGAGGAGAAATGCAGGGTTTCTGCTTTCTTAACCAGGCATTTCTGAATTCAACAAAGTGCTTCCATGCTGCACTTTTAAGAAATTTAAGAATTAACATTAAAAATAATTAACCTGAACAAACCAGTGACCTGTAAATGTGAACTCTACTGTCTCAAAATCTGTAAGGTAAAATAAGCGGAAAGTAGATGGGATAACTTTCTGAAAGAAGGTGAATATGAATCCTTAAAACAAAACAAGAATGTTCAAATTACTTTTTTTAAAAAACACTTAACTGGCTAGATTTGAACTAGCTATTTATTGGCCAAAGTTTATTTTTTCTCTCTCATTTTTAATCCCATTGATGATGGGATGATTATGAAGTATTTTAAGTAGTATTGGTTAATTCTTCTTTCTTATTAGAATGTTCCCCTTCCTCTTCCCCCTCTTCACCTCATGTTTTATATTTACAGAGAACATCAGGTAACAAGGCGAGCCTGGCTTCTGACCAAAAAGGCATTTTAGCTGGAGATTCATTAGTGTGTATAAAAACAGCCAGCTTTGTTTAAAGGCACTCCTTACACAAGAAGAAAGAGGTTCAATTACCATATTTCATTTAAAGTGAAGACTAAACATCTTTACCAGGATAGTGCACTAATCCCATGAATCCTATTTACGTTGAAATGTAGTGCTATTGGCAATAAACAGCAATTTGAGAAGTCATAACCCAAGGAAATAATTGTCAAGTGACTTTAGAGCTCCCTATAAATTTCCTCTTCATGACTTTGGCAGTAGTGTTCAACCACAGAGTTAAATATTTGTTTTAGGTGCTCCTGCCTTTAACAGACTAATTAAAAAGATGGAATTCTTTGATTCTATCTCAAATAATTTTACTTCTAATCTCTCTCAGGCAAAGTCAGCTCTGTAAATGGAACTAAACATATTCTTTTTCTGAATAGAGACTTTACAGTATAGCAATAAATTCAAGCACTGGGAAAGTAAATGCAACTGAAGTACCCTTAATGATGCTATTGTATAGTTGTTATGGTTGTAATCCCATTACACAGACTTTTACATTGAAGGCCATAAATTCTTTGAGAAATAATTCTAATAGGAAGGTGTATTACTTAAACATTGTGTTTAAAAATGACGAAAAAAAAAGATTTATGTTTGAAAAACTATGTCACATAAACTGAAACAGTAATAATGGAGGGAGATTAAACTTTTGCCTATCAAGCAAAACTTCTAAATCTGTATTTCCAGAGAAACTGTGCAATGGAGCTGTTCCCAAAGCTACTCCTTGTAATTTGCATCATCCACATGCCATGTAAGGATCAGGCCCCCATTCTGCTCTACACCTGCAAACTGAAAAAAAGTACCTGAACCAAAAATTGTCAGTCTAAATACCTGACCCAACACCCAGTGAAGTCAATGGAAGATTTTTCATTGATTTTAATGATTTAGTTCAGGAGCTAAGCAAGTATTTCTAAGACAAAAATCAATATTGTCCCACAGTGGTAATGTTTTCATGTGGTTCTATTGATCCTTTTGACATAGATTACAGGATACCTTGGCACTGTAAACATACCAGGTTTTAGCAAACTGATTTGATTTATTAACACCATTTGATTAACATCTGAAGTAGCAAGTATTTATCAAATGTCAGCAAACAAATGTTCAGGTGGATCACCACACAAAATGACTTGTTGCGCAACGTAAGCTGAAGTTCAGTAGGAAAAAGCTTTCTATAAAATCAGTTTGTGTGAGAGCCGTACCATGATATGCACAGCATAAGCTGGGTATTGAGAAACAGTTTGGTTTTTTTTAACCAACTATATCATCAGGCCTAAAAAATGCTCATAGCTCTCCTGGAGTACCTTAACTTACCCCCTTAACATGAACGGTGAGAAAAACATTGCCATGACAGCATGGTTGTAAAAATTATGCCAAGATTTTAAATCCAATGGAACTTGCTTAGTCTGTCAGTTATGCTTTATGATTTTATAACCCATCTAAATAAATACAGTGAAATGCATCACTGTCTTTCAGAAAGACTGCAATCCATTGCTGTGTTTGGAGTATCTGACTTACAAATGGATGTTCTGGGGCATCAGAAATGGGACTGGTTCTCAATGACATTTACAATGTGATTGTTCAATTGACAACCCTGTAATTTAGCTTTGCCCCTTTATAAACCAACCAAAACTCTTCAGTCATTTCTTAAGAATTACTCCGAAGTCTCTAATTCGACTGATTTTTGTATAGCTACTTGAAAAAGAAATAATTCATTCAATTCAACAATGGTATAGTAGTAGTCTAATGGTGCACACATTTCTTACTACATGAAAGAAAATCTACTCTTTTTTGACATCAGACTCTTCCACATGATATTATTTCTCAGTTTACTAATAGTCACCAGAATGATCCCCAAATTCAAAATATAATTTCCTCCCTTCAAAAGGATCTTTTTCTCCTGGAAGAATACTTGAAACCTTTCAGAATTTTCCTGATCCAAACCCAAAACTACAAGTTACATCTGACACAGACCAGGATGGGTTACAGTCATTTGTATTTTCCAAACTAATGTAAAGCCTAATTTGCTAATTGAATTGGTAATCATTTATCACACATAACCTGTTGCAGTATGAGTATCTTTAACAGATAAATCGATCATAACAAAAATGTGGATATCATGTAAATCCTATCAGGATCACTAAAATAATGGGACTTTTGTTTACAAGGTGTCGATTGGTTTTAGAAGCTTTGATAATGACTCCAGACAGTCAATAAATACAGAGACTTTTACACAGCCAGTAGGAGCCGAACTAAACTATCTAATCTTTTTAAAATGACAGACAACACAATGAACTCTGAACTTAATCCCCTCCAAACATTAAGGAGACAGTTCAGTGCTTAAAGTACTATTCAAACTCAAACCCTACATTAAAACAAAATCATTAAGTGTCTGATTTAAACACACAGGAAAATTCAGAGGTAAGGCTGATTTTCCTTCCCATTGTGCCTGGGCAGTGGGCTGTGGTGGGCTCCAAGTCTGTCTGTTGCTTGTCTTGGGCAAGGAAAATACCTCTGTGCCTTTTGAAAGTTTGTAGTCAAAGCATTAAAAAACCCCCCATGAAACTGAAGACTTAATTGTTCTTTGTCTCTCTCAGGCAAAATTTCCCCTAACACTTTGGAGCAGACATGGGAGCCAATGTTACACGCTACATTTCAAGTTGCAAAATTTACACTGTTGGGCTCATAACCTCTGAAAATGATACACTGCCTTTAAGAGGAAAAGGAAACTGTAAATGTAAAGCTTGTGTTACACTGAGAGATGGGGGAGGAGGGTGGCAGATAATGGCTAACATACAAGTTGTGGATATATGGGCATATAAAGATATGAAATCACCCTTTATTTCAGCTTGTCAATTTTTGAAATAGACAGTTTCATCCAGTAGTAATAAGGCAAGAGAAGAGAAAATAAAAATATCTTTTAAATTATCATTAGCAATTTTTCTGAGATAATTATTGCTTTCTAATATTATTAGAATACCTATTTACAGTGCAGATCTGAATCCTCCCAGTACTGCTGAAGGTTCATTATTACCCTGTTTTCCATGAATTGCATCTTGTCTGTGCCTTTTACTGATTTGTCTTATAAATGTACCTCTCTGGATAATGAAAAGAGGAATTAATCTCTTCTAATCTTTTCAGTGCATCCCTCTTGCTTCCTAATGTCAAGCCTGATGTGAAAAATGTTTTTGTTTTATTCTTAACGTGACCCAGATATCTTTCTTGTATTTCCTGACTAATTGGAGATAGGATGTGTTAAAAATCTGAATTTGTTATTAATTCATTTCACTGAATAGATAATATTTCCTGAAATCTTGGTATCTTTGCTGTATGCAAAGAAGGAAATACAATTTAAATAATTATTTGGACTTAAATTTTTTTGAATGCCAAAATCTGCTTACATTGTAGAATGCAATTGTTGTTCTACAATTTCATAATTTTGTTTTATAGTATTCTCATTGTCTTGGTAATTTCAGTATGCAAATATCTTCAAGTATTTTATGTTATTAACAATGATTCTTAAGTCAGGAATTTCTGCTATTCCCACTAGCCGGGTTTTGCCATGATTAATTATTTAATCTTCTCTTTCCTGCAGTGCTTGATGAGCAGACTATAGTTTCCTGTTGTTGAGTTGTCACTCAGATGAGCTACATTATCGGGACAGCCTAAATCTTACAATGGATTGTTATCTGTGTTCTCAGGATGAGATCAACCAACAGAAGTGAGAGTGTGAGTATCTATTTGGCATCAGTGTATGATATTTTAAACCATTTTCTAAAGTCTGAATTTACATTAAGTATATACAAACTCTATCTTGAGTTTAGACTCCAGTTATGCTAATAGATTTTGCTTAGTGAAAACAACATTTCAAGATATTCTAATGTGATAATTTCTGGTAGAATTAGTGGAATTTCATGATAGCTTTACACAGCACTTTTCCTTAGCAAGAGCTGCCTTTCCTTTCCATGGTTGCCTAATTAGTATTTCCTGAATTGGAGAACTGCTACGTGTTTCATAATGAAAAAAAAAAAAAAAAAAAGGGAAGATAAAGAACCAGAGCTCTTCCAGGTCTGTGCTGAATGAAAATCCACAACTGCCAACATATTTGACTTCTGTTTTTTTTCCTTCTTATATTCTTTAAAACTTTTCTTAGTCATTGTAATAGATTGTTTCCTAAATCTGCCTCTGATTAGTTACCATGCATTCAAGGACAAGTACTGTAGAAAATCTTACAATAGGAAAGTTTGTGTTAAAGGACTACACAACTGGTTGTGAATAACATCTAACCAGCACCCAGCTAGAGCAGAACCCACAAGTGTCTATAAGATACATTGCAGCATCTTTTCCTCTCAGAAGCTGCTTTGTACATGCTTTCTCTCCTGTTCTCTTTCCTCCACCATGAGTTCCCAAACTCACTGCATTTGGGCATTGCCATCACACATCAAATTATAACTTAGTTGAAGGCTATTTTTTTTCTCTCTCTATTTGTACCGGTGGTAGTAATGAAAATGTTTAAGAAAGCTGAACGCTGCCTGCTGGCACAGGCTGGATGGCAGAGGGCTCCCAGGCTCTCCGTGTCCCCTTGCTGTGGATGTCCCTGGGGCACTTTCCAGCTCTCCTCACCATGGTGGAGCAGTGGGGACCCCTCCTTCTCTGGCTGTCCCCGTGCCATGGGGTGCTCTGGAGCGTGCTGGGTGGGCTGGCCTGGTGACATTCACGTCCTGGGCTGTGGGTGTGCTGCTGTGTTGGCTCTGCTTGCAGTGATTCAGCTTCAATTTTCAAAGCATGGAGCTCTCCTACCATTTGTAGCAGCTTCCCAGCACGGTGCTAACCCAGTGTGGCTCAGTATTGGTGTCTGTGGAGGTCCTGCTCTCCTGAATGGAATCCAAGTGTTGCTTCTTGGGTAAAATCCCAGGCGTGCCATGGTCAGTGAGCTTCTGAACCAAGAAGAAAGATAAAGGTGTGACTTTTTCTCCCTCCAAAAAGAATAGCATTTACCCTATCTTTAATTCCTAACTGTGCAGCAATTTCACAAGGAGTACTTACCAGTTTTCCAATTTTTTAATTGATCAGACCCTGCCTTTACTTTGCCTGTGTGTGTATTTACAGCAGTGTAACACTAAACCAGATTTGCCTTTGTTTTTGTGATTTATGCTTTTTTTTTCTTGAACAGGAAAACATTCATTATCAAATGTTGTGAGAACAATACAGTAACTGGAGGTTATTTTATATGAAAATATTGTTGATTGTTCCTCCCCTAGAAATCTCTCTTGGCAGCTCACTTCCTGCCAAATGAATCAGCAAAACCTGCTCATGAAAGTTGTTAATATATAATACAATCACCCAGCACTGCACTTGCTCCTTATCTATAAAGTTCTTTTGTGATCAATGATTCACATCACCTTTTGATTATAGTCTCTGAGCACAAACAGTTTCTTAATATAAATTAATGGCCTTGGAATTTCTAAATAAACACTCCCTTTTGTTTAGCATCATTTCCTATTTTCGTACCAAAACAGAATCTTATTGTAATTGTTCAGTTTTCACTGGAAAAAGTGTTTGTGGCCTGGAATGTTCTCAAAAAACAAGTGGTTCCTTTCAAAGCTAATAGTGTTGATCTACAAGGTCTAACATGCCATGTTAATTGGGTACAGCTAGGAAATACTACAAAATACTACAAAAAAACAGCTAGCGTGGTGTGATACTTTAAATAATGATTCTCGTACTCATTTACTGGAAAAGAGATCTTTCTCTTGAAGTATAGTATTATTTGGCAATGTTGTTTGCTTGGTTGGTTTTTCTTTTCCTTTCATAGTAATAAGACCCAGCTATCTAAGCAGCAGATAGGCCAGGTACTTCCTTTAAATTTCCTGATTGCTGTTAACACTACTGAATAGGCATGAGTTCTTCAGCAAAATGAATACTGAAGACTTCCTCTAGCCAGGTCTGATTAGAAAGACAATTAAATATCAACCATCAAGCAGTGGTAACCTAATGTTAACTGTTTCCTCTTACAAACTTCAAGGAAGCATGAGTGGAGAATGTAGCAGAAGCACAAGCCTGACCTGCACAGAACTGGTGCAAAACCCTTTCTGATAATATTCCTTTCTAAGGCAGAGTTATTTCACTTGTATCAATTAGGTGGAGTTCTAACTAAACTGAAATAAGAACCTGAGAGACTCAAAATGCCTATGGAGATATTTAGATTAATTAATTATTAGCTAAAGTGATTCAAGCTGATATTCAGACAAGGTTGGGTTTTTTCTTCCTTTAGTATGAAAAGAATAAAGGCCATGATAAAAATGATGAAACTTCTGAGTGGGTTGTTTGTAGTAGTTTCAGTTAAAGCATTGCAGTTTGCAGTGAGAATAGACTCAGAGTGGGCACCATGTCTGTCACTCACTGTGGGTCAGCTGACAGAGCAACTCATCAAGCTGGGATCACTTGGCCATCACCAGTCAGACATCCATCATGCACTCATCCTAACCTCAAAAGTAGTTTAAATTTCTGACTCCTTCATACCCCAAACTAGAACAGGGGCTGTTTTTCTCAGGAAAGTTCTCCTGGGTTACATAAGGAATATAAATGCTGTGGCTATCTAAGACTGGATGCTCTTAAAAGTATAGAGAAAAAAAAAAAAAAAAAAGCCCTCCTGTTCAAGGAAAGTAATGTCCTCTAGAACAATATCTGTAACAGAGTTCCTCACTGCCTATAAAGATGCAAAGCCCTCAGGCTCCCATAGCATGTCCTTGACTCAGGGTTTTACTCAAAGCCTATTCCTTAAAAGCACTGGTAAAGCAGAGAGAAAATTTTTTATGAATCAGTGTTTTGTTCTGTAGAACGATGAAGATGCTACTTTGTAGCATCATTCAAATGCTATGTTAAAAAATATGGTTTGTATGTTGCAATGAAAATGAAATTGTACTTGTTCTTCAATGGCACCAAGGATTATACAAACGGTGACAGTGGCTGTGACTCTCCACTCCTTCCCACTGCAGTCACACAGAAGTGCTTCTGTTCAACCAGTACTTTTGACGCCTTTATTGACTTTTACAAAGATAACATCAGCACCAGCTGAGGATCTCTCCAGATATTTTTAGGCACTTGTAAGGAGTCAGTGAAATGTCAAAAGCAGTTAACGATGCACTGCACTCCTAGCAGGAGAGATGTGTGCTGTTCTGACAGTTTACCATTAAAAAAACCCCATGTGAAATAGAACATTGCTCATTCTGTATTTTGGTGAAGATTGTTATATACATTGTCCAATTCTTAAATCCAGTGTAATTAAAATAAAAAACCCCAATGTATCTATGATTTTGACTACTATTCAGAAAACATAATTAATTTAAATGCTCTGAAATAAAAAAAGGTAATTTCCCTGCTGATACCTAATGTACTGGCTGTATATTAGGCAAAAAGGTAAAAGGCAAAAAATGGCAGTGCCAATTCCATCATCTCCTTATCTGCCTGTTTTCCCCAAGAATCATTTGATAGGGTTGTTGCTACCATGCTTTATCTGAGAGGCAGAAATGGGTCTGGCTGTCAGAAAAACAGGCACAAGAGAAACAGGAGCAGCCAGTTCAGTTTCTAGGGAGAATGAGCTGGTTTGCAAGGGTCCAATTTGGGGATGAGCCCAGGAAAGAAGGCGGTAGCAGAGCAGGAGATGCCAGAGAAATGACTAATGGCATTGTCGTCCTTGTGGAGGGATGTAAAGAGGAGATATCTGGGCAATGACCAATGAAGTAATTTGTTATGGATGGCATTGCATGTGAAAATTATCTATAGTAATTCCATTTGAGGGTGGACATTTTCCCCCTACTCTTTTTTTCCATGATTCATTCAAAATGGATTCCAATCCAAATGGGAAAGAAAATTAAACAGACTCAACACTGCTAATGGTGCATCAGCAATTTTTAAAAAGGAAGTAATCTACACTGGAATTGCATACCCAGTAAGGACCCTATTCAACAGCACATTACAACTTTTGTAATGGTCATGTGGGTAAAAAGTATTTTTAAAGTATCAACACAGACAGGCAAGATTTAAACCAGCAGTTCTTGGCCCTCTGGTATCCCATTGGGGTTGGGGAAGAGTAGGGGAAGAGTAGGAATTAGGGGAGGAAGGCGAGAAAGGACGTGGTGAAAGTGGTTTTGCTTTAGATAAGCCTCTGCATCCTGTTTCACAATATTGTTGATAATTTGCCTCAATTTCCCCCCTCGCTCTCTTCTAAGCTGTGCACCATTTTTACACCTTCAGCAAGAAAGATGCTTTGGATCATCTTTTCCAAGGAAAATCTTAGGATGATTGGAAAGATGGCAATAGCTCTCTTTATAGCTTACAGGGCTTGAGGTTTCTGCCTGTCCAGATGATGAAATACTTCCTTCACAGAAATAGTGTGAGTTTAACCAGCACAGAAAATACCTTCTCATTTTCTACCAGGGACTCCTAGAAAATTAATAGACTTCTTGACCTGGTTAAATCTGAACTAGTACACTTATGATACCTCAGAAATTATAACATGTACTGTCCTTTTCTGCATGGAGAGTACCATAAATTAAAAAAAAAAAAAAATTACTCAGCATTGTCTTTGCTGACAAACTATTTAGTTGCAGCCTCCAAGTATGGTATGTATAGTGGTTAAGCAGAGATACACTGTTCTGCAAAAGTGGGTGTCAAGTGCCTGGACTGAATTAGTCCTTTTGTCTTTTTACCAAAAATAATCTATTTCCTTGAACAAGGAAGTTCCCTAAAGCCTTATGAAAGTGGCCCTGAGCTCGGCTGGAAAAACGAAAAGCTCCTGTATAACTGAAAGATGTAGATGTTGGGCACATCTAATCAGCACTGGCATTATGGTGGGGAGGAGCAGACCATGGAAGTGGGAAGGGGAGCACAGGCTGGACAGACAGCACAGGCTACTGTTTAAATTTTTGGGAAAGGAGGAAGAAAAAATTTTACCCAAACCTCTGTGAGAATCAAATGCATTTAAAATCACATAAATATATTCATATAAGCAGCTTGTATAAATCATTGCGCTTCCATCACTGCATTCTATTTTTACTGCCAGGCACAGTGTGTGATGTCTGAGGCATCTCTGATGTACCTGCCCTGCCTCTGCTCTTCCACAGTGGCAGTAGATGCACTTTCTTCTATCACACGAATGAGCTTAAGCTTGTTAGAGTATTTGCAGTTTACTTTCACACTGTCACCTCATAATTGTTAAATTAATACTGAATCTGGTGACTGTTAAGATTAGAATGAGTAGTTTCAATATCCATCCTTTCATCTGCGTTTGTGTGACATCCAGTGGCTGAATGGGTCAATCACAGGCTCCCATTTCTGGTGGAAAGTGTAAAAATTACTCACAACTCCAAGTAGAACATGAAAGCAGGAAATGTATTGCATAGTAATGCTAACAGAGCAATTGCTTAATTTTGGTTCGAAAATACACTGATGATTAAAGCAGCTTGTTCAAGGAAACACACTGTGAATTGGTACGTAGCCTTAACTCACTGCAGCCTTTAGTGTCCTTTCCCACTGCTACTGATGTGAACTCATCTCCTCAGTGTTCCCACTGGGCACAGAGAAGTGAATACACTGTTTATCACCCTGCTCGAAAATGAGTAATCTCTGTTTCCCTGCATTTAACTGTTGACCGCACCATGAGTGGCTGGATTCATCAATTTTGTCAGAAGCAGAATTGAGATTAGGAGCCAAATTTTGATTAAAACCCTTGAAATATTTAAAAAAATAAAATACATTGATTATCCAAATGATATAGAATTAGGCTTCTAAAAAGTTGTTTAAACTTAAAGATCTAGAACTCCAGTCTCATGTTTGAAATAACTGTCTCCAGTTTAAGTAATTCATGGCACTTGTGCAGTGTTTTCTTTGCCATCATCATGAAAATTACATGACAGTAGCACTGCTCTCAACATTTTTTTATCATTTTTTACATGCAGGTAATAAATTAGTAACAACTTTTTTTTTTTTTGCTCACACATATAAATCCCACACTTATCACAGAGCATTTTTTGCAACTTGTTATTATAAGTAGCAACTATTAATGCTGAAAAGGAAAATGATAAGAACATAAATGTTTCTCTGTTTTTCTAATTTGCTTTAGGAGATCCATAAACCTTTTTCATAAATCTAACTAAGTCCTTGTGTCCAAACTTTTTATACAGCAAAAGGAAAATAGAATTTAAAAAAATTAATCTCATGAAACTTAACAGAGAAATTAAGCATTGATGTCTAGTGTCTGAAATTCCTTTAAAGTTACATTTTCAAAATGACTAAATTTCAAGTTTAATATTTATTTCAAGGATATAAAAATATTATTTTGCCAGGAAAATTGTTGTTAAGACAAATATATATCGGACACACACACACAAAAAAAGGCTGTGCAGTGTTTTTTTACAGGGTAGTGCATATGAGGGAACTGTTACCAGCAGACAGGAAAAGAGCAGCTGTGCACCATTCTTGGACACAAAGTCCTCGGGAGTCACGAGGTTAGCACAGGATCTTTTTTTTATGCCTGGTTTTGCTGACTAGAGTCACTTAGTCAACTATAATAATCAGAATAAAAGTTCTCTCCAAAAGTTAGATTAATTTTATGCTACTCTATGGCAAGGAAAGGCAAGTCAAATCTCTCAGAATTGTATCTAGAAGAAAATAAAGACCAGATATATGAAAATGCCCTTGCTGAGATCCAGTCCTTTGAGCTGCCTCTTGGAACCACCCTAAGGTATGCTTCTTTTTCATAATATTACACTCTTCATGATGGATGTGTTCCATTCTATAGCTGTTCTTTCAGTCAGCACAATGTATTAGAAACTTTGTTTTCCTGACCTGAAGTTTACAGGAAAGTTGAGTTTAATTTCAATGTGATTGGCCCTAAGTGAAAAAATACAAACCAAGGTCACCTACTCTGCTCTTTCTTTTCACCAGGACAAAGTGATCTGTTTCTGATGGCTGGCTGCAAATTTGTGATAAAATAAAGTGGTCTTAAAAATGAAAACAGGGGAAATTTTCTCTTTTGTGTAGCAATGTTCTTAGTTTAAAGTTAACAGCCACATTTTTTTAAAAAAACCCTGCTTCTTATTCTTAAATTTTTAATAAATGCAACTTCTGTTTTAATCACCAAAGACACAACTACTTAGGGTTTTACAGCTGATATTTCTAAATATCTGAAAAATTAGGGTTTTTTTCATTTGTAGCTTATGGAAACTGTTTAATGGTAAAAGTGCAACCGAAAAAGTTTTCCTCCACATATTTGTCCTTAAAAAAAGTAACACATATGAGATTGCAATGTAATTTATCTAGGTATATTGTCAGTATTTGTAGAGGAGTTTTAAAAATAGTCTGCCTGGCACTGTAGGCATCAGGTTGCAGTAACGACCAGGCTAAAAAAAGAAAATTAAATTTACTCTGAAAAACGTGTCAATCTATAATTTCAGTATTTTGGTTACGGGGAAAAAAAAGGAATGTGGGAAGATTGTTACTGCATTTGAGTGATTTCTTGGAGGAAATACTGCAAGTGGTAGGATTTTTCCTTTTTTTTTTTTTTTTTTTCCATCATGCACTTTGTAAGCACTTGTCTACCTTAGAATAGTCCTTGTTGATTTAGTAGGTGTCATCAATAATGATTCATTTGAATCAACACCGAAAATGATAAAGGCACAAGCACAGACAAGATGTGCACTGTCTTCGGTGCCATTTATTAACTCGTGTACAGGTGTAGTTGCACCAGGGCAGGAGAGATGATGAGCTTGGCAGCAGTAACTGGAAGGATGCCAAATGCAATTGTAGACCTTGATGCATTCACATTTGTCAAATGCTGCCAGTTCCTTACTGGAAAAAGTAGTTACACATCACCCTGAAGTTTTACATATCTGGCCTGTTTCTTTAAAAGAGCTTCCCACTTGTGTGCAGATAACTTTGCCCAGAAAGCAGGTGCATCCTGTCTCCTGAGCATGCAAAACCCAAGGATCAGTTAATCCCTGGCCGCAGGCCACAAAGTGCAAAATTTAAATAGAAAATAGGTTATTCCTCCTTCATTAACACATGGTGCTTTACTGTACAAAACATTAGGAGACATTATGTCAGTTCCTAGTGAAGCACGGCAAAGCCACTGCACATAGAGGTGCACTTTTTTGTTTTGGCTTGGTTTTGTTCTATTTTTACCCCGACCCCTAAATTTCTATCATGTAAAGAATGGAAGGAGTGGAGTCAGTGACATAACCTGAATGCAGAAACCCCCGCAGAGCCTCAGGGGTCGGTGCCTCCCCGCCGGGACGGGCACGGCCGGCGTGTGTGGGAGCGGTCGAATCAAACCAAACCTAAATAATGGTAATATTAATAATAATAATAATATCACACCATGAAACAAACCAGAACTAGCTCAGTGGAAAAGGCCATGTTGAACCCTATAAGCCTTCAAGGCGTCTCTGCAGCGCGGCGCACTGGGGCGGACAGCCGGCCCGTCTGAGACAGGAGCCGCATTTTTCGCGTCCCCCGTTTGTCACAGTGCGCCGAGCGCACGCAGCTGCCGCGGTTCCTGCCGGGCACCAGCGCCCGGAGATGCCTTGGGGACAGACGGGCTTTACCGGGCTCTGCGGGCGTCCCCGGCCTAGCCCTGCCCTGACAAGGGCAGCGGAGCACGGCTGAGCCGGTGCGAACCCGAGGGGCGCGGCTGGGCGCGACCTGCGCCCCCTCACCTGCCCCTACCCCTCCTTTCTCCCGGCCGCCCCGCGCCCGGTGCTCACCGGCAAACCCACCCCGGCGGCTCCCGCCGGCCCCCGCCCGACTCCGCGGCCGCTCCTCCCTCAGCGCCTCCCGCAGCGGCGCGGCCGCCGGGTCCCTCCCATCCAAGATGGCGGAGAGTCTCCCCGAGCATGATCGGATCCTGCAGGAGATCGAGAGCACCGACACGGCCTGCGTGGGACCCACCCTGAGGTGCGGGGCACGGGGGCCGTGGCGCCGCTAGCGAGCCAAGCTCCCCCGCCCTGCCTGCCTGCCCGCCCGGGGAGGCGCGGTGCGGCCCGGCCGCGCTCTCTGACAGCTGCTCCCCAGGGACGGCGCGGGGCCGCCCGCAGCGCCGCCGGCGGGAGCGGCCGCGCCGGGTGCAGAGGGGACGCGCAGCCCCCGCCGCCGCTCCGTGGGGCTCGACCGGCGCCCTCCGTCCCGGGCGCCGCGGGGCGAGGGGAAGGGGCCGATGCGGCGCGGGCAGGGAGCGGGGCTGTCACGCCGTACCGGGGTGCTGACAGGGAAGGGGGGCCGAGGGGAGACGGCGGCCGTGGCCCAGCTCCGGGCTGGCCGCTCCCTACCATTGTCTGCCGGGGAAGCAGCTGAGCACGGCCCGGCTCCGGCGGGGCCGGAGTGCGGCCTCGGGACGGGGCGGCGCTGGGCCCGGCGCGGGTGGCCGCGCTTGGGGTGTTCGCCGTAAGCCGGTGCCGGCCTTGGCTGCCCGCACTTGGACACGAGTCAGCTCCCTGGCTGTTCCCGTACCCCTGGTTCTGTGCTGAGAACGGGGCCGAAACCCTATCATGGATGGGTGTTGCAGTGCTCTGCTATGCAACCTCTAATGATGCGGTCTGAAACCCACTACGCTGGTCTGTTTCCTTGGAAATGTGACAGTGTTTAGAGCATTTCTGGTATGCCATGACTTCAGTGGTTTGGTTTTCTGTCTCTCTCCTCCAATTCCATATACTGCCAAATTGCTTAGCCTGCATGTTGAAGAAAAGGTTTTGCATAACCTTTCCTGTTACAGGCGAATATGGAAGCGCCTTTCACTTAGAGCTAGGGAGGTAAGGGCAGAGCCTGTGGAGAATGAATTGGGTTATAGACGAAAAACTGGGGAAAGGGGAGCTCTTCAGGTGCTTCCCCGATTAAAAATGTCTGAAAGAAGTAAAAAAGCATAGACACTAGCCAGACGGGGAGCGAGTACTGTGAATTTGAATGTTATCTCTTTGAGAAGATACAGTGAGCCTGTGTGCAGAAAACTGGAAAAGGCAGTTTGTGTGGCAGCATGCTGCAGAGCAATGAGCACGGTGCTGGCATTTCCTGCGGTGGGGATGGTGCCTGCTGGAGAGTGTGGACATGACTGGGGAATGGTGAACGTGGGCTACATGGGTGAGGAACCCAATCCTGAGAACTGGTGGAACAGAAGTTTCTGTTGCGTGCCAAATGGGTCATTTTGCACATCACAGCAGTTGATTTTGAGGTTGACTATGTGTGTCTACAGTGGATCTTCCAAAGCTGTGTGGGAGGTGGCAGTCTGGGCATTTGTGATGGGATAGGGCTAATAAGTCCTCTGAGAGCCCCCATGGGGAGTGTGGTGAGGCTCAGTCTGGTCTCAGAGGTCAGCTTGGAGCAAACCACACTCTGATCTCCCCTCATGTTCCTTAAACACAGCTGCTCTTGGGAATACAATGTGGAGATGCTGAAGCTGAGCATCACAAGGAGCCTCACCTGTGAGAGTCTGCGGGCTTAGGCTGAGAGAAAGTAACTGGGAAGCTCTCAGACTTGAGTTGTCCCTGGAGGCAGTTTCACAATGTTTCACTTAACAAGCCCGGGCAGGTTGAAGCTGATGCCTGCAAAAAAACACAAGAAAATATTAAATATAATTGCAGTTTTGCCACCATCTTCAGTATAGAGCTTATATCAGAGCATCCTGTAGAAAGGACAGACAGAGTATTAGGCTGCACAGCAGAAGGCACTCACAGGTGCGGATGGGGAAGGGACTATATGAATCTTTTATTCATATTAAGGTTTTAAAATGTGCTGATGTTTTTATAAAGACTAAATTTTTTTTTTGCATGTTCCTGTCCTATCACTGACTTTCCAGTAAGGGGATTTTGCATTGCTGACTTTCAGGATTTTTAGGGAGAATGTGCATTTTGGTCTGATTTAACCTTTAGTGTTCAATTGCAATTAAAAAACGAAGAGGTGAAGGAGTGGTTACACCTGGCTGAGTGTTTTGAAAGAAGCCCAGTGAACACCACAGAAATATACTTCTACTCCCTAAGAACAGTAGTGTTTAAGATCAAAACTTGAGCTGTCTGCTCAGCTCTGTTACAATTTGTGAATTGCTGTGTGAAACTGAAAAGTCTGAAATCCCACATCAAATTACGAGATCTATTTCAGTGAAAGAAACATGAATGTAAAATGGAGCATTATTTTCTGCGTGAGAGCTAGGTTTTACTTGCTAAACAATGTAAATCAAAGAAATGAGTAATTCTATGTGCAGATGCATAAGGCTACAACATGAAGTGCTCCATTGATTTCCAGTCACAGAAGCTATTGAAGCCAGTTGTCTAACGTAATGACTGAGATTACATAAATTTCATTATGTGAAATGGAATAATTTTGTAATCTCTGGTTTGTGATGGTGGGAGAATATTTATAGCATAGCCACATGAAATAAAGCACCAACATACCTACTCAAATAGCAGAACAAAAGAAGGGACTTGAGGTGAGTGGTTCGCATAAGTAGCATGAGATAATACTAAATGATGAAGATTGTAGGATATGCAAGATCTGACTTACCCTTAGTTGTTTATATCAAACTATTAATGTCTTCCTGGTGCATCCGTGCTTCACAAAGGAAGTGTACTTTTTTTGTCGTGGGTCTTACGTAGATTCCATGGAAACACATTTTTGCTTCTGTTTTTCTTCAGTGTTTTGCTTGATGGCTGGGTATAGCTGTCCCTGCCAGGGTGCTGTTTTCTACACTGGTACAAGAATGGTAGCACTTGTTCTTACAGTATAAAAAATGATGGCATTTATTGATATATAGTGGTTTTGTGTATAATTTACAAGTAAGGAGCAACATACAAGTTGATCCTGCAAGTGATGTTCTACTGCTGAGATGGTACAAGAATGGCAGCACTTGTTCTTACAAGTACAAAAAATAATAGCATTTATTGATATGTAGTGGTTTTGTGTATAATTTGCAAGTAAGGAACAACATACAAGTTGATCCTGCAGGTGATGTTCTACTGCTGAGATGCACCCATAAAGAGGAATGTGAAATGCAGGTCCTTTATAGGAGGAATCAACATACAGCTAGCGCAGTTGGGAATATTTACTCTTTACGAGAGTTAGCTCCTAAAGACTGCTCTGCATCTCAAGAAATTAAGATATTGTATTGGATTAAATTAATTTTCTTTTTTGATTTTAATTGGATGAATTTATTGATTTAAATTTGCTGCTATTTTACTTGCATCTCTAAATCCAGTAACACATGCTGAATCATTATAAATGAGACTTAAGCCAACATGCCTTTCATTAAATAGGCAGACTGTGTATATAGAAAGCCAGGATTAATTTTTTTTTCATCACACTCTGTGAAGCTTTTATCAGCATCTTTTTGGCTTTAATGGCTAACCAAATGAGATTAATGACAAAACTTGTTAAAGGCTCATCACTGTCACCTTTTTATATAACATGTTAATATGTTACAATTCATGTTGAATACATGAATTTGGAGCTTCTCTCAGGAAGAGCTATCACATTTCTAATCTTTAGAAAGGAAATGGAAGAAGACAGAAAGAAAGGCAATTCCCATAATCCTCTCAACAACAACAACAACAGAAAAATCAGGAAGTTAATAACAAAAAACTTCAGGCCTTCACTGAACTCTGTGTCTTAAGACTTCTTGAATAATCGGTTGGACATGCTGTGGTAGCTAGTAAGACAAATTCTCTTCAGGTTGACCTTATTTGATGGTTAGTTTATGGTTGGTTGAAAAAGGTCAAAGTGGAACTTGACGGAATAGCAATTGTTCTGCCAGTCTACTATAGATATGAGTATCTTTGACTCTGTAGCAATGTGTAGTATTTTAAAGGTTTTTTATAAAATAAATGAATTAACTCTTAAACTCCAGCTTGGCAATATATTTCATAAGCATATGGTAGACTTTTTCTAAACATTTCGTCTTGTGAGCTTTGTGTCACTAAGTCTGCAGTATTCTGTGATTCCCATACACAGCCTGTCAAGGGAGTACCTCCATGTCCACAATCTGTTGGCTGTACAAAAATATAAAAGTAAAATTAAATAGAAAAACTGTGGGGGATTTGATAATGAAAATTTTGCTGCTAAGGTGAAGTTGATAAGGAGGTGCTATGTCTATTGATGCGTCTATGAACGGAATGTACTCTGTAGCTTTAACCCACAATCACAGCTTGAAAAGTGCGCCTCAAAAGTCAGTGTAAAAATACTTTTAATCAAATTCTGTCTTCGTGAAATTTGTCATCACCAAGCTGTTGCCTGGTAGATGTTAGAGCATCTTCTAGGTTGCTCTAAGTTGTGCTGGCCATGGAACTTCTTTGCAGAGTTCTTGGGGAGCCTCCTGTGAAGACATTTCGCTGTCCTGTTGTCTTTGGCTGCAGCAATCACACCCACAAGCACTGTTCAGTCGATGCATTTCTGTCTGATGCTGCAGTATGCTGCAGTCACCTTCCACTGATCTACGACTGCATTGCACTGGTAAAAGCAGCACTGAGCTGAAACTGCAAAGCAGAATCATTTCTGTATAGTGCTGCGCTTTTCTCATTTCGGTTAAACAGAGTTTGGAGGTCGGACATCATAAATGAGTTTGGCTGAAGTGTTAGAACCAATTGATAGTTGTTCATTCTGGACTTCTGTCCTGGTGTTACAGAAAATCCAAAGGTAAAAGCTACACTTCAGTAAGGCGTCATTAGAAAAATAAGCAAGACTATTTTGTCCTTTACTGATCAAGGTCTCTAAGAAAATTCCCAGTTAGAGATATGGAGTGAGAGTCTAATTCTGCTGCTTTTGCTGTGTTGTGGTACACTTTGTAACTGCAGGTGCTTTGCCCAGACTGGGGTCTGTAATTTGTATTGTGGAGGTGTTCTTGTATGCATTCAGGGGGCCTGTGCAAAATAAAATGAGCAAAGTGCCTAAATGTTATGTAACTTCAGTGTTAGTGAAAGTGCACATTACAGTTACCAGCAGGCATGATTTAGGTATGTGATTCTGTGTCTTCAGCACAACGGTAAGCGGTAACATAGGCAGTATGAATGAAATCTCAAAATGTGGGCAGATTTTATGGTAATAACACAATTGCAGGCAGGGAAATACTTTTTCTGCCTATGGTCTGTTGGGATTTGTGATGTGGTTATCCAATAACAAAATGTGGTTGCCTTCATTTTTCTCTTGAGGTCTTACTTGTCTGTTAGGATTGTCTAAAGTAATTTTTCTGTGTTTTCAGTGTTTTGGTTTTGGAGCATGAGCCAGCAATTAGAATTTTTGTCTATAGCATAGTCTTGTTTTAAATATAGAGCAGACATAAGAGTACTCTGAGATCATCAGCCAGTGCTTTAGATTAGAGTTTTAATGGTTTGATCATATATTTTGATTTCAAATAGTATGATAATCTTTTACAGAATTGTAAGTTATTGGTTTGAAAATCAGTAGGCCCTATCTTTATTAAGGGTCTGTCTTCAAGCCCTTCTCAAATTTCAAGTTAATATATTTCATTCCTGGTTCCCTTTCGAACAGAAGTTACAAAGTAGCCCCAAAGAACTGGAAATTCCTTGTATGATAGCCCTGGTCTCTTTTGGATCAGGACTATATTTTCATGTATATTGTTGTGGTTTAACCCCAGCCAGCAGCCAAGCCCACCTAGCTGCTCATTCACTCCCCCAACTGCAGAATGGGGGAGAGAATCAGAAGGGTAGAAGATGGAAAACTTGTGGGTTGGGATAAAAGCAGTTAAATAGGGGATGCAAAGGCTGGACACACAAGCAAAGCAAGGAATGAATTCAGTGCATTCCATGGGCAGACAGGTGTTCAGCCATGTCCAGGACAGCAGCACCCCATTGCAAGTAGTGTTACTTTGGAAGACAAATCATAGAATGAACTAGGCTGAAAAAGATCTTTGAGATCATTGAGTCCAACCTATGACCTAACTCCTCCTCATCAACTAAACCATGGCACTGAGTGCCACATCCAGGCTTTTTTTAAACACATTCAGAGATGGTGACTCCACCACCTCACTGGACAGATTCCTCAATCACTCTTTCAGTGAAGAATTTTTTCCTGATCTCTAACCTAAACTTCTCACGGTGCAGCTTAAGGCTCTGTCCTCTGGTTCTGTCACTTGTTACCTGGGAGAAGAGATTGACCCACACCTGGCTACAACCTCCTTTCAGGGAGTTGTAGA
>VZSR01000257.1:2835444-2936209 GCA_013398615.1 Brachypodius melanocephalos | reverse complement strand
TCAGCTGCTGTCACCAGTACCCCCAGGTCCCTTTCTGCCTGTGCACTGTTTCTGCCACACTGTCCCCAGCCCGTAGCAGTGCAGGGGGTTGTTGTGGCAAAATGTCATCACTCCAAATGTTTCCCCCTTCCTCCTTGTTACCCCAGTTTATGTACTGAGCATGATGCCCTGTGGTCTGGAATATCCCTTTGGTCACTTGGGGTGACCTGTCCTGGCTGTGTCTCCCCCCAGCCTCCTCGCCAGCGTGGCAGCACAGAAAGGCCTTGGCTCTGTGTGAGCCCTGCTCAGCAATGACAACAACATCTCTGCATTATCAGCCCTGTGCTCAGCACAAAGCCAAAATACAGCCTCATACCAGCCACTCTGGAGAAAATTAACTCTACTGAGCACATATATTTATATATCAGTTTATCTTTATTATAATAGCTAACTTCTGTTTTGTAACTGGGTTGTTGTGGAGTAAGGAGAATGGCCTGCTCGCTGTGGACCAGTGTATCCTAAAATAATAGAGGATTGCTTATAGTGTCAGTTGCAGATTTTGTTACTTGGTGCTGGATTTGATGGTATTCCAAGTATATAAGTTGAAACAAAACAGTCGGATAAAGCAACTGTCTATGTGATGTATATTGCTATGAAGGAGCAATTTTTTTTTTATTGCTAGTCCATTATATGGAGTCAAAAGAGCATACGAAGTGTGTGTGCTGTAGACTGAATCTGGCATTCAGCAGCAGAACTGCAGTTCTGATTTTTCTGTAGCCTGGTCGAATTTGCCATTGGTAGCAAAAGTATTTTAAAAGGAATCCTGCAAGTTTCAACATATTACTTCTCAAGTTTTTGTAAGGCCTGAAACTATTTGCAGATAATCATATCTGCGCTGCATTTTTTTTTTGTTGTTGTGAAAAAATCTTTAGGTTCAATGCTGATTAAGTTTGTCATGAAATATGTGTCGGCAGATCAGGTTATCTTGATCTTTTAACTGTTCTCGCATCAGCTTCTGACTCAGTTCTAGCAGTGATTTCCAAATGGGCAACTGCCAAGTGAAGCTTTAACCTAAGCAGTAACCTGTGTGAGTTGTTCTTAAATAGCTCTCTCCAATTTCACAAGCATTGCCAAAGAGCTTGAGATTGTCCCAGTGTTTATAAAACAAGTTTCAAAATACATTAAAGCTTTTAAAATAAGGGAATCATCTGATACCTTATCATCAGAATAGTGTACTTAATAGATGTTTCATGCAGTTTGTGTCATTGTCTCATTTAAATTCAGCCTTCTCTTCATATGAACAGTTTATGCTTGTGCACTCTTACATCAGTTAAATTCAGAAAAGCCAGTTCTTATTCCTGTCATCTCTTCATTGACTTGTTCCTCAAGCTGATTTTCTTCAGTGTCTGGTGACCCAGATTTTGGACCTGCCATATGCATAGGAAGTGCATAATTTTACATCCTTCACAAATGCCAGTCACACGGGTGCTTACTTCCTTGTGGATTTTTTTTTTTTTTTGGAAAGCAAACAGCACAGCCTATGCTCCAGCTTGCTTTGTGTCTGCCTGAACCATTACTCTGAGACATTCCAATTTCCTCAATAGAGATATCTCCTGAGGAGCCTTAGCATAATTCAGCATAAGTCTGGCTTTGATTTAAGTGCTGGTGTATTTGCAAGTTTTGTCATGTTGCATTTTATGTCTTATACTACTAAAATGAGCTCATTCAAACAGAGGAGGATTAATATGTCTTAAATAATGCTTTTAAGATAATGCCAGAAAAGGATTTGCAAATAAGAAACTGTTTTTATGGGTTGTAGTAAACTATTGAGTACTAACTCATTCAAAAATACAAACCTGGCTTTGCATCAGCATCAAGAAATCACATGAGATTTTATCTTGCTGAAGGGCTTGCTGTGGCTAGTTGTAAAATCTAGCTGTGGCTGTCTTTCTGGCTATTGTCTGGTGATGGCTGAAATACCCAAACCTAATCCCTGTCACCACAGAGCTTGGTATAACAATAACAGTTCAATTTGAGGTTCAGCTAGATGAAGTATTTTCAACAAACCATGTCTTTCTCATCTTCTACATGTCTACTATGGAACTGTCTGTACTCCTGACAAACTGAGTCCTGTGCAGGAAGGAGTTAATGATGTCTCCTGGAGTCTGGCTGAAGCCCTTCCCATACCTCAACCTTTGCCAGTAATAGCAAACTAGTAGGGAACTTAATCACTGACAGGGGTATTAAGAAGGAAGGAAACAACTTTTAGGGTGCATCAGCCTTAATTGAAAGACATGGGATTGGACAGAGAAGACCTAAAAGACTCTGGGGATTTTTTTTTTTTTTAATATAGCGTGAGAAAAGTGTTCCGTTCTAATGCTGCGAGTGGGATTTTCACTGTGTCTCAGGAAAGTAATTTGCTTGCAAAATTGCAGTGAGTGTAACTTGCAATTCTCCTGTGGATCAGAGTAATAGAAAATTAATAAAGCATATACTATCATATATGTACCTGGGGGATACTTTTAAGGCATTTCAGCTTCAAAAGGAAGTGTTTAAACTCTCAAGTTTTGGGACTTTCACAGTTTGCACACTTCCTTAGACACAGAGGGACTTTGAAGGATTTTTTTACCCCATTTTGTTCATGGAAGCAATGTTTTCTTGCAAGCTTTGTTTTCAGTTAATTTCACCATAGCAGTAACGTAGTAGATACTGGTTTATACTGTATATTTGTTCTGGTATGTTTTATAAACTTAGGAAGCTGCAAAGAAATGAACAGATTTTCTTAGTTTGTTTATCAAGCAGGTAAAGAACTGGAGTTAGTCAGTTGTATCAACCCTCTTAATGGCTTCCTAACTGAGAGAAACACTGAGTTTCAGTTCAGCTTCTGAATTGAAAACAGACTTTTTTTAGAAGTCCTGTTTTATTTTCTTCAGTGATCCTGGGAGATATGCAAAGAATATACAGCACAGGCTGTTGTTTTACCTGAATTAAATACATGATGATTTTTTATGTGTAGGCTATATGAACTCAAGTTAAGAAAAATGAATAATATAAAATAGTTGTAAAATACATGTTTTGGTTATATGCTTGTAGAGAAATGTGATGCAGCAAAGAGTTGTCTGGTTTGATCTGTATTTAATAGAATACATTCTTAATCTAATTGGTCTTGAAACTTTTTAATTACTGGGTATTTTATTTTGTTTGGAACTTCTTAAGTTTCTGCAATAATGTATTTGTATCAGTGTAGTGTTGATATTCAAAGCCTATTGAAATAAGTAACTTACACATTTCTGACATTAAATATTCTGTTCTATTTCATATGTCTTGGAAAGAGACATATGAGATTGTTGAAATATGAAATTTATTTTCTTCCAAAACAATTGGTGTGTATTTATCTTGAAGATTATGTCTCAAGTATTCTTGAGATAAAGTTGACAGATTAGCTAGAGGTTGTAATAGATGCCTGATTATATGCATGTGTAATAGAAACCTCATCAAATTTTTTAAAAGAACTTAGAAGTTTACAGTTTGGTTTACAGATGAATCCATTGCTCCAAAAATATAAAAATTTATGTAACAAACAGTCTCTGGAAATATTAAGTTAAAAATATTGCTATATAGACTTCAGTCTCCTACTTCATATTCTATGACACAAGCTAGGTTCCAACTACATGCACTAGTATCCATTTAGGTCCATGAAACAGATGGCCAAACTTGGCACTTCATTCCGTGGCGATAGCCGGTACCAAAGCCAGCGAAGCTGCCCTTTCCTTTGCTGCCTTTTTATCTACTCTTACAACACAAAATCAGGAAAAAAAGCAGCAGCATAGCACTTGTTTTTCAGCTTCTTGCTTCATACATCAGTAACACACAAAGGCTTAGCAGGAAGAGGCATCTCCTTGGTCAGCAGTGTAAAAACAGGAAGGAGGAAGTCTATTGCAAATCTGGGTGTGCTGATTATCAGTTCATGTTTGGCTGCAGAGGATGTCCATTAACAGCCATCAGCGTGATCCCCAGCTTATCCAGCACCAACAATGACTGCTCTAGTGCTGCTACTACACAACAAGGACCCTGCTTATAGGAAGTAATGTTAACTAACAAACTGTACTCGGCCCTTTCCTGCTCGTAGAAACAGGATGCTATTAGTGAGAACAATTCACAGAAATTGCACATCCAGGAAAACCAGGCAAGCAAAGCAAAACAGCTAAACTAAGATTAATAAAATCTTTTCTCTGAATAGACCGTAGCTGTGTTCTGTGTTGTTCTGGCATGTAATGTGAGCTTTTAAATAGAGTGGTGAGATGTAATTATGAGTAAGAATGGCAGAACTGGAACAGATAGGTAGCATCTGGCATTGAAAGGCTACTTAGGTTTTAAGAAATGTGCTTATTACCATAACTGCAATTGAATTACAGGAAACACCTGGACATTATTTTATAAAGCTTTTTAGGGTGTATGCAGCCACCTATATGAAATTACTCCATGGAAAAATCCCTACAAAGTTTGCAGCTTGTGTAAACAGAAAATATCTTTGTATATTGTAGGACAAAGGAAGTTTTTGCAGTGTTTCCTGTGAAATTGCAGCTCAAATGGAGCGTGTGATACAGTATCATGATTAGGGATGCCATGGTTATAGTCACAGTGTGACAGGACTGTCTTAAGAGCAGAATCTTAGTTTGCATTGTCAGTGTTTTGTGCTTGCACTGATCCCACTAAAATAATCATGCAAATTTGAATTGTAAATATTACTTTATTTTTAAATTTTAGTTAGTATAGCTCTGTGTTGCTGTTTCATGTTTGGGATTTTTTTTTTCAGTGAAAGGAGAAATAGGGAGAGCATCTAGGGGGTCACTTCTTGCAATGTGTGTATGGGAACTAGTTGAGAGCATCTTTAGCATCAGGACAAAATTGACATTGGTAGCAAGATACGAATTATACAACCATTATTATTCGTAAACACAGTTTCTTCATTTGACGGTTTATCTGTGTGTGTGTTTTGTTTAAAGTATTACTTCGAAAAATTGAATAAAAAGTGCATGTTTAGGGAGATTTTTGTTTTGTGTCTCCATTTAATTGATCATAGTAATCAATAATTCCCACCTGTGCTTAAGTTGAAGCTCTGCAAATGAATCTTTTTTTCTTGCCTCTGTTGAAGGTCAGAGATTGCATGGTCAGACTTATATTTCATGTCAAACTTGTACAACTCTTGTACAGATACGTGTAATTCCTGTCATTGTCACAGCATTCATGCAGTTGTAACTGATTGGCACTTACTGAGTGGTTATCAGTATCCTGAAAGGAATGTGTACATACAGTTTTTAATTGCTTCATATGTCTTGTGTAATCAGGAAGTGAAAGACTTTGTGGCAATACAGGCAGGGGTGGGGAAACCTGCAATTCATCCTAGAAATGGGACAGAGCAGGATGGCTTGGGGGAGGTGTGAAAATGGTGGAAGGTGGCAAGTCATTAATAAGGAGTTTTGTTGTCCTGTAAAAAGGATTGCTGGTTTTTTCTCATTTTTCTGACATGCTTTTTGGCTATTTTAAAATACGTGATCTGTCTTAAAAGTCTGCTGCTGCTAGAGGCTGTTATTATAAATGATTGCTAGAAGGAGAAATGTTCTCTCAAAAAGTTTACAGTAATGTTCCATAAGCTCAGATTTGTCTTTCCTGAATTTGGATTGCAATTTAAAGTTGAATCATTGCCCATTTAAAAGAACACACAAAACAATCTCAAAACCTTCAAGAAACAATATTTCTTTTAAAACTCCAATAGGATTTATTAAATATTACTTTTTTCTTTCTCTAATAGACTGTTCTGGTAGTGATTTTTAAGTGAGAGAGTTACCACCAACCAGGAATTCCTATTATCTTCTGGATTATATCTTCTTATGAAAGTATGGAGATTTTATTTTTAATAAAATAAACTCTTGAAGTTAATTTTTTTTGGCCTGAAACCTGAGTTCCTCAGCAGTTCTTCTCTCATTTGAAAAGTTACAGCTATTGTTATAGATATGAGACAAAATTACTTTAGTTCCCATCCTGATTATTCTTGAAATCTATTTTTCCATGCTAAAATAAGAAGATTACAGTAGAAGTTGTACTTAAGTCTGGTTATTGTGATTTTCTAATCTAAAGGCCATAGATGTGGAGATAGGTTGGAGATGAGGAGGGGGAAAAGCAAATTTGGAGTATTTGCTGAGCTTCCAAAAATGATTTTGAGCTCCTTTTTTACACTTAATAGTCTATATGCACTTTCATTGTCTGCCCTTCCAGTAGTCTAGTCAATGTATTAAATGAATTTCTGGACTTACATGATTTTTTTTTGCTTCTTTTTATTTCCTTCCTTGTTGGTGGGATTCTCATCCTTTTTTACTCCCACCTACACTCAGGCATTTAAGGACACATATCCTGATTGCATGCACTAAAATATTTCTATGAAGTTATAGGAGAAATGTATTTTTGGACTGAGATTGTAACCATTTGTGAAGAGATTTATGATGCTCACTTAGGGTGATAATATATATGTATGGAGTTGTCATTATAGAATAGATCGGATGATTTCAGGATAATTTATTTTGAATTTTAATTCTTTGAAGGGTTGTGTGGAATTCTTGGCATGTTAAGTTTTACAATTTTTGGCTGCATTTTAGTTCTCTGGAGATAAGCTTTTTTTGCTTACTTAACCATTGGTATTTTTGTGCATAGGATGGTGCCCTCTGGTGCTTCAGGATATTTTTGCATGTAAACACAAAAAGTCATCAGTAAGGCCTATTAAATACACGCTTTTAATATTGTGTTTCAGTTTTGAAAGTAATAGTTTTAAGGAAGTTATTTATGGTATAAAGTAAACTTCTAATTTTCATTTGGAAAATGGTTGCGTATCTGAAAATCCTCCTTAATTATTTCTTGAGACATGAATTCAAATCTTTTTATGCTTGTTGTTCTCCCTTCAGCCTACCTGGTATAAAAAAATGCCTATTGCAGTAAAATGTATCCACTGAACTCAGACATTTTTCTCCTTTAGGTCAGTATGTGACTGCTCCTAGTTTATTCTTTTTTTTTTTTTCCTTTTTCAAGTACTTTCTACACGATCTTCTTTTTTACCTAGACTGGCATTATGATGACTCATCCAATTGTTGGAATGAGTAAAAAAAAAAAGGTGTCGCAGTTTATATACAGAGTTCTGGGAATAGAGACAGATAACTTGCTACACATTACCAGGAAAGTTGTTCAGCTCTGCTTATGCTCTTTGTGTGTTCGATTAGGAAAGAAATCCCAACCTGTCCTATCACTGATTTTCTGTACTGGTGGCTAAGTAATCACTCAAGTTGAAGTTCTCTCATTCCAGATTGAAAATTAAGGTGATAATGTTGTGTTGGTTTGGGGTTTTTGGGTGCCAAAATCAAATATAAACTTCTGTCTCTAACATTAGTGATTTTTACTTTTTTTTTATCCAGTCTGAAGACTCATACCAAGAAAAAAACCTTTCTTGTCAAAGTTTCATGGTATGACTGAACCACTATTAGTCTCTAGGTTCCTATAGTTGTGCAGATCAGAGGTTGAGAGCAGTTTTAATAAAAACTGATCATGTCTTTCAGTTTGACACAGTTCATATTTGTGCTGTGTTTTACACCATCAGCATCCACTTCAGGGGCCCAGAAAGCCCATGAGGATCCTTGGGACTCTTCATTCAGAGGTGTACAAATGTAAACAAAAACTGAAAGAACTGTGTGTTGCACATGTAAAAACTCCTTTGGTATCCTAGGCACATTTGCCCCTTTTTATGACGCTTCCTACTGCTGAATGTGAAGCAATTTACAGTGGAAGAGAGATTTTTGGGTACACATAATTGTGTGTAATTGTTATCTCTGAAGAAATTGAGCTAGAAGGGTTACTACTTCCTCTCTTGCTTTCCAACAGAACTCTGTGTGTGTTGTAAATTCAGTTAATTTCGTCTTGTAATTATAAAGAATTATTTCTAGGATGCTTTTAGGATTTCATGACTCTCCAAGACACTGCACTATTGGTGATTTGTCTGCTAATTTAGCTCTCAAAAGTGGAGAGTTGTTATCAGCATCTCTTGCAGTGTCATTATCTGTTGAAATGTAGACTTTCAGATAGTTATTAAGAGGTAGCAATTCCTTTATTTAGATAGGTAATCTTTGAAATAAGTGTATGTATGGAAAATGAGCTTCAGTATCAGAAATAAATTATGAAGTGTGATGTTCCCTAATGGGTAAATCAGGGTGTGTTGTCTCAATTGTGTTTGCAGATTTGAGAAAAAGCCTGATTTCTATCCATGGCCAAAGATGGACATGTGTACACTTACATTTTCAAAAAGGCTGGTGTTTTAGGCCAGATGTTGTTCTGAAGCCCCTGAAACGGCATGCGTAAAGTGTCCTCAGAGGACAGTCAATAAGGGAGTCAATAAATCTGTTCATTCATCTTCTTCTCACCTAGATGAGAAAGTTGTGATACAAAGTGTGACTTTCTTTTAAATACTTCAACTGTTTATTTCTGTAAAGACAGGCAGTTCTGTCTCAGGGCTTTTTTCACTCCTGTGCTGACTTGTGTTGATCTGTTGTTCCCACAAGATGGGGCTGTTTACGTATGTAATAAAAATGGGATTTATTCTACTGGTGCATCTTAGGGGGATCTGTCAAAATACTGGTTCAAATCACAGGTCACAATTTTATTAGTATCCTTGCACAAAAGGGTACAATGTATGATACAAAATAGTAACTTATTTTAAGAAGGTAGGTTATCTTGTGATTAGGGTATTGGGAGGCATATTGGGAGGCAATACTATTGCTTTCTTCCCCCTTATTTTGAACATTTATCTCTTGTATTATTTTCAAGTAGATATTATGCTAATACCAGTGAGATTAAAAACCAGTACTTTATTATAAATAAATTTAAGCATAAATAGCTTTAGTATTGAGGAAAACATAATCAATACAGATTTTTTATAACTGTGAAAACTGTATTATCTATGCTACATTGTGTGTACTTCCAGAACTTCTGGCTGTGTTTTCTGGATTTTTTGATAACATTTTGAAGAGAAATCTTCTGATTGCAAAGGATTTCCTTTTGTCAGTAGTTTAAGAGCCTGTCTGAAAGTGCTGGCACAGATGTGAAATGGATAAAAAGTTACCAAGGCAGCTGTTGGATACCCCCAAATCATCAGGCAATGACTAAGTCCAGAAACACAGTGCATTGCTACAATCAAAGAAAGTTGGATGGTACAAACTCAAATATGGAGTTCCTCTTGTACTTTCTTTTTACAGTCTCATTCTCATTTTGGTTAAGTTTTCTTTACCGAGTTTTACTGCTGTTTTCATTTATGCTTACATGACAGAATTTATAGTTTGGGCACGTGGTGATAGAAGTACCCTGTCTTTGTGAAAATGATGCTCCTTTCTCACTTCTCTTTGAGAACACTGGAAGGAAACCTAAACTTGGAGGCTTCTTCCACCCTTGAACAAAAAGGCTAAAGAAAGCAGTAATAAATTGAACTTATTTTTCTCTGTGTGTGGGTTGGGGTTTTTTTGTTTTTTTGTGTTTTTTTCTGGTTTGTTTTTTTTTTTTGTGTGTGTGGTTGTTTAAGTTTTTGTTGGTTGGTTGGATTTGTTGCATTTTTTGTTTGGTTAGGGGGTTTGTTCATTTGGTTTTTTTTCTTTAGCATGCAGTGCAGTATAGGTGGTGAGTCCAGCCCAATTTGAGGAGGTTCATGCTTGTCAGATATCTGTGAAGGCACTTTGGTCCATCTGGTCCTCCTAGACTTTTTTCTTGTCCAAGGACTCTGAAGGCAGTTGGATGCCCCTCTGTGTCCACCCATAGCTTCCAGCATCTCTGACCCTTTTCTTAATGGAGCAGCACTCACATAACTGTAATGTGTATTTTGGAGTGCTACCACATCAGTCATTCAACATTTTTCTCATCCCTTCCCCATTTCTTCACAGGTGACAGTGCTATGGTCCTTTCTTGCCCCTGTATCTTCTCATGCAGAACATCAGGCTGCCTCATGATGCCTCAGTCAATGCTCACTGTTTCTTGCACCTTTCTTTCCTCCCAGGTCAGGATGCTGCTTCTCCCTCCAGCCAGCACTGGGTTCTGCCTGTGGGTGTTTACCACTGATGATGCAGATCACTTTTGACCATCCACCCCAGCCTTTTAAAGCTCAGTCATCCTGAGCAGCCTTGAGGGAGCCCTCTCAGGCAGTCTGACAGGAGCCTCAGGAGGAGAGACTGATGGGCACACATTTGATCCTTCCAGCTGTCGTTTCAAACTGTGGTGGTAGAAATGGTGAGGGGTGAACCACTTTGTAAATCAACAATCTCATTTTTCCCCTGGTATGGTTTGGAGCAAAGAACCTGCTTTCAGTGCCATAGCCTTATTTTCCTATCATAAGCAAAGGGGGGTATTCTTGGAAAATTTTATTCAATAGAATTTTCCCCTGAAAAAGTATCTATAACAAGTGGAATATAAGGAATTGGCTTTCTTCTTTCGACATGTAGGACAGCATATTGCCTTTCTTCTGTCACTTATGTTCAATTAGTTCTCTGAATATATTGTACGAGGTCAAAAGAAACTCAAAAATTATAAAGAATCTTGTTACAAGAGTTTTTTCTGCATCCTTTTCTTCATTGAAAGGTCATGTTCCAGTCAGACACTCAGCTATAGGTTTGTGCTGATGATGAGCTCAGATCTCAGCAACGCCCAGATGTCTGGTTAGAAAAGAGAATCCTGAAGAATATGGGAAATTCCACAGCTCCAGGAAGAGTGGGAGGGAAGTACGTTCTTGCTACTCAAGAGTTTTAGAGGCTTTGACTCACAGTTGCCTGGGTCTTGAACTTAAGACTGTACTTCTACAAGTAACACTGAAACGCTTGGAATTTCAGCCTTTTCTTTTCCTCATGCTAACGTTTTTTAATTTTTTTTTTTTTCTAAATCAGCTTCTCCTTATAAATATCTGGAGAAAACTTCATAATTGTGAAAGGAAATTAGGGGCTAAAAGAGCAATTTAAAGATTTTTGGTCACTTTTTTTTTTTTTTAAACACTTGCGTTTGTAGTACAGATGTGTTTGTATATATATGATTAAATCATCCTAGTATTGCTGCTCTCATTCTGTGTAAAAATCTACTTCAGAGCTACCAGTATTTGCTGTTATTGCTGTATCAAATTATTAATCACTTTTTGGAACTGTCTGTGCCTTGCCTTTGTTGGGAGACTCCATACTTTTGGTTTTGGTACAGTTCTATGTAAAACCTCTTCTCTTGCTTACTCTGCCAAAGTCTAAAGCTTGAAATTGCCCTGTGCCTCCTTTGCTCCTTCTCATGCTTGAGCATTTCTCCATGCAGATTTCTGTTACTGATGCTGCTTAACAAACCACACCAGTAATTTCTCCCAAGTCACGTTTGCTGTTGGAGTTTTCCAAATGATCTAATCAAGAATTAGTAAAATAAGCCAGAAGACCTGATTGTAGCCCTTCCTGACAGTTAGGTGCCGTGGAGGAGGCAGACTTAGATGTGTGCATGTCATGGTTTTGCCCTGGGAGCTGTTGGGCATGGGCAGGCAGGGACGGAGCCTTGGGGATCGCCTTTGCCAGGGGTCCGGCTGCTGCCGCACAATGCTCCGGTCATTCTGGCTGGAGTCATCCGACCCTGATTTAGTTGGATAACTCTGCTGTTAGGAATACCAGGAAAGCAAATTTGTATGTTTGCACTTCTTTATATTTAGCAAAGAGTGGAATTTGATGGAAAAGCGATCCGTGCTATTTGAGGTGGTTGGAGAAACTGATTCTTTTGTACCCAAATTTGAGCATTAGGGCATAAATAACAGACCAGTGAGGCTCAGGTCAACCATGATGTAACTGGTTAAGCACCTGGATTAATGCCATAAGGGCTGGGTTTTGCGCCATCAGTTCTCAGTTTTGTGCCATCTCTTTTTTAATGCCGATTTTGATGGAGTGGATCCATGAAAGGATGCCACTACCATCAAGTTTGCTTGCTTTTATTTTCTTGTTAAGAGAGGTAGGTTTCAATAAAGGTTGTTGCATAAATACTATTTTCAGCTGGGGGAAAAGTAAACTTTTATTTTCTTATTTTTGTTTAATAGGTCTGTATATGATGACCAACCAAATGCGCATCAGAAGTTTATGGAAAAACTTGATGCCTGCATACGTAACCATGACAGGGAGATAGAAAAGATGTGCAATTTTCACCATCAGGGCTTTGTGGATGCTATTACAGAGCTTCTTAAAGTTAGGGCTGATGCAGAAAAACTAAAGGTAAGGAATGAGTTTTTCAGAGTTTCATATATCATTGTCTTTGAATCTAAAAGATGGAGCTGGTCTCTTCTGAAGATTAGTTTAGTGTTTATCACGTGCACTCTGATGTTTGCAGCGTTTTTTTAGAAGTGGATTGAACAGGATTTGTGATTAGAGCTGTGTTGCCTGATACAGTGATTTATATTTACAAAGCTGAATATTTTATTAGATCTCATTCAAATTTTTTTAATGTATGTTTTCAGAAAATGGTACTAAATTATTTTGCGTTTTTATAAAAGCTTTCTCAGAAGGTGAAGGACAACAAATGATAAACGCTACTTCTTAAATAGGTCTTTTCCTAATAATGTGTTCTTATGTCAGACCTTAGAAGAATTGAAAGTCCTTATTAAAAAACTATAAATACCACAATTATGCATGGAAAAACCCCATGTTCTGCACTTTGTAATGAGCAGGGGAGTAGGTGATGTTAGTAGTTTTCATGAGATCCGAGAACCAAGATTTCCTCACAGATCAGAATGCAGAATAGTGAATTATGAGATCCGTCCCTTTTAGCTCTCCTTACACTTTTGAGAGCAAAATATGCACACCAGACAGAATGAGCATAGTTCATCAGAGGTTATGATTAGAAGACCATTATATAAAGGATATTCAGATAACAAGAGACCAAATACAGCATCAATGAGGTCATTGAGCATCTTTGTTCAGAAATTAATGAGATTTTTAATAAACTAGAATGTGCTTCCTTATTATGATGACCTAATGAGTCACTTACTATGTGGGAAAATCTGAGGTTGAGCTTTGCCTGCACCTGCAGCATTAAAATGTTGCTGTGGTTTGGAGATTTCCACGTTTGATGTTAATCAACCACCCAGTGTTTGCATTCAGCAAAGTATGAATGTTTAATTACCATAAAATGCAATCACCATTTCTTACAGACAATGAATGGCCCATAGAGCTCATTGAGGTTATCAAAAAGGGACCAGTGGTCAATTGGGTCAATGATTTGAATTGTTTGACAGACCTACAGAAACAAGGAAAGTTCAAAAATCCCAAGTAAATTTGAGAAGTTTGCCACAGAATCTGTTAGAAAGAACTGTCATAAGTAATTGAATTTAACAAAAGCCCTTTGCGATCAAAAGTTCAAGTTCAAGCTGTAGAGTTAATTTGAATTTGCATTTCTTTGTTCTAAGTTTCTCAGGAAGCATGATCTGATTACAAGGGTGAGCAGTCACATCAGGGCAATATATGCATATTTGTCTAACAAAGGTGAAATTATTTTTAAGGTCCAAGTTACTGATACCAACCGAAGGCTTCAGGATGCTGGGAAAGAGGTGAGAAAATGGTGCTTCCTATATGGGCATTATAAATACTTGTAGCAAAATAAATTTATTTGCATAATTTAAGTGTGATTTTCTTTCCTTTTTTTTAAAAAAAAACCTTTAAGGTGATAGCCCAAACAGAGGAGATCATCCGATGTAGAGTTCAACAGCGGAATATTACAACAGTTGTGGAAAAACTACAGTTGTGTCTTCCAGGTGAGTGACCTGTAGTTAAATATGATGGCAAATTAAATGAAGTAAGTCACAATAGCCAAAAGGAAAAGTCTTCTGTTTTTTCTAAGTTTTGGTTGTGTGACATCCAGTTTAATGAAAAAGTTAATAGGTTTTTAAAAGATGTCAACATGTAGGTTCCATGTCTTCAGCAATATTTGACACAAGGCAATTATGGCAATGTCAGAAGACACTGAGACAATTGAATGGCACAAACAGTGTAGCCACATACAGCTTCAAATGAACTAATATTTTTAATATGGTTAACAATTAATTTGTTTCTTGGGAAGGTGGGTTTTAGTGTTTGAATACTGGGGAAAATACTGATGATTCTCTTTCAACGTTGTACTTTTATCTCTGTGTCGCTACAGGTGTTTTGAAATAAAACAAAAGGGCTCTAAATGTTGTTTCAGGAAGATAATATTGTAGGATTGCACACAGCTCCAGAAGGGTTTTATCCTGTTTGTCATATTGGTGTAAAGTAGATTGGAGAATTTTTCTTTGTGAAGTCTTCTTGTTGACATGTTCAGAGTACAGTAGGTGGTACTGTTGCCTTTTTATGTAGATGGGCCATGGACTGGTAATGCAGATCAGGTTGTGCCATGTAGTGAGTGAATGAATATGCTTGATATGTATAGTGTTGACTGTTTTGTTAATCTTAATTCTTTTTAATTGAAAAGCTGTTAAGAGTTCAGTTATCTCTTTCTTTTTTAGCTGCATTCTAGAATTTTTTTTTGCTAGGTTTATCACATTTCTGCTACAGTAGGAATTAAATAAGGTAAATATAGCACATCCTTTTCTATTTCTAATTTTGTCCTTTACAGTACATGTTTTCCTCTTTTGTTAACTAAAGCCACAGTAAGACTCACAAGTTAATCTGCTTGCTTTTATGCAGTGCTGGAAATGTACAGCAAACTAAAAGAACAGATGAGTGTTAAAAGGTGAGTAAACTTATTTCTGTGAGAAAAAATGTAACATTCGTAAGTAAGTAGACAGAATAGCAAACGCTTACGTAGGCAAGTAAGTGTTCTTAGCTACTAAGAATATACAAGACTTGGTGTATTTGAAGTCTTTGTTTCCTAATACTGGTCTGTATTTCAAGAATATTTGAAAATGTTGTATTAAAGAACTTCTAGGATCATGAAAAATAATGCTTACTTAAATGAGTATGATGTAGTGAAATTATGATTATAAAATGTGAAATAAAATTTACTGGGTTTTATTACTTAAAGCAGTTTTAGAAGCAAAAAAATGAGATACTTAGGGACTAAAGGTCTTTTAGTGTGCATTAATTATCATTAATATGATTAATATGTCATTATATATTTAATTTAAACACATAATACTAGAAGAAAGGACATTTTATTCGTTATATCTTTCTTTAGACCTATCTGGTTTCTCTATGCTTTTTGTGTAAATCAGACTATGAGAATGAAGTGCAGATAATGTGTTGTTTTGGTTTTTCCCTCTGTGACAAATTGACTTGTTAAAAAGAATTAAAACTACAATCTAGGATAATAGTTTATAACTGGTACCTGACCACCTGCTCCTTCCTATTGTGTCTCCACTTTTCATTTTCTCAGGCAGCCACTCACTGCTGCTGTAGTCCCAGTATCCCCAGTTCTCCCTCCCTCCATGGCAGCTTGGCTGCCTCTGCCCCCTGCTTTAGCTGCATCCTGTCCCCCGAGGCTGCTGCCTGCACCTTGCACACCCACCCCAGCAATACCACTGCTGCTGTTTTCTTCTTCATGATGTCCATATCATCGCTGCCACCGTCATCCCTGCCTGCTTTTCACAGCGACTCGGTCACACCGATGCTCTGTGCTTGCCCTTTCTGGGTTCCTGGTTGCTGGCAGCGCCTCTTTGTGCACTTGGCACCACATCAGGGAGCTCCTGCTGACAAGTCTGTCTGGGCAGGACTGCTTCCATTTGGAACTAGCTGTGCACAGTCAGTTGTCTGCAGGGCTATTATGGAATACAGATTTACTTTTGGACTGTTTGCCTGGATTTTGGTTTCTGAGTAGCCAATGCCTCCTACCATACTGTTGGACATCTGAAAACCCTCAACAGGTTTGTGAGCAATCAGCCCTAAAGCCTGTGTGCAGACATGTCCAAAATGCTTCAGATTAACTGTACACATCAGATCTATGAACATTGCAGCAAATCTGATAGATCTTTGACAGTGATGTATGCTACATGATACCTGTGCATGTTTGCTCTCTGGGAGGTCTTCTGCAAAAATACAAAAACTTTAAGAATGACCTTGCAGCACTATGGTGTGTCTTATTACAATTAAAACTTGCTATATGTGAACCAGTGTGGTAGATCTTATCAGCTTGAGTGCTATGCAGTGTTACCTCTGAACAGGACTGTGGCTCAGCATCTGCTCAGAGTAGCTGGCACACAGTGGTGGTAGTAGTGGTAGTAGTAGTGGTAGCATGTTGTTGCAGTGTTCTTGGAGCAGCTCTGCAGAAAGGTGTGTTTAAACAGTCCCCCAGAGATCAGACTGAAGAGTGTGCTGTCTGAATCACAGCACTTCCCTCTGCAGGGTCTTCTGTGGACAATGCTAGTGTCCTGAAAACATTGAAAACACTGGGATCAGTGCCTGCATTCTGCCCTACCCTTGCTCTGTCAGGCAAGGCAAGCATCATCCTGGTTTTAGAATTGCAGGGGAAGTTGCAGTTCCTAATGTCATCATGCTAAAGATCATTTAGGTGAGATAAAATTGTTGATGGTTTTTAGCATTTTGACTCAGTATTTGCTAGTGCTTTTATAGAGTCCGCTGATGGTTGATGTGCTTTCCGAGAAACCATCGGTACTCTTCCAATCTTAAAGATTTCTATCTGATCATTTTCCCATGGAAGTTGTTCCCACACAGGAAGTCTTAAACGTCAAAGGACTCCTGAATTGAGGGGTTTGGACAGGTTATTGTCATACCATAAAGAGATCTAAAGGAGAGGGGAGATGCCATAGCTTTGATGTACCATGCCTTGAAATCACATGGAGTGCCGAAGGCTTAGACTCTGCTGCAGGCTACTGCTGCAGCGCAGATAACTCTTTCATTAGCTATGCTACAGTTACTATTTTGCCTATGACTTTACATTTCCCTATAATACAGCTGACAGGTGGCTATCCCATGGAACTTGCAGGTAATTCAAGTGGTAATTTCCTTTTGGCTCAGCAGAGTGCATGTGTTCTGGCCTTTATCATTACTAAAAGACTGAATAACATCAAGGTCAGTGCAAGGACCTGGCAGCTGATGTGTGCACATGCAAGGGATTTCAAAATCGATCTTCACAAAGCAATGAGGAGTGTTTATTTTAGGCAAAGATAATTTCTCATAAAACTTCATTGAAGTTTGTTAATGCAGCAAAGCTTTCACTGCTCTTTTTTTATGAAAAGACATGTTGACTTTCTCTGCTTGTGGCCTTTTAGAACATATTTTCATTATAATGGAGGATTTTGAATCTGGAATACACACTGATTTGTGCAAGTGGAATGGAGGTTTACAGAAACGTCCAAGAAGCCATCTATTGATAGCAACTTTTGGTCCTTTACCAACATGGGTAACGTTTGAACTGATGACCTAGAGGTGAAAGGCTCTGTATCCTATTTATCTGTCTCCTGAGCCATGGATAACACAAGTTGACAAGAACCATAGTAGTGAGAGGAAGTAACTGCAGAATCTGCTCTAAACAGACACAGTTGGCTGGAAAGAGCTACAGAGGGTTTAAAGTCTTAACTGAGGAAGCACAAAGGAGAAGTGTGGTTTCTTTACTGTTCTCCCAGCCACCGAGTGGGGGCTATGCACTTACACAATTCGAGTTTGAATTTTAAGTCAGAGATAACGTCACCACACATTTCATACAGCTCTGTTACCATGGCCTTAGTGTTTGGATTTTGATATGTGTCTTGGGAGGTAGTCCCAGCTGCTTCAAGTGATTGTGGTCTAATTTGGAATAGTTAGAACTGGTGTTTTTGCAAGTCTTTCTCGACAGTAAATGTTACAAAAAACTCAAACCCATCATGCAGTGGAAGTAATTCAGTAAGGCAGTCTGCTAAGGTTGTTGCTGAATCTTCTCAAATCTTCTGTGAGAGGGGCTGAAGAATGAGTATAGTGTTTCAGAGTGAGCTTTTTGCCCTGAAAGACTTGAATTTGTTTTTTTGACCTTGTTATAAGCTTTTTTCCAAACTGGGGGAAAGGCAGAATTGATTAGTTATTTAGGTTACTAAACCTCACCCAGACAGTCATGCATCCTTTCTCTGCATAAACCTTCCAAGCATCCAAATAAACCTTAAGATTTAAAGGATGCAAATATGAAAAATTAATAAATTGTGTAATTTGGTTCTACCCATGTCAGCATGGAAGATACCAGAACAGATAAAACTATGGTAATTTGATTTTGTTTTTCTACATTATTTTGGAACAGTGTCAGAATGAAGCACTGGATTTTACCACCAGCAGATCAATACTTCCCAGAGATACCAAGGATCTGGCAAAAAACCCCATCAGAATTTATTTGATGGTTATTTGATGCCGAAATGTCAGCTGCTTTCTTTGTCACCATTCTTCAAGCATTATTAGTTTGATAATTTCACTTTCTAAAATAATTTCTACCACATCATTATTGACAAAAAAGGTATTCCACATATCTTGGTTTTTTCCACAACAGCAGCTCTTTGATCTGATTTTCAGAAATACTGAGCCTTTGATTTACTCTACAGAAGTTTCAGAGTTGGTAGTGCCTCTATCTCAGTTCCTGGTCCTTTGGGCAACTGACAAAATTTGTATGCTGGGAAAGTTTAAGACTTAGCTTTCAAGTTGGTAAGGCAACTAGATTTAAAAATTAAATAAATACTTGTGATTGCAATTTCAACATGTCACCTTCAGGATCCCTCTGAATATGATTTTTTTCTGTAGCTTCGAAAAAAATCCGAAGGAACTCCCTTAAGTGTGTTTGATAGCAAAGTTTTATGTGTTTGCTCAGTGGAAATGTAGTAAGCAAGAATATACAGTATTTTCTCTAAGGGAAGCACTAAAGTTGGAAAATACTGCTATTTTTTCTTTGTAAACTAGGTTTGTTTCCTTAATTAAAATAAAATGAGGATTTTGTCTCTCATTTTTATTCAGCAGGGAATTTTGGGATATAACTACTTTTTTTTTACTTAATGAGCTTGTGTGCAAATAAATTATTCTCAGTAGAATTCAGTCTGAGTTCATCTTGCTCCTGATCTGTGTAATTTCTTTACTGCTGTAGTTTAACTTGATGGGGCTTTTTTAGTAAGTTATGGTATGGGGGGTTGGTGTGGCTGTTGCTTTGTTGTGAGGTTTTTTAGATTGACTTTTGTGTTGTGCATTGGTTTTTGACTTTCCTGATTCTTGCTGCTATTAGAAGGTTCCATTTTTATAGTTTGAAGATTTTAGTAAATCTATTGTGCAGTTTTCTTGTTCTGATGTTGAAGTGGAGCAGTTCTGCACAGTCTTATGTGACCCATATTGGTGTTTCAAACTTCAGTTTGAAAAAATTACAAATTTGGCATCGAGGAGCATATTCTCATACGATCAGAGTGAATGATAGACAGAAGAATGCTATATTTATATGAAAAAATAACTTTGAAGATACTTCTTTAACTCATTTATGGTCAAATGGGCAATCTTCACCTTACATGATTGATAATACATGATGGGAACTAATAGTATTGTCAAAACCTTCAGCATTGAGTTAAATCTCTGGAAAGTTTTAAAATTTAAATACATAAATACATAATTCTGTGAAATGATATGCAAAACTTTCTGGTTTAAATCCTGACCCGCAGATGACCTTCAAATTAATAAGACTTCGGTGCTTTATTGGAACAGATGTTAAAAGGGCAAGGTCCTGAGCTCCATATATGTATAATTAGTAAGGGACTCTAGAATGGATTTAGAATGGATTATGTTAATTCTGATCTTAGAGTCAGCAGTCAAAAACCTTCCAGATGAACTAACAGTGTTCTGATAAGCTGATCTGTATAATTTAAATAAAAACCTTTTATACGATTTTGATGCTATTATGGTTTTATTCCCCAGAAGTCTCACCATGTGGCACTCTTGGCCATTTTCTATTTAGAAAAACAAAACCCACACACATAAACCCCCCAGACCTTTTCTTATGGGCAACATTCCCATCACCTTATGTATATTTTATATAAACCAAGCATATAACAAACAAAAGCTCCTAATTTACACTTGAAACCTCTTTATTTGCAGTCTTCTCAAAGCAGCTCTGTTCTGGAATAAAAGAGAAGGTTTTTCCCATCCTCCAGCTATGCTGAGTTGTTAACTTGGAAATGTCTTGATTAAGAAGATTCAAAACACTGTCTTAATTTCAGAATTGAACAAGAAGTCATGGCTCCTAGTGTTACTAATTTGTTATTGTTTGTCTACTGAAGGAAACCAAGAACTTGAATTACATTTTTTGAAAGTGTTTGCTCATTATATTTACAAAGTAATGCCCAGAAACTAAAGAACCATAAAGGACACTTCCCTAGGTTTTCTCATTTGAAGGGATTTTCCTCATATTCTCCTTTTTCCCCCAAAATAATTTGGTAATTTTTCAAAACAGATTATGTTGGACTTTAGGGAAGAAAAAGGAATTAAAATGATGGAAGAAAAGCGGAAAATAGTTTAAGGATGTTACTCTGTATTTGTGGAAAGAAAGGGTTGAAACTAGCAGCAAGTTAACTCCGTCTGATCTGAGTGTTTGTGCTTTTGCCATTAGAGACCAAGGTAGAAGGAATCAGTTTAACTTATTCTGTTCTAATCAGACAAACTAAATTCATTTTCCCAACTCCCTCCAGGGCTGAGTAGCTGGTAAGAATACTACATAAAGGGAAATTATTGTCATGTCTGCAATTGACTGCTGTCCTGCTCATATTTAGCCTGGTTCCTGTGCCTCTCTTTAACTGTGGTTGAGATCACACGTTTGTTGATTATGGTACTTTGTTAATTCAGTGTACTTGTTTTCTTGGTGGGATAGACTGTATTTTGTCAGAATAGTTAATAGGTTTGTGGTTTACAGCAAAATATGGTATACTGCTGGAAAAAACTATTGGTCAGGGTTGGTGTTATCTGTGTCTTTTCCAGTTAAGGATGATAGAAGGAGGGTGGGTGTAAATGTGTGTGTGTGTGTTCACATACACCTGACGAAGGCAGAGACCTGCAGGCATGCTTTTTCAAGATTTTTTTTCATTGTCTGGGTTGTATACTGTAGTGTTGGGTTATTGTCAGTTTCTGTTTCAGAAAAAAAACTCGAATCATAAAAAATTCAGTTCAATCTAGAAGGGAAGATAATTTGTAAATTTAATTTATAATGGTCATGACTTCAGTGTCTCCATTCTGCAGGATGCTCCATGTGGTGCTGGGACTATTGATCAGAACAGTTAATACTACAGGAGTGTACTTAAAGTTTTGACTTGGCTGAATCATTCTTGCACTTCACTGGTTTTTTTTTTTTTCAAACTAAAGCATTATATGGATGATCTTTTGATTATTAATTTTTCTAAGAATAGAATAAATTAATTAGGTGCATATAGATTGCATGTGTGATATTGATGTATATATTTGATAAATTATTTTAACAGCTTTTTATAAGAAGCTACATAATTTTATTTTAATCCTTTGTAGATACTACTCTGCTTTGAAAACAATGGAGCAGTTAGAAAATCTGTATCTTCCTAGAGTTAGCCAATACCGCTTTTGCCAGATAATGATAGAAAATCTTCCAAAACTGCGTGAAGAAATAAAAGAAATATCCATGTCAGATCTGAAGGACTTCTTAGAGAGTATTCGAAAGCATTCTGACAGAATTGGGGAAACTGCCATGAAACAGGTAAGCCACCTGGACAGAATGACTTTGGTCCTGTTGTTTAATGAAACTTTCAGTTTCATTAGTGTCAAATTATCCCCGAAGGTTTGTTCAAAGATCACAGTCATCCCACAGACCTCTGAGTAAAAATGGAGAGCTCTGAAATGCAAACGTGTTGTGTGGTTTTTATCCGTGTCCTGGAAAGAAGAGATTTCTTCCCTGAGAAGCTCCTGGATAGTCTGGAGCTCAGCAGCTACTGCACCAACACAAAGGGCAGCCTATCTGGCCAGCTGGCCCTGATGAATTAGACAAAAGAGGTGTTGAGATAACTGCTTAGTTCTCTCCAAAGTGCTGCTCCTGTAGAAGACTAAGATAAGAGCCAGAAGGAGACTGAGACAGCTGGGGGCCTTGCCTGCTCCATCACAAAATAATCTGCCAATTTAGAGCGCTACTACTAGGCAAGGTTTAAAGCAGTTAGTGCTTTTCAAATTTATTCGGAGAGCAAATACCATTTTCACATGACTTCCTGTTGACAGGATTCAAGTTGGGTTGCCATTTTGTCATCTAAGGTTCTTTTAAAATGCAGCATTGATTGTTATAAATGGAACTTAATTGCAAGGTTATGCTGTGCTGCCTTCAATAGTAAGGCAAATATAGTGCCTTTGGCTTCTGCAGCTGACTGCTCTCTTAGGCTTAACTGAAGACAGCAAAAAAATATCTGGGAACTCAGGAACCTGTACTTCATTTAGGTATTGATTCTCTGCAGTTTATGATCAGGAAAATTACAGATTGATTTTTTAACATTTTTGTGCCTTTAAAATTTTATTATGGGGATTAGGGAAGAGTTATCCAGGATTCACTATTGAATTCATTTATCATCCCAAACTGATTAAAGGCAAAATCACTGGTGTAGGGTGAGGGTGTGCATGCACCTTGCAGTTACACTGTTGTGTATTCAACCGCACCACCTGTTTTTCATGTCCTAGCATATACTCATCAGTGATGAAATTTGATTTGCATGCCACTTAATTGATTCTACTCTTAAAACAGGCACAGCAGCAGAAAACCTTTAGCACTGCTCTTCAGAAGCAGAATAATGTAAACTATGGTCGGAATATGCATTTGGGTAGAAACAGGATTTTGGAATCCAAGAATGAAATCACATTGAAGCGAACATTTGAAGATGAGGATGAACATGAAGAAGAGGTAACTTTGTACTAAATCAGTTCACCTTATTTAAAGTGAATTTTGTAGGTTTATTGAACAAAACTCAGTGTCTTTACACTGTCTTTAGATGATTAACATTAATTAGAAAAATACACAGAACTCCTTTAAGGTGTACCAGTCAGATCAGCATTTCAGGGTGAAAAATTAGTGCTGAAGTATTAGTTGTATTAATGCTAGCTTTAGCATTATGTTTGAGGACATTCAGTCAGACAGGACTTGCAGTTATTCTGGAATGTGATTGCAACTAATGTCATACATTACCTGCCCACTGTTAGCGTTATGTGGCCCACTAGAATATTCTGGTGTTGGTAAATTCTGCATTTTGGTGTTGAGGACTTCAGCTTAGGTAGGACCTCATTCATCTGTCAAACACTCAGTATTATTAAACAGTGAGTATTTAGACCTTTAAATCTGATGCTCTGGAAACACAGAGAAAGGAGTATGGTATTGTAACACAAATAAAGTTTTTGACTAATGCAAAAGGAGGAGAGATTGGAGCAATTGTTTTGTTGTTTTCCAATAGAAGCCATCCATTTTTGAGTCCTTATTATGTAGACAAGTTCTGTTGGTAATACATCCCATTTTGCAAATTATATGCTTATTATATTTTCTATACTCTTCCTTTCCTTCTTCAGGTTTTAACTGCCCAAGACCTTGTAGACTTTTCTCCAGTCTATAGATGTTTGCACATCTACTCAGTCTTGGTATGTATTAAGGTGACCTCAAAAAGAGATTTAAATTTTTGAAGTTACATATTCATTTTCACATTGTTCATCCTCCTAATAGTTCCCAAACAGGCAGGTGTATTACTTAGAGTGTTAGTAGTTCTGGATGAACCAGCTGAAATGGGTATGGGTACTCAGGGCATGAGCCCATGAGTTCTTTTGTGTGCATCATAAAGGACACTCCACAAGGCATTTATTACCTAGGTGTTTTTAAGTAAAATATTCATGTTTGCCATAATACTGGTATCCACAATTTCACAGTTCCCACAAATGTTCCGTGTTCCCCAAGAATTTGAATGAATGATACAAAGCATAGGAATATTCAGTCTGAATCTTAAATCTCGTGTGTGTCTTTCCTCAGCAAAGCTGATGCAGACAGTGTTCAGATGTGTCAAATATTCACAGAAGCATCTTTGTAACAACTTTATAATGCAGTTACTTTCTTGAATAACCTAGAGAAATGTTTTAGGAGACAATGAGTTTCAATTATACAGTAATAGGCAATATACCTTGTCTAGGAATATTAATATACTCTGAAAGTCGTAGTTTAAAAATGGACGTACTGTTCAAAATGCATAATGTTGCTTGGCAAAATGTAGGCGTGTGAGCAAAATGTCTATTTACAGTACAGGCTGTAAGCTTCTCTACAGAAGAAGGCAATTTCTGTATATTTCATGCATGCAAAACTTTGCTGGTGTCAGCTGGAGGTTTACATGTGGAATAAATGCAAAATATGTGCTTTGTTTAACAGAATTCTACCTTTAAATTAAGAAGGCCCTTTTTCCTGCTGAGACAATATTCTTTTTTGACTACTTACGTATTTTTTAGGGTGATGGAGAAATATTTGAAAATTACTACAGAAAACAAAGGAGGAAACAAGCAAGATTAGTTTTGCAACCACAGTCAAGCATGGTAATCAATACTTTCAGTTTTGCACTGATTTGAGTTGAAGCTAATGCTTGGTGGTATATTTGTTCCTAAACTTGTTTTCTTTTTCATTGAAAGCATGAAACAGTAGAAGGCTATAGAAGATATTTCAGTCAAATTGTAGGGTAAGTTTTCTAAATGAAAATTTATTTCAGTTTTACTGTGTTGATTCTTAATTCAACCTGTGTTCACCCATTGTCCAAGAACTTTCTTCTGCCAAGATTCAGTTTCTGCACAAATCATGTGGGTGGTTATTGCTGGATCTGAGCAGGAAAGAGCATCCAGATCCTACCAGCACGGTGCTCTACACAGACCTTCCAGCAGCCTGGGCTCCAGATGGCATGAAACAAACTTTTCACATTTTTACTTCATTCTGGGTGAAGCATAACACCAAACCTGCCGAAGTGTTACTGCTCCAGAGGGGAAGGTTTTGGCTGTGCTTGGGTGTGAAGGGTAGTATTTGCTCTAGTATTAGAAACAATGTAATAATTTGAGTATTGTTTTAGTTTCTTTGTAGTAGAGGACCACATTTTACATGTAACCCAAGGACTGGTAACTAGGACATACACTGATGAACTCTGGAACATGGCCCTTTCCAAGATCATTGCCGTTCTTAGAACACATTCAGTAAGTGAAACGTTTTATCAGTATTGCAGTTTAAATCCTCTTATTTTAGAGCTCTGTGTATTTAAAGCTGGGATAGCAACAAAGTGAAAAATTACACCTCTCTCATGTTTTCTTTTTCTTGTGATTAAAAATTGCTCAGATTTGGGAGGGAGCCTGCCAAGCTTTTGTTTTTCCCAACAGTATCAGGCTGTGATCCACAGCCATGGGCTATTTGCATAATCCTCCACTGATTTACAACTCACTGGGTCTTCCAAACCTCCTCTTAGTCCAGCAGTTTAGAATATGCGGAGTTAATCTGCTGTTATTATTGCAATCCTTCCTCATTAGTCTCAACTGACCTCTTCATTAGATCAGATTGAATAGTTCAGTGCTGAAAGCACCACCAGGAAATAGTTCCTAATTATCATTCCAAATGCTGTGTTTCCAAAATAAACTCCACCAGCAAAACCCTTGCAGCTCTCTCTTCAATGCTATAGTAGCGTTATGTTTATGTTGAAGTAAAGGTATTAGAAAAGTTCCATATCACTTGGGTATTTTGGTGCATTCAAGTGTGTCTCCTAAAGTTATATTCCTACCTTAGCTGCAGTGATGCTGGATGCTGTTTCTTGTTCCTCTGTGACAAAACAATGGAATACACATTGTTCACTCAGACTGACTGATAATAAATTGCTAGAGAGTTTACTATTGGTGTAACTTTTACTGTCAAAAAAAATACAAGAACTTTTTCTTTCCCTTTAGAATGTTTGCTAGCAGCATTTCCTTTATGCAGTGTTATTTTTTATTGTTATTAAAATTGATCTTTAATTCAAGAAAAATATTGTATTTTGTATATACTGAGGAAAAATGGGGAAGAAGTTGAGATTGCAACCGTAGTTATCGTAGGACCTTTATTAGCAGTGGTACATGAGGTGTTCTCATACTTTTTTACTTCTTTAGAGAGGATTATTGAGGTATATTCATCCATCATTTTTTAAAGCTAAATACTTTGTTTGTTAATTGTCTCCATTTGGATTTGTACACCTATATGAGAATATGATGATTTAAAGGGTGAAAGTAATGTAATTTCTAAAGAACTCTTCAAAGTCTTGTTATATTCTTGGTCACTATTTCTTCTCTTTATGCATAACTCCTATCAAACCCAATTCTGTCAGAATCTCTCTAATGTCATCCTACTGAAGACTAATGTTTAGATAAATAAACCAAACCTTTCCTTTTAATGAAGTATGCTAAGAGTAAAACTCCAAGAAAGGTGAAACAGGTGTATATTGTCTTCAACCAATACTATATTCTCATACAGCTTGAAATTATTTTAATAGATTTTTTTTTACTTTATCCAGTATTTCAAATAGTGAAGCTGAGGTGAAAGCCTAAGTTGTATGACTCTACACCTCTGAAAATCAAATTTCAGTTTCAGTCATCTAGTAAATAACTTAATGTCTTGATCTTTTTATCATCCAATTTAAATTTGAAATTGCTTAGAAAATATTTTAATAAGTTTTACCCATACAGCTGGAAAAAACTGTTTGAGGTGGCACAGCATTTGTTAGACCCAGGCTTGGTGGTCAAAAGAATGTCCTGTGGAACCTCTCTGGTACTGATCAGCCAAGTGTGCTTATGTTCCTCTAAAGTAAATGTAATTTGCTGATTTTCAGTCTCAGTACACCATGCTGGTATTATTTGAATCTCATATTTTAGTTGACTTTTTCTGAACATTGATAGTTATATAAAAATTTAACAAAGAGTTTTGTATAGCTGGACTAAGTAAAGACAAACAAGTCTAAATTGTTTTTCTCTAAGGAAAAGTTTAACCTGTGATACTAGTCTTTGAAAATGTTAAATCCTTTTAACAAAACCAGAATTTCTCACTTTCAGTCATATTGCAGTGATCCTGACCTTGTTTTGGAACTGAAGAACCTCATTGTAGTATTTGCTGATACTTTGCAGGTACGTACTGTATTATTAATTTAACTGAAATTCTTGTAGTCAGATTTTAACTTCAGATGAGTGCCTTATTTGTGTTTTCATGAATCATATATACAAATCAAACCCCAAATGGCACAGTAATATTAAAAAAAATTATTTCCTGCCTTAGGTCCTCATTTTCAGTATTATGAACTGAACATATGTGTTCTGGGCTATCCAGCATGCATCAGTTATTCATATCTGTGCAAAATCAGTGTTAGTTTTGTAATTTGTGTACACTGTAATCTTTTAAAAATGTTTTACTTTTCATCTTAAAAAATAATAACATTCTAGTTATCATTAACTCTTTAGCTGGAAGACTTAAGTGAACATCACTGGAAAGTATTCTTGCAGTTTTTAACAAACAAGGAGAAATGGGGCAAATTTCCCAATGCACAGGATAAATACTTCGGTAAAAGTTTAATAAATCAACATGTAGTAGTGTGCTTCAAGTACTATAATTTGTGTTATAGAGGTGATAAGATTGAATATAAATCTCACCTCAGACTTCTGAAGCGTTGTGATAGGGATTGAATGTATTGGTTCTTGAACTATCCCCTCTTCATTTTCATCCTTTAGGGCTATGGTTTTCCTGTGAACCGCTTGTTTGATCTTTTATTTGAAATAAGAGACCAATACAATGAAACACTTCTTAAAAAGTGGTCTGGATTGTTCAGGTTAGTATATCAAAATAGTTGTGCCTTTTGTATTGCATCTGTTGTTTTTGTCTGAACTCAAGTTTTTATGATGTAATTCAGAAAGTATTTGTTAACTCAAGTGTTGTCTGTGAATTTCAGGTTGGTTAGGACTAAGATATTTGTCACATATAATGACTAATTAGAAGAAGAGACGTCAAGTACTGCTTCTGTAGTTAATGGAAGGAAGGAAGGTCTCCAAAGGGACATTGTTGGAGAAACATGCAGGGGAGAGACATCTGTTTCTCTTCTTTAGGAATCTGACAATTCCAGGTTCTTGCAATAGGGCTTTAGGTTCCTAATTTAGTTTGTCTTAATGTTTACTGTTGGCTGATAATGCAGATCTGCCTGACAAACTACTGACATTGTCACTGTGTCTTCATGTTATTTAAATGAAGGATGTTTTCCACCCATTCTTTGGCATCATTTGATGGGATAAAATCTAAACCCAGGAATATGTCAGCCTGAGACTGTATTCCAAAGCCTATTTGCAGATAGGGCGTGATGCCTCAATGTGCAGACACTGTTTGCCATAAAATGTTTTATTATGGAAAACCTTAATATCAAATTGACTGTTTAAGGTTCTCCAGTTCCCTGTGCTTCTATTACAGACATTTGACTAGTACAGAAGTGCAGAGGGTGCCCAAACAGTGCCGTGGCCATATCCTGCTTGAAGTTCTCTCAATCATCTCTGGTGACCATATGTAGCTCTGGTGCCAAAGTGAGACACTGAGTATCAGCTTTAGTGTAGGAAAGGTGCAGGTTTCCTTGATCAGTGGGTATATTAGTTTACTCTGGAGTGGATTAGTTGCTCTAAGGTTCCTTCACTATATTATGCGCATATGAAAACACTTTAGGGGGTTTTTTCCCCTCTATGATTAGACATACTGTAAAGAGTTAACATATATGAAGTGTTTCTAAATTAATCAAAAATACTTGAGATGCATAAAGTTCTTAAAACTTTTTGAAGATGCAGACCTAAGTGTGGTGGTAAAATTTATGCTTACTTACGCATTTTAACACCAAATTTTTTTGACTTCACTTACTCACCAGGGATATTTTTGAAGCAGACAACTACAGCCCTATCCCAGTAGCAAATGAAGAGGAATACAGAATTGTTATAAGCAAATTTCCTTTTCAAGATCCAGAACTTGATAAGGTAAAGGAAACTTTTATGTTTATTAAAGTTTGTGGAAATCTAGTTTGAGACACTAGGGACAGTAATAATTTCTATAATTAAAAAAAAACAATTAAAATTTGAAAAGCTAGGTTGATTAAGAGGCTAAATCACCTTCTTTGTGTGTAATTATCTAGTCATAAGTAAATATGAAAATGAAAGGTTGAGTCATTTGCTCAGATGTTTATGTGAATAATGACACACATTGTTTTGTAAACAAATTAATAATAGAGTTTAATTGATAAAGTCCTTATATAATTATAATGCAATCTGTCTTTAGCTAAGTTTTGTTACAACTTGTGTTTAATTACTCAGTGTATGCTGTTGTTTTGCAAAAATACATGTAAAGTAGAGATTGGTTAGAGACAACCATTTCTGTATTTCACTTTTAAATTTAAATATTTGTGTTTGAGCATGTGGGGCAAAATAAACACGAAGGGACTGTGAATAATTCTCCTGTAATAGCACTGCAGTAGGACGTCCTTTTGTAGCCTCAGCCATTCTTTCATTACAGACTCTCTTTACTGAAAGGTGATTAACCTGTTCTGCTATTCAAATATGATTTTAGAAATACCAGTGAAGAAATAAAAGGCTCATGATGGAGTCTGTAGAGGGGCACTAAGTCAAAGAAGCACATAACAGTGGGAGTAACTGCTCTAGGAGGGAGCTGTTTTATACAAGATCCATTGCTATAGATACCTGCAAAAGTGAAAAGCTATTTTATTTCTGTGGTTCGGCAGGGATTTGCCAGCAATTGTAACAGCTGCATGTGATTAATGCAGTGAAGGTGAAAAATTAAAGGAGATTTTTATGCTGATTTTTGAATGAGATTCCAGAGTGCTTTCTGGATGCATTCCTCCATTAAAATTAATTTACTTAGCCATTATAATACTAAAATAAGTTAAATAGAATGAAAATCCCTTACAGTGTTGGAAGCATGCTATACCCTGGATACTATTTAGCATGCTAGTGTTTTGCTAATAAACTGTTTATTTTAAACAGTTTATTTTGCTAATAAACTGCAGAAGTTTTTATTTTGTATTAAATAGTTTTATCTGCTATACATACATGTATGACTACTACAAAGCTTTGGCTGTTGTTGATGGATTTTTTTTTTTTCTAAAGAGAAATTTAATTTTTCATGAGTGATACCAGTTGTTGATTATTTTTCTCATGCATTAGTCATAAACAGAAAAATAATTTTTGTAAATGTCAAAAATTATCTGTTCAGTGCAGAAATACCTACTTATCTGTGTCGGTTTAATTGAATTTATTCACTTTTATTCTTCCAAATACAGTATCAGCTTTAAAATCAAAGTAAGAAGCATGATTTTATTATTACAAACTTACTACTTATTTCGCACATGTTAATTCAAATTCTTGAAAATAATTCAAACTGCTTTGGTTTTGTGAACCGTAAAAAAACTTTCTAAGCATTCTCAAGATCCTTTGGGAGTCCCAGAAGTGTTGAACTTCTCAAACTTTTTTTGCACTGCTTTCTTTGGGAAAGAAGAGTTTGTATTTTTGAACCTCTTATCCCAGTTACTTCTGTCTTGTTCATTCAGATTAAAAGCAGTTTGAGAGTTGTTTTTTAATGTCTTTCTGCATGGGCACCTTGAATTACATAAAATCTCCAAACTTTATTGTAATTTAAAGAAGTGATAAAATTCTCTTCTGCTTATAAGCTGTTTAAACAGATGCAGAAGTCAACTCAACACATGCAGCTTTGTATTTGATAAAAATCAGAAAAGGTTTAGATGGATTAAAATGTTGATAATGTTAAGTGACTTTCTAATTGTTGTGTTTAGTACCAAGCTCTTGTTGGAATCAGTTTCAAGTATAAGAGAGTATTATATTTTATTTTCTCAGCAGTCCTTTCCAAAGAAGCTTCCAATGTCTCAGTCAGTGCCTCAAATTTATATGCAGGTGAAGGAATTTATTTATGCAAGCCTTAAGTTTTCAGAGTCACTTCACCGCAGGTAAGCTTGAACTATGAGGAATGAGGCTGTAAAATAGCCTGTACCTTTCAGGTGACCTAAAAATATATACTAAAATGAAAATACACATTCTTGTGTACTTGCTTGCTATGCTTGTTTCATAATTTACATTTTTAATTCTTCCTCTGTTTTTAATCTATGATTCCTAATGCTGTAGCACATAGTTTTACATATGTGGATATGTATGTAACTATATAACATGTGCATTGGTGAGCATTGCTTGGTGTGGTAAGCAGTTTAAAACACTGCTGGGGTTCTTTAAACAGTATTGACCAGTTTGAATAGTCAGAGAATTTATTTGTTTAACAAAGAGCATGTAAAGATTGAAAAGTATACTTTGATACTGACCATTTCAGAAGTAATTGTTTAGCATCCCTGATTACTTCCTAGTGTTTCTCTACTCAGTGCTTTGAGTTTCCTTAGCAATGATTTCTCCTGCAACAAAATGTGCTGCCTGCATGTTCACTCCCTCTCCTATGCCACCTTTTTCTGATGGAAAACACCACAATTCACCCATTTCCTTTCCTCTCCTGGCCTTCAAAAGCTTAGTTTTAATTGCATAAAATAGAATTCAGAGATCTGAAATCTGGAAGGTATTTGTGGCCTTGTCACCCACTTCTGCACTGTTAACGATGTAAATTGCTCCCTTTCACACATTCTTAATTGATACTGTTTATAATTTACACGTACTAATGAGCACATGTTGACCCCCTTAGTAACTCATTAAAACCCACAAATTAATCTTTACGAACTGCTGTGTCAATAAACATGTCCAAAATCTAAAAATAACAGATTTTTCTTCAGTGTTGAAATTCAGTTAATGGGTAATTTGGTAGGTGAAAGAGGTGTTCTGTCTGCTAGATCACAGAAAACTTGCGGCAACCAGTATTTAAATGCACATAAAGAATTCTTAGCATCAAAAGTTCCCTTTGCAAGGAAGAAATTAAGGTTGTTAAGTACTGCTGTCAAAGTATTGCTATGTACAGTGTAATTATAAAAAGAATTTTTTTTTTTCAGTTCAACAGAAATAGATGATATGCTCAGAAAATCTACAAATTTGCTGCTAACAAGAACTTTAAGTAGTTGTTTACAGAACCTAATTAAAAAACCTCATATAGGCTTAACAGAGGTAAGTTTTGAAACACATATCCAAAACTCTGGATTTTAAAACAATCCATGCTAAAACTATTTTTGTAAATGCAGACACACAGATATTGACACCACAGTGTGAGAAAATCAAGTACTGTTTGTTTTAAAATTAAAAAGGAAAATAAGTATAAAAAGCACCAACACCTATTACAGACAGAAGAAGAATACAGTGTTGGCTCTAGCTGGGCCCAGGGATGCTTTTGGAGAGACATGACAATGAAAGAGTTTTGTGGGTTTTATGATAACCAGAGGGGTGCAGGAAATAAGCCAGAGACATTCACATTTTTGTTTCCATGCAGAGTATGATTTATGTGTTCTGTCTAGCAGTTAGTACCATGAAGGTTGAGTTTCTCTTTCTTTCTATGAAAAGTAGAGTGGAGTGGGCTGTAAGATCTACTTGAATGCGTCGTTCTGCAGGCAGCGTTGTGACTTTTTAAGAGCAGTACATTTAAAAACCAATCAAATGACACAATTTAGTGATAATATTTCAGCCATATATTTTCCTTTATTTTCCCTTTTTTAATTCTAAACTATCAATTGGATTTATTTCACTGGGTAGGTGTCTGAAATCTTTGTTTTTGAAATGGCATAATTTGTACTTAAGCTGCATTATTACTCCTTAGTGGAATTTGAAAGCAAACTTGCAAACTAACAGGAAATAGGTGGTAACATGAAAGACTGAAATTAATTTCTAGTAGCATTGTTCCTGACAGAAATAACCATTTACAAAATTAAATGACAATAGGCGATATAAAAGATTTTTACAAGTATTTTTTGTCTCTTGTAGCTTGTTCAAATTATCATAAACACAACACACTTGGAGCAAGCCTGTAAATACCTTGAGGATTTTATATCTAACATTACAAATATTTCACAATTGACTGTTCACACTGCAAGACTTTATGGACTTTCTACATTTAAGGTATGGTATATCTCATCCATTGTATGACTATGTCTGAAAAGTTACATAAATGAAGCATTTTAAAACAAGAAGGGTGAGAGCAAAGCTGCATGTCTTCTCTTCTTGGTCTCTAAAATGATTCTGAACTCTTAAGCATTCTGTTGTAACACTGAGCAGATAAACAGTGTTTTTTTATGTTATTTGTATGATCTGGAGTGTGTCAGTACGTGAGAAGCCTCAATATTATCTTTCAAGTGCATTTTTTATTAAATTGTGAAATGGCAGTCAAAGGTTGACTTCACTAGAAGCTTTTAACAGATTAAGCTCCAGTTTGTGTAACTTCTTACTTTTTCTGAATGGAATCAAGCAGAACAGCTACCTTAATCTAAAATGTTTCTATCTATTTTTTTATTCTACAGTAGAAATATTTAGTGATGTCTTTTCAATGGGTGTAAGTATTAGTATAAAATAAGTATTAACAACTAGCACTTGAACCAAAATTGTTCTATGATATTTTTAAAATTTAAACCACAAAACAAAAGTAAAAGTCATCAGGGATTCTACAGCAGCTGCAACTTGAACTTTAGGTATTTGGTGTTTTTTCCATGCACGCTGAAACAAAGGAGAGTGATTCCTTGTATTTATGGGATAAAAAGGATTAATCCTATTGACAGAGTTCTGATTTCTGCAATTCATTTTATCTCTTGGTGCAATATGCAGGCTGTCTTACTGTAATATACCCTCTGGCATAGCTGTTAGAAGGTGGGTGAGGTGGAATAAGATATCATCATTGCAAGACACTTCATATTTCCAGTTAATAGCTATGATTCTCCCATTAGCTGTTGCTTGTTTTGTTAAGGATTTAGTGCATAAGGCAAGACAGAAAGGTTGTGGCCTGGCAACCATACTTGGTTACCATTGCCCTCCCAGCAGTTTTATTAATTTTGGTCTAGGGTGCCTAGTTTTCTTGTGTACCAATAGTGCATATGTGTCCTGGAATTTGTGTATCTCTAGCTATTTTCCTCTAAGGGCAATTCATTAACTTTTTACCGATCAAACATGCATTCAAAACCACTTAATACAGCCACAGTCTTTGATTTCATTAAGAGGAGAGATATTCTTTATCCTTGAATATGCATTTAATAAGTGCATTTTTTAAGTGCATAATTTATGCATTTAATAAGTGCATTTGCAAGTTGTGTTATATTTTTTGTAGATTGCTTATGCTGTTTAACAGTTATGTTGAACACTCCTACAAACAAAGTTCTGTTGGAGGGATTCAATACTGTGTCTGTTCTTAGTGAATTTAGCACGTATACACTTTGGAAAAATACAGGATAAATGCTGCCAAACAGAAGGGGTTTTTTGTGTGTGTGGTTTCTCTCCTGTCTACTTGCCTGGAGAACTTGTTAGCACAACGTTCTGCAATTATAGTAGAAAATTCTTTTCTTGTTAATCCCTCTTTTTTTTTTCCTCTCAATTGTAATGAAAAACTGCTCACAGTTACCCAAGTGGGCCCTCACAGAGTTTGGTATGTTCTACTGTTATTAAATTCATCTCCTGGTGGCAAATTGTGTCACCTCCATTCTTTCAGAGTGGTCAAAAATCTCCTTTTATTAGCAGCATTGGTCAGGTTTACATTCCATGAGATGAGCTTTTACATCTACAATGTATTTTTTAATGCAAGACCAAACCAGAAAGACTAGTCTTGCCACTGCCAGAAAATCATTTTAACTGGTAAAGGTGATATAACCACTCCACAAATTACTTAGATTAAAAAAAAAAAAAAATTCCAAACCCAATTGTTCAGTGGGGGCTTTCTCAAGTTGATTTGGCTATAAAAATGCTATTTTAGGGAAACACACTTCGATATTTATTTATGGCAGGGCTGCATACTTTCTTGCTTACTCCTGAAGTGCCTCTCAGCCTAGGGCCTGACTGAAGACTGAATTTGGCACACTCAGTTTGCAGACACCTTTAAGCTCAATAAATGTGAATATTTTTATTTTTTTCTGTTTGCCTTTATTATTTACGCTTTTCTCCAATGCCATGGTTTTTGGATGGCTTTCTTCTAGAGGAAAGTAGTGATGGGAGTTTCATCTGCTTTTTTGTTGCTTCAGTATATCCAGGCTATTTTTAACCTTCTTAAACCTTAAGCAACTGATCCATTTGGTTAAAATCAGATGTCTTACTTGAATTATTTCTCCATATCTGGGAAGAAAATTTTATGTTGAGCCCAAATTAGAAAGAGACTCAGTATCTTTAAACTCCAGGCTGGCAAAAGCACAACTTTTCAGCAACACACAGAGGCATCTGCACACAGATCTCTTTGCATTTCTGGGGATGTCCCCTGTACAAATGAGGCAGAGGCAGCATTGTGACCTCAGTTCACTGTAAATGCAGAACTTCGCTGTTCCAAAAAGTAGAATTCAGGGTGTGGCAGAACAAAAGTTGGAGCAAGTAGGGGAGTGCTCTGCGTCACGATGTGATGATCAGGGTATTTAAAGAAGGATGAAAAATTATGAGTATTCTTCAGATGTGCAGCTTTAAGACAGTAATTACATAAAAATCATATGATTGCTTGACCTCTGTCCATAAAAGACAAAATTACTAGGTTCTTTTATTATTTTCTTTGTAAAAGAGAAATCAGCTTTGTGTCAGGGTTGATAGATTTGTAATGCTGAAATAAAGATGGTTGTTGTGAAGAAAATAAACAAATTGCTTTGTTTTCAAATCAACTTAATTTGTCTGAAAACTTTGATTATTCTGTAAGCACTCATAGTGTCATAAACACTTACAGTATGCATTATATGAGTGTTTTAAAAACCACAACTTCAAATGTAAGACAAACATTAAAGTGCAAATTTCAATGAAATATTTTTAATCTAAGAAAAACACAAGACTTCAGTTTTGTTGATGGATATAATTCTATCTGTATTTAATAATATTTTAGAATTCTGACAAGCATTGCACAATTTCTTTTTCAGGATGCAAGGCATGCTGCAGAAGGAGAAATATATACAAAACTTAACCAAAAAATAGATGAATTTATTCAGATTGCTGATTATGATTGGACAATGTCTGAGTCAGATGGAAGAGCCAGTGGATATTTAATGGACCTAATTAACTTTTTGAGAAGCACGTTTCAAGTTTTTACTCATTTACCTGTAAGTGTTCAAAATTAAGTTTAATTTCAGATTATTTGAACATAATTTCATTGTAAAACAGTAAGGTTTGAATGAAAGGTTCTGGTTTTTGATTTGTCCACAGGCTGATAGATGTATTTTTAAGTTTCTCACAGCATAGAAGTATTGTCAAATGTGTATGAGTGTGTTGGTGGAGCTTACCCATCAGAATACTTAGAAAATACTTTCAAATACTTTAGTCTAAATATTGTTACCAGTAACTAATTTTAAAATAGTGTAAGAACTCATGCAGTTTTCTAGAGCCTTTTGGGTAATCATCTTGGTTTTGTGTGCACATGCATTGGTTCAAAAAATGCAAAATTGATATCAATCCTGTATTTGTGCATAGGATTATGGAGGTCTTGTATTCTCCAAGGTTTCTAGCTAAATATTTTTGATCATAAAAAGTTATTTGATTCTAGTTAACAGAGCTTCACTGAATGAATCCTTGTTCATATTTAAATATATCTTGTGTTATTTTGTCCCAGGAAAAAGGGTACTGTTAACCTGTCTTACATATGAATTGTTACCTTCTGTTGTCTGATTTCCACGTGCTTTCAAATAAAAAAGACTATTTCTTTGGCTTATCATCATAATGATATCATTGTATATCATGATACCATTGTGATGATATCATAATGATGTCATCATATAGCTTTATAGGTCTGGAGTAACTTTAGTAAGTAATTCAAGCTACATCTGCTTTTTATCAGCTTGTCCTTGGTTGTTACAGTCACACTGATGTCTGAGTGCTTTGCCCACCTGCAATGCCTATAAAGAGTAAGTCCTCACAGCACAGGATGTTTTGAGGCTTCAGACTGAAAGAAAAAAAATCTTTCTGTGCACAGCAAGATGTTGAAGTTGCTAGCTGGCTTATCTTGTCTTCCAGATCTTACACAGAGACTGTGACTCTTCAGTCTCCTGTTCTTTTAACTGCTTCAAAGACAAAGCCCACTCAAAATGTATCGTGCGATACTGATGTGAATGTGTCATGTGAGGCATCTGCTTCTGTGCCAAATCAGTGGAGCGTTTTTTGATAAAGAATAGCAACTTTGTTAGATAGTGTAATTCATTGTAACTTAGTACACAAAGCAGTGTGAACAAATGGCACTGCTCCTCAGTGGCCATATGCACACGGCAGTGAAGGGCTGTGAAATTTGGAGAGCAGGATGTACAGAAGTCTGTCACGAATGGATGTTGCTAAATGGCTGTTCAGAAATGAGTCACAGACAGAATGAAGTAATGTGTTAAGAGGAATGCAAAGAAGCAGCTGTGGCATTGGGACTTAAGGAGTGTGGAAGGTACAGAATGATGTGCCTGGAGGTACAAGTCAGCCTTTGGAGAAAGCTAGTTTCTGTAGAGAGGTTATTCTGTCATTTCAAACTCTGGTCAGGTAACAGGCAGGATGTAGAACTGTACAGACAAGTAATCTGCTGTGACAAGAGATTTCTTGTAATTTTTTACTTATCCTGCGTTTGGTTCTGTATTCTATCTTGGCCAATTGTAGAAACATACAGTCCTGTGAATGTTATGTGAGACCTGTGGAGTTTGTATGAAAGTGTGTGCCCAGTATGGTGATTCTAGTTAGGTTTGTACTAGTAAGTTATTTTCGTTAAGAGAAAAATTATAGCAAAAGTATTTTCCAAGATTAGCCCAGAACCAGGTTCTATAAATCATTAAAATAGTAAGTACTTTGGAGTGATAAACTGAGCTAGATTTACACGTGCTATAATTAAAGTTTGGAATAGTTTTAGATTTAATTTTCATTAATGAATTATTCCATTAATGTCACAGTGTCATTTCCATAATAATTTTTGTATGGCTGGCAGAAACATTCCGCTGCTCAAAATAGTTTATCAGAATTGCTTCTGTAATTAGAAGTCAAAGAACAAATTCCTAGCACACTGGCCACAATTCTAGTAAGCAAGAGAGTGGGACAAGTGGAGAGGTCTTTCCTCTTCTACTTTCATACACCCAATTGTGTTAGAGGGCATTGGACATTGGGGACATTAGTTGGCCACACTAGTTCTTCGTTGTCACACTCCAGGGTCACTGACTTGCTCTTTGGTATTGTTTCAAATGCTAGTCTGCCTGTAGAAGTGTTAGAATATGTTCTTTAACAATTTTTTTTAATTGCAGTCATTGGGTTTCTGTCATTAGAATCTTGTTTTATTTTTGCTGCGTGTATAATGCTGTGTAAACGCACAGGGCTGTGTCTCCCTTTGTGCTTTCATGTGGGGCTGTACTGAAGAATTTCTGTACCAATGTAGGCATAACTTTTCAAAAATGCATCTTACATTGTATTATTTTCATTGGAATATTAGAGCTCTGAATCAGGTAGACCATGAATTGTACTGAATCTGCACACAAAGTGACATAAGTTAGTTGAGGTCTGATCTCTCTGTTGAATAATTGGAAATGTCTTGTGTCTCCAAAGCTTTTTTTCCCTCTCAAGTTTTGCATGTTAGTTTTCTCCTCTCTGTTTACTGTACTTAAGAAGCAACTTTGGAAAAGAAGACAGCTTTCTTCAACCCTACAGTTATATTGCCATAAGTTTTATGTTAAAATTTATTAATGGGTCGTGTTATATTTAGATTCTTTCTATCCTGAGCCACTTTAAGTCTTGCTTGAACAAAGTATGTTAATAACATACAGATAGCCTCTCTAAGCCAAAATGGTAAATATGGCATTTATTTTTGGAGTATATTTTTTCTTGTAATGAAGGGTTTCTGAAAAGGCATTTCGGTGGACACTTTGTCTTTTGAAGTTTGCTACTTTGATATTTTGGCATACAGTTCCTTATTACAGAAAAACATTGCCAAATTAGTATTACTTAAATTATAATCACTTTGTTACACTTTGTCAAAATACTATATAAGTTCAGAGATTTTAAAAAAGTTACTATTATGTATTATAATTGTTCTTTTTGTAAGCTTTTTCTTACCTTTTATTGCTACCAATTTTTTTTTTTTTTTGAAGTTGACAGTACATCTTAATTTTTTTGTTTTGATTGCCTTACTGGTTTCCTTCTCAGCATAACAACAATGACCATGCAGCTATGTCGGTAAGTAGATGCAAGATGAAGAAAAAGCATGTGAACAGAAAAACTATTAACTGCCTGCAGGCTTATTGCTTCAATTTTTAATCATTTAATAAAAAGACCCTTTCTGTTTTGTTGATAACTTGCTGTGTACCTTGTGTGGATGCGTGCAGGGATCAGGTTAATGACTAACATTGGGCTTTCATACACTGGGACAGACAGCAGGAGTCCTAAAAACCTTGCAGAAGGTTGATGGGGTGTGCCTTGCATCCCAGATGAGGTAATTTAGAGACTGAGACCTCTTGAAAGAGGGGTCAGGTATCAAAATACAGCTGTGAGACATGCATATAGAATTAGGATAGAGTGATAGAGCTGAATAAAGAATCAGTGAAAGTTCCATCGTTCCTCTGATACATTTGTCTGGGGTCAAGGGAATGTGTGTGCTGGTGTTCCTTATTTGCGTTTTAAAAAATTTTTCAGAAGCTGATAAATTGCATTTAAAAATTCTCCCATCCCCTGATTATTTTCCAGTTGTAATTCTTTTCTATGAGGATTTTAGTTTGATTTGGCATAAGCATCGCAGTGATAATGAAAATGATGAGGTTAATGTTAATGAAATTGTTAAAACCTGGAGAATGGATCTAGCAGTTAGGAGCCTAGAACACAAGTGGAGGTGTAGGGAGGAGTATTTAATCTGTTAAAGAGAAGGCTGAGGAGAGACCCAGTGGCAGCCTACAACCTCTTGGAAGACCAATACCAAACTGATGGAGCTAAACTTGGTTGGACTGACAAATTCAGATGTGGCTGTGGTCCCAGGCAGAAGCTTGGGAGGTGGAGCTTTGCTCTTAGGGGGAAGATGTGCTTGAAGAGAGTAGTGCAGTGTTGAAGGAGATTGCACAGAGAGGCTGCTAAATTCCCATTCCCACAGGAGAAGAGGTCAATGGACCTGAAGTAGTGTTGGCAGCAGTGCTCCAAGTAGAAGGTTGGACTAGATGACAATGGTGGCTCATTCCAATCAACACTTCAACATCATTTGAATACTCAGCATCCTGGTGAACTGTCAAGCCAATAGGTGTCATGAGCTCTGTGTTTTGGGTAGAAATATTTCCTGTTAGTACTGTATAAGTCTCAGGCTGCTGGTTATTTCATGGTGGAGGACTAGCTGAATTTCAGTAGAACACAGAAGCTGTGTGGCTTTTGGAAGGTTATAATTGGACAGCCATGCACTTTTTAATGGTTCTTTTTTTCTGAATTCACAAGAATTTAGTCTTTGGAGATTATGTTTATGTCCCATTTTAAGTTTATCTTGCAGTTTGTAGTGCCATTAGATGCTTTGAATCAAAAAGCAAATTAAAATTTCATTATATAGCCATTAATCTCATGAAATGCATTGGATGATCAAATTTGTTATTAAGGCGCCACCTTTTTTAGTTTTATTTTGAAGAGTTAGGGAAAAACATTACATTGTATTTTCAGATCAGTTAACTGGAAATTATAATGGGTCTGTATGTAAGTGGTTTTAGTCTAAGTTTAGAATTAGCTGAAATTTTATTCTAGATATGTGCCTTGTCAATACAAAGTTGGAAAAGAGTAGCCATTGAAAAGAGACTGTTGCAAATTACTTTCAATTAGGTGTTTTTAATTGTTTCAGTAGCAGTTGGGGCAGAGGGTGGAAGTAAAAGTGATTCTTAAAAACTCTATTTATGTTTTTAGTGTATTTGTGTTCTATCAATAGTTCAAAAGTTGGCGTTTTTAACCTTGAGTGATAAAATTTGTATGTTTAATTTATTCGCATTTTCAGAAAGAGTAACATCATGTTATTTCATATTGCTAAATTAATTCTTCACCTTAGCATCTTAGATTTAACGGATAAGTTTTGTTATTTTCTTTTTATGCTGAGGCTGGCAGTTTGTGTTATTTTATTGTTTCGGTGATTGGCAGCAAAAGCCTCATTTCACAGCTTGCAGTGAGGGTGAAGGGGTGGTGATTTTCTGCAGCTATATTCAAAAACTGTCAATCAACAGCCTCCACAGGCTACTTAGAGAATGGGTTTTCTTACTGACTTCTGCAACTGCTGCTTCATGCTGTCTTTGATTGGCACAGCCTGGCAGGGAGGATGGATGAATCTGTCACTGGCTGGTTAATTGTGTTGCTGGTCTCAGCCTGACATCAGGTCTTTGACTCCTAAGTGGCTCAATACAAAACAAATTAGCAGATTGTAGTCATATTTCTCATTCTATATGCTTTGACTTCGTTGAATGCAGTCCATAAATCATATTGACTGACACCATAGTGAATGATGAAAGCTGCTTTTGAGACAGCTAGCATGGGTTTTAGAAAGCAGCACCGCCAAGGTGCCGTGCAAGGATGCATATGGCTGACCCTTTGGGAATTTCCTAGGAGCCAAATGTCTCTTTACTACAATTGTTCTTAGGAGAAAAGCTTTTGGGTCCTATAAAAAAGGATTTAATATGTCAGCAGATTCTCTTTACAAGCTCCTTTGAAATATAAGAAGTTTGTCTAAGGGTTTTCTCTTTTTACAAACTTGTATTTCAGCAAAATGTGAAGGCTGGGTGAAAAAACAGTTGCCTTTAACCCTGTTAGCAGGTGTTTTTGCGTATAGAATAGGGTCCTTGTTTCCTAAACTTTACACTGATTGAGTGGAAGAATAGGTTTTGTAGATAGGAGCAATTAGCATAGGCACAGCAGAGACAATAGTAGTGTCTCCAAATGGGAGGCAACTGGGGCGAATGTGAGAAGCCTGCTGAATCTCTGCATGCTGCTGATTATAGGTATTTAATTGCTAGATAACCATGGCCACCCCCACTCCCTCAAAAAATAACAGTAGTTTTAAAAAGCAGAATTAACAAACATCAAGACTGTTTTAAAATTAGCTGACGTTTGTTCAATCCTGAAAAATAAGTGTTATTCCTGTGTTCACGAATCCTTATATTTCCTCTTGAAAATGCTTTATGAAAAATCGGTAAGGAATTGATGATATGGTAGAAGTTGTAAATTTGGAGATGAATTTTTAACTAGATCCTATTTTTCAAACACAAATGTTATTGTCATTCTTTTCTGGGCGTCATTCATCCAGTGTATTTTGAACTGGGAAGCACTGAATTTTGAAGAGGATAACAGTATAGTTCACGTTTCTCATAACTAAAATTCAGTGTTTTGATAGATATGCATAACTTTATTTTTTCTCTAAATTTGAAAATATTAGGTGATTTTTATTAAGTATCAGCTGTGTATGGTAAACTTGTAGTATTTGTTGACATGTCATTTGAACAATAAGCCTGTAGTTCAAGTTACATAGTTGGAAATAATTTGTATGTTAGGATGTTTCCATTCTATGAAACTTTAAAACAACATTAAATGTACATGTATTGATACTTATTTGAAGTCTGAGTGGCTTTAGCTGTGTCATTTCTGTGTTGTAACCATTCTCTTGTGCTCCAGTACTATTGATATTTGCCAGATTGTAACAATTAACTACACATGCTTGTTAGAAATACAAAATTCTGTCATTTATTTAAGATAACAAAGGAGTACACAGTGTTTCCATATGAAATAAACTGAATCTTAAAATTTTTCATGACAACCTATTAATCTGGATGAACTTTTATTACATTATAGTGGCAGCATAAATAGGACATGGAGCTGATTTGATGGAGCAGTATGTTAAACAGAGATGCACTAGTTGTTCCATTAAATCAAAATGACATTTCCATTAAGTATTTCAAATGCATTACACTGTAATTACATGAACTGTGGCCCATTTAGTCCCCTTCTCACCTCCCTTTTTCCTTCCTTTTTTGCCCTTTCTTTTTTTCTTCTTGTTCCCCCATTCATATTGATATTGTTCTGCTTGGGGAATAGAGCTGCATGTCTCCCAGTATAATTGCTGTTGGGTTTGGGAGACTTTTAAGCATGCTGTTCTTGCATTGTTTCTTACATTCTTTGTTGTCAGTTCATCTATTTGGCTCAAATATGTTATTTGGTTTTCTGAGATTTTCAATTAAGAAACTGACATGTCATTTTAGATAAAAAGCTCCTTACAGTTCAAGGTGTCCTAATGCTAAAAAAGAATTAGCAACAGCCATGTAATGTTTCAGTGTGAACATGAGGAGACTTGAAGGCTTGCCATTGTATTCACTATATTTTATTACCTTTTAACAAATAATGGATTTTTAAAGCATGAAATATTTGGGGCCAAATTTGCTTTCCGTTATGAAAATTTTCTGCACGTGAAAATTCAGTCATCTTAGCAAGTTGACTTATTAAGGACAAGATCTGGCTCTTCAGATGCTGGAGCAGAACTTTCCAAACTTTTTGGGAGGGTGAGCTGTCCATTTTAGTTGTTCATTACTTATGTGTTTTCTGGAAGTCAGGAGTGAATCGACCAACCTGACTTTGCAGAAAACAGCTGGGGAACCATTACTTTAGAGAGAAACAGGTGACATCACTGTACCTGTGATGTGTTGGAAGTGATGGATGGAAGTAAAACAACAGTGGTGTGTGCTCCAGTAGCTCTGTTATTATGATTTCTTTTGTGGAATCGTGTTGCTGCCTTTGTTTCAGTATCATTGTAACGTGCACATCAGTTGAAAAGAGTGGTTTCAGTACATTAAACTACAGAGACTCATATAGTTGCATTTGAAACCCAAGATCATTCTGTTTTAAAAGATGCCAGTGCTGTGAATAGAATGGTGCCATCTGGTTTGTTATCTGGTCTCAAGTGGTTTTCTTAACTTGAAGGTAGAATTTTGTTATCTTTAAATTTTTCTGTACTAAATTTTAAATCATTTATTCAGGTTAATGTCTGACTCTGTGTTTTGTTTCTTGATCTCACGTTGGGAAAATTGTCTCAATTACATGTAGATGATACAGAACAATATTGACAGGTAGACTGGGATTGGAAAATGATTTCTATTCTGTACAGCAGAGGGCTACATTTCATTTTGTAAGTCGTTAATTACTGACAGCACTGATTTATTAAGCACCTGAGATGATGGATAAGCTTGAATTTTTAACATAACTTAGTGACAAACTTTGAGATGGAATCTGAGCAGTTAAATTACCAACAATTAGCACAAGCTCTTACGAGAAATGCCCAACCAATTGCAATCATGTTGATTTCTAGAAAGCTGGGTTTTTAAAACATTTGCTGTTGTTAAAATATGCAGCATGTTGATTTTCATTACATTCTTGCTTTAAATCTGTTTGGGTTAAAAATATTTCAATAACTCCACAAAGCTGTTCATATGCTTCAGCAGCTTTAATTGTCATTGTTTTGGAAATGTCCTTGTATCTATGAAGACTGTTGGATTGCTGGAAGAAATATCAAAAATTGCTTTAACATCTATTTAATCTAGTTCTCTGATCTAATAGAAACAAATCTAATAGGTAAAAGAAATAACAGGAAGTGTGATCTTTGTCCTTCTAATCTAAGTTTTGTATCATTAAGACTTAGAATGTATATTTAAATCAACTCAGATGAGCAGTTCTTTAGTGGTTTATCATTTGTTTCTATTGTAAAACTTACTGCTTTTTCTACTAGGGAAAGGTGGCCCAGACAGCTTGCATGTCAGCCTGCCAGCATCTTTCAATGTCCCTAATGCAGATGCTACTGGACAGTGAATTAAAGCAAATAAGCATGGGAGCAATTCAGCAATTTAATTTAGATGTGATACAGTGTGAATGTAAGTATATATTCCTATCTGTATTGGTCTTAACATTAAAAAAAAGTTATTTTGTGTAAGCTATATAGTGATCCTTTTCCATAATCTACTAAAACTTTGTCTTTTATTTAAAAAATAATTTTACAGTGCATCTTCTTGTAAAAGTATTTATGAGTAAGTATGTTGGCATTCCTGGGAATTTTTTTTTATGTAACTTTTCTTTTAACTGAAATATCTAAATTGAAATATGCATTGTTGTTACTCCTAATGAGATCATAATCACTATACCCCGTAAAGATTTAGTTTAGTATGAAATTGCCCAAAACTATGACATAAATATGATATTTTAATGGTTAGGACGAAAAGGTCAAATGTCTATGAAATTTTAATGTTTCCTCTTGAGTTCATCTCTTGTGAAATGTGCTACAAACTTTAAATGTGCTGTCATGTAGGGTTTCCTCCCTCCTAGAACTGCTGCTGCCTTACTGTGCAGAGTAATAGTACTCGTTTAGTAAAACATCAGGTGTCGTTTTATTTTCACTCTTTAAAACATGGTATCAGTGCTGTTTTATAAACAATATAGCACTGAAGGCAGCATTAGTTTTTAAAATCCCTGTTTTGCAGGGAGCTCATGGCTCAGGGTGAGCTGTTCATCTGTAGGAAGTTCCATGAATAGGTGTTAGGACTGGTTTTAGAGTTGATGACTGACATACAGTGCAAAGGCTCACTAGAGATTTATTTTTCAATGTGTGTTTTCAGATTCCTCTGCTCTGTTTTTTTTTTTTTTTAAATTTGTTCAAAGTATCTTTCCAGTTCTGTGTTTGAAGCGTAGGTCTCTATGATTTTGGTGACAGCTGTAAAATGGTGCAGTTACACAAGTCGTATGCTGAGGCTTTGAGTTCGGATACATGAAAAAAAATTGATGACTGCTCCATTAGAAGCCACCTGTGGGAAACTGAAAATTTAATTTCAAGCGATTTGGTTAGCATCACAAAAGGTTCTTGTGGGAGTCTAGAGACAGACTTAAAGGGGCATTTTTGGCATTTTAACCATCTTTCCTTCTCCTGCCTTATTTGTTACATTCCAGCTGAACTCTGTAACAAGTAGAGCAGGCATCTTTCTGGCAGTCCCTCACTGTCCAGCCTTAAAGCCTTTCAGCACATGGAACAAACTGACAGGACTATCAGGGTCGAATTGATAAAATATATGTGATTGTGACATTAAAATTCCATCATTATGCAAGTTAACCAAGCAGATCACGGTTTGACTTTTCTTACTTTCAGTATGCTTGATATTGCAAATTTAATACTGTACTTTTTAGGTAGGTACATAGGAGCGTGCTTGTACATTAGTGTCGTTTCCTAGATGTAAAAAAGAAACCAGTTGTTAAAAGAGAAATTGTACAGTATTCATAATACTGACATCATAATCGTTCATCTTAACAAGCTGAATTAATGCCTCACCATGTGCCTTTTGAACAAACAGTGTAACAGCGAAGAAAACTTGTCCATTACAGTATTACTCTGTTTCTAATATTTAAAATATCAGCTGTGAAAAACACAGTACTTCACTACTCTCTGTAGATTACCAATGCCCTGTTTCACCTGGGATTTCTAGCAGTACAGGGGATAAAATGCATGTCTTGCAGGTGACTTTCACAGTATGAACAGTATTTTCATGGCAAAGAGGGAGAAGTTCCACTCTTTCCAGCTGTCATCTGGTCTTTGAGTTGTTTTCAGACCTTTTTCTTCTCAGGCAAAGGCTGATATGTGTCCTGATTAGTGTCATCCTAATTTCTATTACCTTTCTGTCTACCATCTTTGGTTGATACACAGCAGAAACTCGAATCAGTGAAGAAATCTTAGTAGAGTTTTATTTGATCTAAAATGATAACATGTCATTATTTTAAAAGAATGAAATAGTATAACTGCAAGATGACGTGGTTTTTCATATGTAGCTGTTGTTGTGAGTATATGGCATGGTCAGGACATACCAAAACTTTGGCCAAAATAACCGAATTTCAGAAAGCTAGTACCCTAAAAACTGAAAAATGCATTCTTCCTCTACTGTGTAATTTCCTGCATGGGCTGTACAAGTGCTAATAGAATGGACTTTATTTCTTCCTTTGTGAAAAGCTTTTAAAGCATGTTAGAAAAAAAAATGGTTTTGCACAGAAACCCTTTGAGTAGTTCAGATACGATTACGAAAGCTTGTCAGAATGGTGTGTTGCAACAAACCACATTTGCAGGCTGTGGAATAAAGGAGTGAGGCAAGATTTTGCTCAGACTGCTTTGCTGATGTGGTTTCATTCATGAGGTCCATCACAAGCACATTCCAGACCTCACTGTGCTGCCTGTGATTTATGTTCTTGCTCATCACCCTCCCCCAGCTTTATTCTTTGATGCTTTGGGATTAATGGATACGACAGTGACATTTCAATTAGTGCTTAGAGTGTGCAAATAATTCACAACTGTTGGGAGTTTTCTACTGTATTGTGTTAATGGGTTTGACATTTTACTTACAATAGAGTAGACTCAGATGAATTTTGAACTAAGAATTTAGACGAGATGTAGAAAGTTATTAAATTAATATCTGAAGGTAAACTTTTAAAAATGAAAGTTATTAATATCTGAAGGTAAACTTTTAAAAATGAAAGTTATTAATATCTGAAGGTAAACTTTTAAAAATTCTTGCCAATATTGTAGATTTTTTTTTCTGATCTCTAACATTATAATGTTATTCTTTCTAATATGAACTGGAGAGATCTAAATAAAATCAGAAAAATGTGATAACTTACTAGTATTTTTTCTTTTCTGTTAAGAAACAATCAACAGTCCAAACAACAATCCAGCAATCTGTTAAAGTCAGTAAGTGCTCTTCTTAGGGGCAAAGGATAGGTAGAGTGATAAGTGGACTTGCAAGAAAGGAAGGTGAAAGGGAGGGAAGTGATCTAGTGGTCAGCTGTAATTTTTGTTATCCTGCACTAAATTTTCATACACTGGAGTACCTATAATAGTTAACGTCAAAAAGCAGAATAAAAAATCTGGAAATACCTGATATTTTTGCTCAACAATAATAATAGTATCAGATGGTCTTGTCTCATGATTTGTAAGGGGAAATAGAAGTCATCATCATCTTGCTCTTCTTCAAGCATGTTTTTTGTTTCCTTCCAAACATTCCAAAAGATTACAGTTTGATTGCAGTTTGTTCTGGTCTAATCGAAGTATTTCTCTACTTCCTCTGCAAATTTTATAACCTAGAGCAATGTTTTACCCCTGTACCATTCTTTCTCAGTGGTTATTTCCACTGGGGTGGTTGAGATTCCTGGAGCACTGTCCAGAAAATAGAACGTACTAAGTCCCATTGAATAAAATCCAAAGAGCAGTCTTTTGCTTGAATATGATGTTTTGCTTCCCCAAGGAAGGAAATGGGTTGGGAAGGGGGGGTTTTCTATTTCTTGAAGATGAATGTGTGTTACTGTATCTCACTTTACAGGAAGAAGGGCGTATGTAATAAAAAATGAGCTTTTCGGATACACCATCCAGATCTACTTAGCTTACATCAGCTTCTTATTAAGGAATTAAATCTTGTCTAATGTAATTATTGGAAGAGCTAGATGTTTTGGGTTTTTTATGTGTTTTAATGTAGCTGAATTGTGAGGCAGGATTAGTTAACAATGGAATGTGGGTGAGTGGGCATCCTTCTTCCCTCAGATTTGAAAGGGTGAGAAGTTTTTGAGTCTTGCCTATAAACAAGCAAGGCTTAGTGGAGAGTTAGTGCAAAGCAGGGTGCTCTGTATTTTCCTGAGCAGCCCCGTGTGCAGCTCCCTGGCAGTCCCTCCTTTCACCCACTGCATGGAGAGTGGCAGTATCCAGGAGCAAGTGACATCCTCACCAAAGTGTTCTCTGCTGAGCACTCACAAAGCTATTGTCCAGGTGGGCCAGAAGCTGAGGACCCCAGATGCTGTTTCTCTGTGAAAAGGCACTGTATTCCTCTCTGAAGGCCCCTTGTTTTACCTGCCTGCTCTGCTGGGCAGTCGGGTTAACCTCCCTCGCTGGAGGCCATCCTTCATCTGCCGCTCACATCTGGCAGCACGGCTGGCAGAGGAAGCAGCCAGACCTTGCTGGTCCTGGCGGCTGCTGCCTGGCCAGCTGGCAGCTCCCTCAGCAAGGCTTCCTCCAGGCATGTTTGAACAGCTGGAGCATCCAACAGGGCTGCAAAGTGGCTGAGGCAGCTGAGATAGTCACCTGATTCTCTGCTCTTCCTTTAAAAATACTTCGTAGCTTTGCTGTTCTGCCTGTGAGTCAGTGCTATGAGACTGGAGTTAAACTGTCCTAATTCAGTTTTTGATTCAAAGGCTGGACTCTAGTTTTTCATTTCTTCTACAGCAAAACTATTTGTCAAGAATTAAGTACTGAATTCCCAGGCCACCAGAGAGGCACAACCAGATGATGTCTAAAAGATGGGATTTTAAGACAATAAAATTAAGAGACCTGTTAATAAATCTAGAATTGTGTAGAAATTCAGTGCAATTTACAGTTAAAGATGTCTTCAATTCCGTTTAGTAGATAGAGCCTTTATCTTAAGATCTCCATTAACACTTATGTGTATATATATATAATATATATACATATATATACATATACATATATATACATAATTTCTCATTTATCATGTATAAAAATGTTATTATAAGATCAAAGTAAAATATTCCAAAGAAAATGGACTGAAGTAATCTTTGCAACATTTATATTCACCATTATAATTTATGTGTTACCTCCCAGCCTGGTTTTGTCTTACTACGTATTCGTTTCATTCAATCCTATCTTACTTTTATTTCTAAACTGCCTGTTACAGGAAGTATGTTGAGATTGTACATATTGAGGACCCACGTTGTTCTTGTTCTGTATACACAGGATCAGCAAAGCAGAGGAAAAGAAGATGTTAACAAAAACCTTGTGAATACCAAATTCATATAACGTGTATTTGCGACTGATTTTTCCCAAACATTTGAGTTTCTGATTCAAACAGCCAGTTGTTTGCCCCAAGAGTGACAGTTTAGTGATCTTTGCATTTCATTCTCCTATATTGTAAAATTCCAGAATGCTTTTATGCACATTAAGCCAAACACATTAAACCAACCAGGCCCCTACCCCTGCAAATCCTCTTTAAGCCTAGGATGTTTGTAGGGGGTGAATATTTTGAAAGATGTGTATATGACAGTATTTCATTACTATCTAGAAAAGGGCCCTAAGGACAAAGACATTAAGAATGTTAATCCTGTTCTTATATCTTCCTAATATGCCGTGCAGTGGAAAATATTTAATTAGCTTTGTAAAATTGTTAGCAAAACTTAAAAGCCCTGCGCTGAGGGCAGAGGGGGAACTGTCTGACTGTTACCATAAGTAGATTATCTTTTTGCCCTCTGAACTCATGAAATTATAATAATGAAACAAATTCTATTGTAGTCACCTGTCAGAGTGTTCCAAATGTGAGAATAAATGTTTGTGCTATAATGAGTGTCCCTAATGTTGTAAATGCATTCCTAATATAAAGCTGTAGTTTAAAAGAACAAAGCTTATACAACAATTAAGTTTGGTACACTGTGTACTTGTTCTGTAGCTGCAATATTAGTAGGTATTATGTAGAGAAACAAAATTATTCTGTGTTTAGCACATTAGGATAAATTCCAAACTCTCTTTGCCTGAGGAGCACAGAAAAGATGCAAATATTTGCCCTGTGGCATGTAAGAGTATTCTGCTGTAGGAAGATATCTCCTGAAGTATAAAGTGCCAAAAGCTAGCTGCAAAGACTTTCTGAAGGTCACACTTCTCAGTTATATTTACTTTTCAATTCTGTAACCCTTTTTTTGCCATTGATCTTATTTCTCCCAGTTGTGGAGTGGCTGGAAGAGCTGAGATTGTGGTGGGGGATGTTGGTTGGAGTGTACTGTGTATGAACAGAAAAGATCAGATCAGATGGTCTGATGGGCCTTGCCTTTCTGGTTTAAGGGATGTAGAAAAGATCCCTTCTGACCATCATGTGTATCCTCCTGATAAATGTGCTGCCATTGCTCACCACTCATGTTTCTCTTCTCATCTGTTTGCTATGGAGCTTTGCTTAGGATTCCCTGCTGGAGTGTGGTGTTCCATTTTAAACTCTGGGTTTGGCTGACCCCAGCTTTGCTGTCCTTAAGAAAGGATGTTCCTCTAGTGGCTATGAAATACCTCCAGAAGACCCATGAAATACACAGGCCTTTAGCCTAGGTTGTTCAGAAGGGTGCCTAAGGTTCCCAGGCTTAGGCATCTTTGTAATTCTGCAGGTTGGTGATGGTACAGGCTGATTTCTCTTTGCTGATTTAAAGAGCTTATTATGAGAAAACTCTCCCTATAAAACTTTCCCTATCCCTACTGAGTGTAAGGTATGTTTTTTCTACTGTTTTTTAGGTTTCTTTTTTAAAGGCATGTTTGTGGTGAGTTAAAATTTCCTGAAAACACCTCTAGAAAGTTGGTGTTACCTATAAAGTAGGAAGACCAGACAATTTAAAATTCACACTTGAATAGGGTAATCAGTGAGCATTTGCCAATGTTACCAGTACTTGTCTGTGACATCACTTGTCTGTGACATTACAATGGTCTCCCTAAGGAATTTGATTTCTATTTCTTATTTCTTTAGTTGGTAAAGAATAAAGTTGTATTGCAGTTGAGTTCCTTCTCCTACTACATGACTCATAAAATAACTTTTGCACTGGTGTAATACGAGTAATAAATTCAGCTTCTACTGGTAAAGCTGCTACTCTAATGCTATATCCATCTATTACTAAGCTATTTTTAAGTATTCTGAGATGGTCTTGTATCATTTAAGTAAGAGTGTTTATCTAAAATTGTGTTCATATGGTCATTTTTACACTTGTGAAATAGTTGATCTGAATTCATTAGTCTGCTTTAAGTTGAAACCATACATTCAGAAGTAAATGTTCGAGGCCATTATTTTACCATCATGTTAGCTCAGACACCAGTGGTTTTCTGGATTTTACCTCCACATAATCCACATTTTCTAACTAGCCATTTAAAACAACATATTAAGGATTTCATATTACTTTTAAATGTTAGTATTAAGAGCAGTAGAGGTTAGTGCTGGGTCTGGAAATTGGATACACATGTTTTGTTTCCTCTACCATCGAATGACCTGTTTCTCAAACTTGGAAAAAAAATATTCCCTTTCACTGCCTCAGATGATGCTTCTCTAAAGCTGTTGCAGTAGTATCTACTTTGTTTTGTTGGGAGCTCTACCTGAAGGGCATAAGAAAAATACTCTGAAGTTCTTTTGAAATAAGATATTTGACTTGAGTGAGAATGTGGGACAGTAGTTGTTTGTTATTAACTTGTGACTGGGATAATTACAACAAAAAGTATATTTATTTTTAAGTTTAACAACTACTGATCTTTTCCTGATTTCAATAAATAGCTGGCTTTCTTTCACTTACCGTGTTGCCATTTTTTGTATAACAAATACATTTTTGCCTGCCAATTTTGACAGCCAGTTTTGGGTTCAAAATGAGCAGAAGTTCATTACTGATAAGCAGGCTAAAAGACATGAGCAGGCATTTCAGTTTTGCTCTGACCATGGCACATAGGGCTTTCTGTCTGTTGTCTACACATAAAGCTAATTCCCACTTTACTGTTTATTCTTTAATGCTGTTTGGGTGGAGGTGGAGGTTTTATAGCATGGATGCTGTAACAAAGGCAAATGTTTGAAAATGCATTGACAGCCATGGAATTGGTATTATTCTGAAATTCTTCAGTAATCATGCACCTCAGGCTAAAAGAATATCTTGGTTTCTGTGGTTACTACTACTGGGTTAGAATTTTAAGCAAAATTTCTAATAATACCCCTAAAAGTATTATTCTTTAGGATTATCGAAAAAACTGTCAAAAGGTTGTTTGTTGGTTTGTTTGGGTTAAAGGGCCGTGAGTTATTAAACTATTCCTCTGAAACTGTGCTTCCTAGCATTTATATTGCATAGAGCTTGATTTTTCTGTTAGATTTTTTAAAAAAACAGTCGACATCCGTAATATTTTAACCTTTTTTTTTGCAGTGTTTGCTAGTTCTGAGCCTGTGCCAGGATTCCAGGGAGACACCCTGCAGTTAGCTTTCATCGACCTCAGACAAGTAAGACACTAGTTGGTGTTTTTTATCCTACTAATTTCCCCTTCTGACCAGCGCTGAAGTTATTAAATTCAAGAACCTTTCATGGTTTTGCATTCCCATGTAATTAGTTGTGAAAAGCAGTTATTTGAAGTGTTGTTAGTGGCACTATTCCCTGTAATGTGGCATTAAACTGTTTCTCCAGTGGGTGGTTAGGGGGCACTGTGCTACTGGTAGTAATGTTACAGGAGTGTTGGATTGAACTTTGGTCCTGACAATTTTGTGAAGATCCTGTGATGCCTTTTTGCAAAAGAGTATGTGTTATCCTGGTGTGTGCTGGTCTGATTCCATTCTGAGCATTTGCTCCTGTCCACAAAACTACTCTCTGGATAGCAGAATCAGGCATCGTATTATTTAGCAATTCCTTTCCTGAATTTGTTACATAGAATTCTTTTAAGCTGTTGGAAAGCAGCTGTATTCCAACTGGATGATCTTTATTCTGCATAAAATTTATTTTAATTTAATTTTAAATGCTGTAATATTGGAAGCATTTTTCCACAGATCTTGCCGAAAGAAAGGTTTTCCCAGGCTAAAAATCTACTAAAATCTTTGTAAATTTGTAAATAACCACCATAACAAATGAGCTTCAAAACCTTTTCACGCTTGAAGTTAGCTTTTACAAAGGATTTATTGTTTCACAAAGTTGTAAATATCATTTAAATAGTGAAATGAATCATTAACTGCACATGGAGGATCCGTAGCCTTCTGCAGATGTTGGTGATATTTTTCCATTAGGCACCATTATGAGCCTATCAAAGTCATTAAAAAATAAGAGAAAGTAAAAAGAATTCTGTACCAAATTACCTATATAGTAAGAATATTTTTGCTTTTAATAATTTAGTAGGTTTTTCACAGCAAGAATATTAAAGGCCATTTCAGAAGGGAAGATTCTTGAGGCAGAAGCATTCAGATTTCTCCTGGTAGTTAGAAAGGACTTCATTAAACTGTCTTTTTGAATGATAAAGTTAAAAGGTAGAGTTCTCTGTTACATTCTCACAGTAATATAATAATTGACAATATCTACATGGGATAAGTGTGTACTATGTGAGAAGGATACAGGATTATGGCTACAGGATTGGTTCATGCCACAAGTCTTGCCTTGACTAGCAGCCTTCCTTTTTTGGATTCTTTTTTAACTCTCTTTTAATTGTCAGTGTTAAAAGAGACTAAATATCTTCCAATTTGTACTTAGATAATTTCAGTTGAAGGAAAAGGATGTTGAGATTTTGGCACCATTTCTGTCACCCACCTAAGTGGAATCCTTGCAGAGCCTACATTTGTTTCAAGGGAAAACATGATTTCCATCTATGTGAGAGGGCAGGGTTTGTACACACTTGCTACAGGAAATAAAGATTTTCCTATGTTTTAAGCACTGACTGGGGAGTATGTCACTTAAATGGATATTGTGTTGTTTATGAGAGCTCTTAGCTTATGTTAGCAACTTAGAATTCTCTCAAGCACTTTATAGAGGATTCTCTGTATGTCATGTGAATTTAATTGACTTAATATACTTTATAAACGAGAAAATTTTGGGCAACTCTCTTATTGGGTTGCAACTGGAGCTTGCAGATGTAGAACAGTTCTAGCGTGTTTGGTTTGGTTTGGTTTTTACTATATTTTTGTGTGCATCACCAAAAGGTATTGCAAGCACACACCAAAAATTTCTACCATTTAGCAAGAATTTTCAGTGCTTTCCCTCTTCTCCTTATTTGTGATCCGTTTCTATCCTAATAGGGTAGATGACAGTTCTTTTCAAGAATACTTAGAAAGGCAACAGAGCCTTTTTCAGAAGGTCCTTATAAAAGGTCATGCTTCTGTTTTTTAGTTTGAATTTGATACTTCTTCATGAATTGCAGGATATGAAAGATAAGGAAGTAGGTCCAGTGGTCAGGTTTTACCTGCCCACCCGGGCTGTGCCCTGAGGTCAAACTCCTGATACTGGCTGTTTGGTACAGAGGAGCTGATGACAGGTAGGGGCTGATACAAGGGGGAAAGCTTGAACCGTATCAAAGCTAAAAGGCAGGAGATTTGGGACTCAGTGAGAGACTGTAGCTAAAAGATGGATCAGCAGGATTGCCCTCTTCTTAAAAAGCAGCTGACCTGCAAGGGAAAAGACTTTATCGTCCTGCCAATCACATGATTGCTAATGGAAGCCAGTTATCTCAACAACAGCTACTCACCCTGTGCTGTACTGGTGCAATGTGTAAGATTAATGAGGATTGGGCAGTAGGATATTATAGCACGTTTTGCTAATGAAGTAAAGTCACTTACAGGGAGCCAGCTTGGAAGACAGAGAGAGGAGCTACACCTGAATGGTTACTGTGTAGGGAGGAGCAGCTTTGAAAAGAATTGCTGTAGGTATTTTCAACGTAATAGTTCTTGCTCCTCTGTCTTTCCCTGAGGACAGTGTGTAGGCAGCATGTTGTCTCCAGCAAGCCCACTTTCCTTCTTCCTTCCACAGACATAGAAGAGCAAACAGAAACAGCTGGCATGAGAAAGAGTTGTGTCTAAGAAGACAACAGTAGTTAGTAGCAGGAAGCTCTAAGAGGACAAAAATCCCAAAGGAGCAAGCACTTACCAATGTCCTGTTTGAGCCACCTCTGTCTCTTTATACTGTTCTTCACTTAGACTTTTGTCATACTTAACATACTCTTTAAAGATCTTTGTAATCTGAGGAAACCCTAGTCAATAAAGATTATTGTGTTATTTCCATAACCACTGTATCTCAGCACCTTACACAGGTGACTTGGTGGGGTTAGCTGGTCACACTTGATCATCTAGAAAGAAACTTGCAGCTCCAGCTAGTTTAGCAGGTAGGAAATGAGGGCAGATTCATGGTTCTGTGCAGCTGCAGTGATTGTGTCATGCCTTATGCCACTTGTCTTAGTATATGACCTGAGGTCACACCTATGTGCACCCTTTGACCCCACTTAAAGCCATTGAGGGGCCATCTCAGGAAGGCAATTATCAAAGTGGCATTGTGCTGCTTTACAGAGACTGGTCTCTGGCATCTTGTGAAGATGGCCCAGCTCTCCTGCAACTTGCATTGCTCTCTTAAAATCATTTCTTGCCACTGTCTGTACAGGGAACCTGGGTAAATAGTGCAGTGGTCCAAAGTGAGGGGGAATAAACTTGGGCGATTTTGCTACCAATTCAGATCTTAGGTCAATTGGAATTAACCTTCTAAAGTAAACAGGTCTTAGTTTGTCTTACTTGAATTGTCTCTGAGGAGGAAGCACAGCCTCTGACATGAATTAGTTTTTCCTGGTTATGATCTGTTCTTTAGTGCCTAAAGACTAAGGTTACAGTTTTGGAATGTGAGGCAATTTCTCGTATGTCCTGTACACTTAAGTACTGTGAGGATAAGTAGTATGTAGTGGACAAGAACAATAACCTTGTGGTAGGCTGAGAGTTCAGCAGTTGCTGTCCTAGGCCAAATGTGCTTATTCTTAACCAAGTGGGTGCTAACAAATACCTGTTCTTGAAATCAAGTCATTTCCTTCGGAGATATAACTGAGCTGCCAACATAGCTTGCCTTTGTTTCACTTTTGACTTGACAAGTTGTTCCTGATGTTTCTCTCCACTGTCAGCAGTACTTAGGGGCTTCTTCCTCTACTGTCTCATCTCAAACAAGTACTCAGCTAGCTTGATGATTTGTGGAATTACCTTATTTTGCTGGGTTGAGGAAAACTTTGTCTTATCTGTGTTCTTTTGGCACTTAAGTACATGTTGTTAACACCCTCCAGCTGCTGTCTGTTGGTCTTGCAATGGGCAGCAGTCTCAAGTGAAAATAATCGTAGGCTGTTGGTAACTCCAGAGTTCGGCAACCACAGTAGCAGTATCTCCACCCATGGCAAACAGAGTGTACAGTCTGATAGTGGTGTCCTCCAACTGGGAGACCAAGGGCTGTGATCAGCAATGTCCATAAGCTCTGCTTCAGCATAGGGGGAAATTCTAGAAGATTTCCAGCAGTTTGTTTGTGTTTTCTCAGTGTTAGAGATAAATTTGACACAGTCATGATGCAATCAATATGACTAATATAGAGAGAGTAACTTATCATAGAGGCATTGGAAGCTACATTTTTGTCAGACTTGTTTATGATGTGTGTAAATAAGCATATGTCACTTCTATGAACTGAAGTTATTCGTAGTACACGTGTATTCCATCTGCAAATTGATACCTGATATTTAGAAGTATAAAACATTTTCTTCTGTTTCCAAATCATTGATAGTTTATTGGGTTGCTTGTCCATTTATATTTTAATGTGTTTTCTGGTGAGAAATATTACTAACCTTGTGGACTGTAGTGTTCCACACAACAAATGTAATGTAAATTTATTTGAAGGAGGAAATTGTTATTACTACTTAATATAGCCCACTTCTTTCTTCCCATTCATTACTGAGACATAGCATTGTCTGATAAACTCAGAAGTAACTCCTTGTAGGTAGGAACTGTGTAACAGATCACTGGGCTTCAAACCCAGACAGAGGATTTTCTGCCACTGAAGGCAGGGTGGCAGTTCATTCTTCCCCACTGTTATGTTTGCAGTATTTCATTTGAATTAATTTCCTGTGGCAGTAACTATGTTTCAGCTCTGGCTTGTCTCCGATTCCCAAATGTGCAGCCTGCCAAAGCTCTTGCCGTCTGTGTTCCCTGCAGAGAATGCTCTTGAGCCCTTCAGTAGACCTCAGAGAATAAGTGGCAGCCCGTTGCCAAACCTGTTTGCTGTAACTCTTGGAGGCTGAAGGCTCTAAAGGTGTGCTCTGGCTTTCTTTATGGGCTGCCAGCCCACAGAGTGCCTAGGCTTTGGATTTAGTGGGGTACACCCACCCTGACCTCTGTTCTGAGGAGTCTTGAAATGAAAAAATATCAGGAGTTTTCAAGAGGGAGAAATCCCCAACAGTATGTTTAGGAGTAAGTCTTAAAAACTTCAGAGTTTGAAGATAAAAGTAAGAGGGTTTTTTTCATAAGGCAACAGTTCGAATTTGTAATTAGAAAGTAGTATAGAACATTTCATCTTTTGCTTCCTGAGGGAAATGGTTGCTGAGACTTTCATCTTCACAGAGGCTCTTTCACAATGCCTACTGATCCCTTTCTCCCTGTTATGCACTCCCCAGCTTCTCTGAGCAAGCAGAGGAGCATGTTACGTGTGTAACATGAAGCCCAGCCTCAGGGTGCTATGTAATGGGATTTGTGCTTCTCTAGTTTTCAGTGCAATGCTCCTTATTTAGCTAAAGAAAGGAGCTCAGGTTTCAGACAGCACCAAAACAGGAGTTGCATCTCCCTGGATTTCAGGGCATAGATCCTCACTTTGCTGGAGGAGGAAGGCAATTCTTCCTGGACTTTCCCTTCCCCATAAGTTGACTTGGCACCAAGGCAGGAGGGCTTGAGACACACTGTGAGCAGAACAGGCACAAGTCGAGGTTCAATATCTCATGTATTTGCATCATACAGGGGTAACATACATATGCATCTCTGGATTTAAAATGACACAGTTAGTTGAGTATCACTGCAAGCAAAATGTGTGTCACCTGGCTTGCAGGGAAGACACAATATTTCTTCAGAGTACTATATTCTTCCAAGTAAACAGGAATTCTTCGCACAAATGCCACAACTCGTTTGTAAGTACTTATATTCCCCAATGGAATCTCTTACTTTTGATTTCTCCTTCTCAGCTAGGTTCTGCAAAGCCTGTTAATCACAGTAGGCTCAGATCACAAGCTGTGTGTATAGATATTTGTGAGGAAGATCTCAATCAGTGCTCTGTACACAGAAGCAAGCTGGCTCATTACTAGGATGGGATCTTCCTGCCAGCTGATAAGAATTAGGAAGCTTGGGAAACAAATGCACAGAAATGAGCAGCAGGGGGGCAAAAACAAGCAGGGCTTTGGATTCACTATCTTGATAAGGATTTGCAGAATCAAAGCAAAATGGCAAGTTAGTAATTTCCTGGTAGTGAGTATTCCTACCCTATTAGTGCCAGAAACTAAAAGCACACATGCCGGGTATTCGGTGTCTGTGTATTCTTTGGGGCATTAAATCATTCATTAAATTCAGTGCAAAACAGATTGTATCCAGTTCATCTAAATGCCCCTTTATCAGCAGAGAAGTGTAAATAACATGCTGATTGTGTATCAGGCTTTTTCTCTAGATCATGATGTACTAATGATGAGGGAGCATACCCGAAAATTGGTTTGAAAACTTCACTGTACAAAGGCTGTTACTTCACTTTGCTAGCTCTATCAATACCTCACTTAAGAAAAATGATATACATATGGCTACAGGATACCCCATTCCATTTATGGCAAAAACCTTAGCAGTTCCTCCAAAGGAAAGGGTAGTATATTGTACACAAAAGGCTTTGAGGTGTAAAGGTGTAATGTATAAACAGAATGCCATCTCTTAATCAACAGTAAGGAATGGTATATGTACCGAAATCATGGAAGTTATAAAAATTAAGAAAATTCGTTATTGTTTCTTTAAGCTAGTTAATTTATGGGATACAATTCTCTGAGTTCTCCTCTTACTTAACAAGATACACACAAGAACTAAATGAGCCTACAAGAAATCTATACTGTGTATTTAGAAACTACACAGAACTTATGGAGCACTGACTCAGCTTTACTTAGAGACCAGCAGATAACAGTCTTGAATAAGAACATAAGCTTTAGTTAGGGTATTTTTTGTTGCTGTTAGATGAATTTATAATTTTGGGAACTGAGACAGGAAATCACATTTATTGATCTCATTTGTGCAGGTGAAACACTTGACTTAGAACTGTGCAGGGGAGTTTAATCTTCTAAATGGTACCATCATGGAAATCACTAAAAGTTTCACTGGAGACGTTGATCAAAGCAGATGTGAAGAAAAAAACCCAGAAAATCAAAAGTTGGCAAAAACTACTGTCAAGACTATTTAGATGGACATATCTGAATCCTTGTCTGAATACTACCAACTGTCACATTTAATCAGCTTTAAACTCTTCTTGGTCATCACTACTTTTGCAAGACACAGTTTAGAAAAAGTTAATTAATTCAAAACCTACAGAGCTGTTGTTACGATGAAAACTTCATATCTGGAAAACCTTTCCATTCAAGAAAGCTCATCCCATAGTCACAGAGGAAATTTCTGTTAGACTGGGACCTTAGTGGAGCTAAAGTTTATCCTTGGTAGTTGAAGTGAAATCCCAAGAATACTCTGCACATAATGTTAGAACCCAAAGGCTTCCATTTTCTCGGGCACGACACTGAATTTCTTTAATAACTGCATGCTGTAGAACAGTTTGTGAAGCAGCCATTTCCAATGACATGAGAGAAGGCACTAAATAAACTTTATCTGGAGAAGATTCTATTATTTTGCAGAAGAACTTGTTGGTAGGAAAGTTTCAGAAGGTTTGCTTCCAGATAATTTCTCAATTAACAAATACCTTCCTTGGATTAGAAGTTGATCTATGTGCCTGTTATATTTATAAAATCCTACTTACCCTTTGAGTCACTGATACACATTCTATTGGGTGAAAGTTATTCAATGAAATGAAGGTTCTCTTTAGTTATTCTTCTGCTAGCAGTTTTGCTCCCATTCAGTCCTTGCCTTTATCATGTAATAAATTATATACGTGCAAGGAGGAAAGATCTGGGTGCCCAACTTTCCAGACTTTGTGAATGCATTATATCAAGCTGTTTTCTTCCTGCTGACAGCCACTTGCTGCAAGATCTCCACCATTGTGTCTGGGCCCTTCTGTAGCCCTGAGCTGATGGATGGAGTTCAGTTGTGGAGCCCCCACATCCCCAGTACTTCCTCTGAATTCTGTGAGCAATATATGTGGTTCCTGTGAGTAATGAGTAAGGATTGTTAATTGAGCAACACAACAGAAGAAAATTATTGGTTTCCTTTAAGTAACATGTTATTTGTATTCTCTTAACATTTCTAATACCCAGTCTCCCACTGGGGAGCCGTGGGACTGGTAGCTGTGTTAGGGTATTAAGTAATTTCTGCCCCAAAATGACTTACATTCTCCACCCTTACATAAACTGGTAGTACCACTGGTATGTAGTATGTACTGAGCAGCACTACTAAGCCTTTAACCCTACACGTTTGCCTTCAGTATTTTTTTCAGTTGCATCAGTCAACATACTTAAGTTCCATTCCTTTTCTAAATTATCTGTCAATCACATGCAGAAGACAGAATACCCCATTTTTTTCCTTTTGCTAGTTTCTTCTGTGAAAAAGAAAGTCCATCTCATCTTTGGAAGTCACTGCAGGGCAAATATAAAATCCAGTAAAATCAAAGGAATCTTCTATATCAGGAAAACAAGACTTTTTCTCTGCTTCAGAACAGTAACAACCCAAAGAAGGAATTGTATGGACATAGTAAGGCAATGACTTGAATTGGTGAAATGTAGTTAATGAATGTTAATTAATTTGGATCATAATGTCTTGGGGAACAAGGTCATATGTTCAGAAGTGTTTGTATGGGATGTACCATAATGTGACACTGACCTGCAGTTAGCTGTATTAGAACTGCAGAAATACAAATTAAAAATATTACTCTGTCTAGCTAGACCGGCATCTGTCAGTCAGTGAAATTTGGGAGATGAAGTTAATACAAAGATACCAATAGCTGTCAAAAGAAATAATTAAATTTCATCCTGGTTTGTTACAACTGGTTTCTGAATGAAGTGCACTAGTTGTACTGTAAGCAGTATGATGAACCAGCGTGTTCTTAGGCACAGCTTTTCATGTATGTTAACATTTATGGCTCTCATGGGTGTGTCAGGTTCAGAGCAACTTATCCTTTTACAAATCGTGCTGTTTTAAAGAACATTGAAATAACAAAGTTCTCATGGAAGATTCAGATAATAGATTGTATCTTCCTTGCGAAGTGCTTTCTTTAGAGCATTAGTAGAAAAGGAACCGTGCAACTTAAAAGACCCTGCAATTATGGAAAGTGTGAATAAAGAGTGAATAATAACACAAATGCAGAAATAAATCAAAATACGAGTAGAGGGAAGCACTAGATGATGGGGAGAAAGGAAGAACATAAAAATACAGGATGGGGGGGAAAAGATAAAAAGTCAATTTGTGTCTGTAAATGTACTTTATTATTGTTGCCCTTTTCTTTCTGGGTTTATAATTTTCCATGGTTTATGCTGAGACTCAGTAAGAACATTTCTTTTTTCAAACAGTAGAAATTTGAAGTGATGTTTCTATCCAAATTGAAGAAAGACTTTCAGTACACAGTTAATGGTGTATAAAGTCCATAAAACCATCAGGTTGCCTGATTCCCAGGAGAACTCAAGCTTTCCCAGCTTCAGTAGCGTGCCTCCAGGAAATCATTCAGAAGGACACATAATTAGCCCACACTCTCCCAGAGTGCACAGTGTAACTTGATGCAGTTCAACCAGAAGACAGTTTTCTTCTTTTGACCCTGTGTCAAATGTGTCAGTCGAGCAGCTTACCTGAGATCTGTAAGACAACGTAGGCAATCAGATATTTTCCCATAGAAAGGAACAGGCAGTAGCACACACACACAAAAACCCACATTTTTAAAACCCGACTTATTTTCAAAGTAACAGAGAAAGTGGATGTTGTAAGTGGCACAACTCAGTGCATTCAGATGCTGTTTCTTTTTGCCAGTCTGAAATTTAAAGAAAAATGTTTGCCCTTGCTTAGGATGTGTGAAAAGTGGCTCTTTCACTTCAGGTACTAACAAGATATTGAGTCCTCTGGAAGGGTGATTGTGATACTATCATTCCACATCCAAATGATAGTTCTGGGAATGGTAATATGTTTAGGATAGTGTCTGCATCTTGCATCCATTGACATGCAGAATAGCTGAAAAAGTTCACAGTGAAATGGAATAATGTGGAATAACTCCTAGACAGGAATGCCCTGGTAACTGTGTGGGCTGGGGTGGTGGTGGCTTGTGTGTGTCAGGGTGTGGGCACCTGCATAACTGGTAGAAAAGGCACAAGCTGAAAACTCAAATGACACTGTAAAACAGCCCTCATAGCTTAATTAAATAAAACCAATAATGCGATTTAAACTTCTTTGAGTTAAAATTACTTTAATAAGGGTGTTAATTACTAGAGGATTAACACTGCTTACATGTGATAATAGATCTGGTCAGTCAATAAAGGGTGAGAATAATGTTCGTTTAAGAAGCAAAAGAATCTAGCACAGGATTACTCCTTAGAAAGGGATAACATTTCAAAGTGACAAGTAAAATCAAGGGAAGATGTTTTGAAATTGCAGGAGGCATTACAGGCTGAATTTTGCCATCATTACTCAGCAAAAGTGCCATGTATACTGGGATCTGTTGGAGCTAAAATATGAAGAGTAATTATTGCAAATGAAAATAATTTGTATTTACTTGGTCTTCCAGAGAAATCATAAGGAATAATTTTTTGATAAATAAAGAAAATACTGTCTATAGAGCTGAGGAGAAAATGCATAATCTAAAGGAAAAAGACCATCTTCTAAGGAGAATAATTTCTTGAAGATGTATTTCTTGGAAAAGAAATTTCATAGGATTATTGCCTTTAAGCAAAATGGGGTTTTTCCTAATACATTTGCAAACAACAGCCAGAGGAGAAAGATCTTTTTGCAAAAACCCAATTTAAAAAGGAAATTTTGAGGTGTCCAGATTGCAACTTGCTGGGCTTGAAAACCTTTGTTAAACCTAAGTTATCTAGACAAGTTAACAAAAAAACACAGGATTTTATATGGGCTATAGTATTTGCTAAAGTGTTTTGAGATTCATTTGGTAGATATAAATAGGGAAGTAAATGTTTTCTTGTAGCTGAAGAGGAAAGTGAAGGTTGTCCGTGAAAGAATATGAAAGTTTTTTCCTAGTGATTTTGGCTTTCCTTTTAACTTGTCTCTATTTACATTCCTGAGCTGCTGATTGTGGAATTCCTTGTCCAGAGGTTCTCAGGTCCAGCATAGCTTTCCCTAAGGGATGTAACTTCATCTGCTGTAAAGGGTGGTTATGCAGCCATACCCTCCCTGAGCGCACTACTTTGGGAGAAGTAACTATGTGTTTACAGTAAACTTATGGTGGCCACAGCTGTAAGGATCAGTGCTTTATGGATTGCACTGGATTTTTGTTTCTGGATGCAAACAGAGTTATGCTGTTTTGTGGCCTGTTATGTCTTGAATTTCAGTGGCTTTTCACATATTCTAGCTCAGCATCCAAGATCAGCTGAGAGACTTTATTGACAAATACAGTTGCTGTATTTGTATCTGCTTCCTGCAGAAGCTTTTCAGAGACGCCTTGTAGATAAAATTTTAAGTGTTTTGATGGCTGCCTAAGGGAAGAACCTGACACATTGTGGCTGTAATTTTTTATTTTAGATATGCAGCTTTTAAGAAATGCAGATGCTGAAAGAAACTAAACCAAAAGAAAATTGTCAATTAAAAAAATAATTATTCTGTTTTGTTGAACCAAACTGTTTCCCCTTACCTGCTGTAAAACCTCACGCTATCTCAGTGGAAATAATATGATTCATAGTACACACTGCAGATCATGGACTTCTGTGCAGACCAATTGCTGCAGATTCAAGGGTGCTCATAAACCTTACAGACCTGATGGAAATCCTCCTGTTGAATTGAATCAATTCCTGTAGCAATGTAATTTCAGCATATTTCATAGATATAATTTTCCCTGGTGTTTTTGTCCAAGTCAGAATATGACAAGAGGTGATTGGAAAGTTGGAAGGGGGAAATGCCCTGCTCACTGAATCCCTAGTTCCCACACTAGCAATGTCCTGGGTCTGCTCTTGAGCTGCAGCTTCACACAAAGAGCTGAAGTCTTCTCTTCCTCTCTAAGCACAAAGCTGATGCCATGGAGCTGTGCCATGCTCACTTGTCTTCCCATAGGCATCAGTCTGCATTTGCACGCCAGGGCTGTGTATCTAAAGCTCTTTCCTTCAATCCTAGAAGTAACTGGACTGAAATTTAAACTTGGAGTTGTATACTTGGGCAGAGCACTGCAGATGATTAGTTCTAGGGTACAGCAGCCTGACTGTCTGGATTAGATGTGTGTGTATGCAAGGACAGTTTGGGGGTAGTTAAAACCATTTGTCAGATAATGACTTCTTGTGCTATGGTGTTATACATACTTGTAAAGACTACAGGCATCTGGAGTTACTCTTATGGATAGTGCCAAATATTAAATGTGACAGATGGGACAAGAGTGTTCAATTCCAGAACACAGTGTGGAAGTGAATGTGTTTTGTGTTTGAATTTTTTTCTGGTTACACCAAATCAGATTAATTTAAATTAGACCGACCTCTAAACCAGAGAAGGTGGTTAAAATTTAACTTTAGAGTTTGAACTTTTTGATGACATGAATCATCTCAAATGAATTTTTACAGGAAGGATTGAGACAAATGATACCATTTTAATCCCCAAGAAGCTTATTTTGGGATACTGTGCCTCATCATGTGCTGCTTATGGCATTATTTCATAGACGGGTATATAGTTTAAAGCAAACCTGTTGTGAGTTACTGCAAGTAAAAAAGAAGTGCCTATAGAAAATTAAAGATTAAATAAACGAAACGATAAAATTTCTTTTCGGTAGATGTCAATATTTAAGTACTACTGGCAAACCCGTGTTTAAAAAACAACCACAAGCCAAATGAAAATGCCATCTGAGATTAAACTGTGCTGTATTAAATGTGTTTTCAAAGTCTCGTTCAGGTGAGGGGCAGATGGCCTGTTTTGGGGGGCTGCACTGGTCACCCTTGGTGCTGTTTGAGCGTGTACACCTCTGCATCAGGAGCTCAAAACCAGAAAAAATGGTGAATGACCTGACCATTGCATAATACACAATTTTTAATCCACACAAATTTCGCCATTGACATAGTTTTATGCTTTGTCTAAAGGGACTTTGTGTACGGACTAACACGCTTGAGAGGAGCAATTTGGCCCGTGCCCTCTGGAGCCTGACTGTCTGCCAGGCTCCTGCTTTTCAAACTCTTCCCTGCTCCTAGACTCAAAAGATGGCTCTTTTGCTACTAGTCCAGCTTATTCTTTAATGATGAAGAACAACACACTTCATAATAAACATTTTCACTGTAATTAAACAAATCTTCTTTGAAGAGGTATTACTTGTTGCTATATTGTGTGTTTCATAGGTCCTAGCTATTTATATTTGTCTTAGAAACTACTTTTCTGTGTCTTCAGATGTTACATCTTGGGCTGCTTGAAGTTCTAATGGGATTTGTAAAAATTATACATTGTGAGTGTTTTTCTGGTTACGGTAACAGCAACAAGCTTGTTCACATGACTTCAACAGCAAGTATTCTATTTTATAGGCAGGCCTAAGTTCATTTTCAAGTGCCAAAGGAAAAAAATAATTCCATGAATGTAACAAGATCAGGCATCTCTCAAAGTGTACCACAAGGTCCAAATTTTAGGAAAGAATTCTGCCCTTTGCAAGGATTTTTTTTCTTACAAAAGATATATGAATACAAATAACTTCTGTTTTTTCTTAGCATAGCAACAAATCCCAGTGGTTCAGCTGTCATAACATTATACATTGTACATTTATGAATGTGTTGAAGATTGTATCCCAACATTCAAGATAGTGACAGATACAGTTTCACTTGTAAATTTGAAACAGATGGTAGCATTTAAATACGAAATTGTTTCATTCTTGTGAACATTTCAATGTCCCGAGTTTAGACACAATTTCTAAATGCAGGGTGCTTAAAAGGAAAAGGCGTGTTTTAATGCAGTGGCTTAAAAACTGAAAGACGCTGCCTTTCTAACACAGACTATCCTTCCTTTGAAAATCCAGGGCTCAGTTTTCAAAGCATTGTCTAGGAATTTAGCCTGCGACCCCCATTGACACTAATGGGAATTGCATAGCTAAGTCCCCATAACATCACTTTGAAAATCCATTTGTTGTACCAATTCAGAAAAATAGCATAAACTACGGGGAGACGTTCACAGATCAAGAGATCAATGTACGCTTTGAAATACAAGACCAATGTGCGTTATTCCAGTTATGTGATCACTAGGGGGGATTCTGAAATTCACTGCATTCACAAAATAAGTCACCAGGTCTAAATAAAACAAAATATTTTGGCAAGTGGCAAGCAGACTTGCTAACCAGACTAACAAGATGTTTGTCAGCAGTAATGAACACCTACTGATTAAGTGATAATTGTGTTTGGTTGGTATGATGTTATTCTACAGTTAGCAAACTGTCTTTTTGTCTTTCAAGCTGGACTTAGGTATCTGTATTTTAAGTAGTTCTGTTGTTCCTTTGCAACCAAGAAACGTTCAGAGTAAACAAGACTTGTCTTTGTCCAGTTTTGATTCTGATCCTGGTCCTTTATGTTTTGTTTTCCAATTTAGTAAGTGCTTTCATGGTGTGCATGCTTTAATTAACAGGAGCGTAACTTGGTGAATAATGATGGTGTTATCTTCATAGTCATGCAGATGGTTTTTATTGGAAATAAGTGTACACCTATGTAAGATGTCTTCATGTATACTTGTGCATAAAACCTAAGCAAAGATTTTAGCAGTGTTGTTCTTGCTGTGTGGCTGTGAGTCCCAGTCATGGACCATGGCCCCATTATGCTGGGCAGAATGTAAATAAGTGTTTTAATGAAAGAAAGACAGTGCTGCCTCAGAGTTCCCAAAGCAATGAGATTATAGCTCCACTGAAAGGTTAACATTATGTCAGAGATTAGGAAACAGCAACGATTCTGGTTGACAGGCTTCCTTTTAGGTGCTGAAACTCATTTGTCCTTCTTAAAACAAGGTGGGGTGGGTTGGTGGTGAGCTCCTTGGAGTAGAAAATGTTGAGGGCTGGAACATTTGTGAGTGGCTTTTGGGAATTTACTGTGTCTAAAATTAAAAAGTTACCTTCATGTTTGGCGTTTTTTAGCTCCAAAGCCCAATAAAAGTAGTAATAATTGAAATATTTATATGTTTGCTCTTTCTTTATCTTAGTGACTTAAATTACACATAGCTAGCAATAGCCTTTTTTTTTTTTTCCCTAGGCCAAAAGACATGCATCCTCAAGGAAAAAATTGTAATATTACTTCTGTATTCTTTCCTAAGAAAAGATTGGGTGTAGCTTGCAGTTGTATATGCTTGGCACTATTCATTTCCCAGAAGAGTTCACCGTATTCTAGGCTTTGGGTTTTTTTTAATTAAAGAGGTCAAAATCCATTATATCAAAATTTCAAAGAATTTACCAATTAGCTGTAGTCTGTGATGCCCAGCAGGTGGCTTTTATACTATTAAAGGGAGATTGTTTCCATCTCTGATCAAAGCAAAAGCAAAACAAAAGAAAATATAGAATATTTTGCTGTACACAGTGCAAACCACACGCTGTGTAAATTATATGAAAACTGTACATGAGAGACTGTTCAGTCATCCCACTTCAAGAAAAAGTTTTTATATTTTCACCCTGGTCCTCCCAAGGATTTCAATGGTAATGTCTGAGTATGTTTAGATTGCTGATTAGCTGAGAAGGTTAGACAGCTTGCTATTTCCTAAAATGAAGACTTTAGCATTTTTTTTTTAATTTAAAAGTAAAAGCAAAAGTGCACAATTAAGTAGATAATGAATTTACTAGAAGTGAAATTAGAAAAAGCTGAGTGTGCTGGAATGTTTCAAGACGCAAAAAAAATTCCAATTTGCACTTTTCAATGAATCTAAACTTCCCCGATTTTTGCCTACTTAAAAGAATGTTTGTGACCTTTTGACCCTTTTGTTATCCCTTGCTCAGAAAGGCCTTTATTCTGTAAGACTTAGGTATAAAAAAATAAAAAGAGCATTAATGGCGTAACAGTCCTTTCTGATCACCCTGTGTAAGATGTTTATGCAAAGTGTCAATAGAAGCAATTGGCCTAACAGTGTGACAACCTGCTTTGCTTGGAAATGGGCTAATCTCCTGTTTGGGTTATCCAGAGGTCAGGTAAGGATTTCTTTTTTCGCACTCCCCGTAGCGCATGGGTACATAACCTGCAAACACTACAGGGCAGAAATCAGAAGCAATTGAGCCCAAGGATGCCACAAAGCATTTTTAGTTAATCCTGAGCGGCTTGCTTTTCCTGATTTTTTTTTCCTCTGCCTTCTTTTATGTTTTTTTCGCTCCTGGTCCCATCCCAGAGCGTCTGCTTGAGCGTATAACACGTAATGATGACAAGGACTCTACCAATTTCATTATCTGCTGCTTCACTGTGTTGGGTTTTTTTTTTTTCTTTCTTTCTTTTTATTTTTTTTTTCCAAACAGGCATCATCCCACTCTTTTTTTGAAGTTCACGTGGAAACCTGCTTTAAATCTGAGTTTTTGAGGGCTGCCCCCTTTGCCCTGTCCCAGCAGGCTGGAACTCAATAAGGGCTCAGGCAAGCGTATCGGGCCGGGCAATGGGCCTTGGCGGGCTGCACGCTGTGAACTCCTGCCTCACTGAATCAGCTTCTGTGTGTTTTTAGAACTGCCTTTTTTTTTCCCCCCCTGTTAATTATGCCCCAAGGCTGTGGAAAGACAGCATTTATCTGTTTCAACAGACTAAGCAGCAAGTGTTCTGACATGTTTATCAGGCAAATTGTACCTGACAAAAGGTAATTACGTATGCAATCAAGTCTAGAAGTAACTGGGTGATTAGGGGTTAATAAACTGTTCAGCGTAAGAAATATTCGGCTTGTGAGCGAGGAGAGTGGGCCAGAACTGACATAACTGACAGTGATATATTAAAAAAATTACTTTTCTTTGGATGGAATATTTGACTTTACTGAAAGGTAAGTAGGAAATTAAGTGTACAACTCAATTCTATCTCCAGCTCCTGAATCACTGGTGCCGTTTGTACAACCAAAGCTATTTGCTGATGCTCATGCTGCTTCAGAAGAGATTTCAACTTGCACCGTTTCGACTTGCACTGAGCTACACTGATAATTTACAATCAGGACTTTTGTGGTATAACCAGCAGTGTCTGATGGACACTGCCCCCATTTCCATCTCCTTCTGTTTGTTGCTGTGTTCGCTCTGTGCATAGCTGGTTCCCAAAGTTGCGTTCTCTTCCAAGATTATTCCTGACAGTTGCCCAAAAGTAAAAAGGAAAGGGCATCTGTATGATATCTGAGGATGTGACAAGAGGCTCAAATGGCATTGAAAGGGCCGGATGGTTGATTCTAGCAGTTCCCAGTGCACAAAATTCTCACGTAATTACAAGATGGCCTAAATACAGGACTATGGCTGAGCTGCTCTGAACTTTAGGTAATACAATACAAAGCTTTAGTGAGCAATGATGAAGAGTAATTTCTATTCAAACACGACCATATCACCTAGATACTGGGAAAACGGTAGAGTACTAACTTTGAAGAATAGGTAAAAGTACCCTATTTGAAATCAGAATTCTGTCCCTAAAAGTTTAAGATCTTTTCCCCCTCATAGCATCAATATTATAAAGTTTTGTGTTAACTGATCCTGTTAGCTAGCAAGGTCTTAGAGTAGGAGCTCTCTTAACCAAAATATAGTTTAGTATCTTTTAAAATAGAAGTCTTCCAATTAAAAATAGCAATGTTATCTGTATAATGTGAGAAATTACTATAAACTTTTACGTAAGTACCTTTCTGTTCCAAGTGATGTTTATTTCTACAGAGAGACCTAATGTTAAACATGAAAGGCATTTAGAAAATACCTGCACATGAAGGGACAATTACAAAATCAAAGCACTGTAGAGCATAATTCCAAATAAAAGTGCAGTACAGCAACCAGAGGCTTAAGTTACCTCTAATGTTAGAAGTATACATGTGACTAATAATGTAATGGTTTGTGAAAACAACACTGTTGCACGTACATTGTGAGAAACAGGCTGCTCTCTGATGATCAACCCTCATGGTTCCAAGATGTTGGATAAAGGTTCCCCTTATATCACACCTTCAGAAGAGGCAAAATCCTCTTAATAAGGTGGAAGTGTAAACTGTATCTTGTAAATGGAAGTGGACAGTATATAGGATGTTCTGTGTGGTGTACAGGAAAGGCTAAAGCTTGTTCTTTTTTTTTCCTCTTGTTCCTTGTTTTGTTTTGTTTTGTTTTGTTTTCCCCACAATGACTCAGACACACATGCATCTCTGCAAATTGTTCCTAGTCAAAAGGGAATAATTGCTCCTTGCTCCTAGGGAAGCATATTCTGCTTCATTATAAAATACTTGGGTATAGTATTGCCTGTCTGAGCTTATTCTTATTTTTCATGGTTATTATGGGATAAAGAGCACAGCAGTGCCATTGTTCTTGGGTAGCAGAGTACATATATTTAGTTTATTCAGTGCTTCACAGTGTTTTGGCTGCATGGTAAGCTGGCCCTGACTGAACACCCTTGGGTGGCTCCTCAGGTGAGGCTGAGTAGCTTTCTAACAGCCAAAATGGGCTGTGGTGCCTCCAGACTCTGAGCAGTGAGGGAGGCTGCCTTTCTGTTTGAAGTTTTTTCCATACATGTTAACTTAGGAAAGACACATGTGCAAAATAAACATTTTTCCTGTTGTAATTTCAAGGCAAGCTGTGCACAGTCTAACCTTGAAGGAATCACAGCCAGTAGCACCTGTATGATGTGATATACTCTGTGGCTTTGACTGATTTTTGAGGCTGGGAAATACTTACATTGCCAGGACCTACTGTTTATCTTTTGACAGTGTGGAGCATTCCTTGTTAGACAATACATCTTATTTTGAGTTGTTGTCTCAGTAACAGTGAAAGCTTTAATAGATAAAATAGTAGTAGGGAAATGTTGCTTTAACTTGGCATTTAATCATTTTTGATGCTAGATGCTGCAGTAAAATCTACTGGCACAGAACTAGCAAACTGTCCTGTGCTTCATGTACACCATCTGCCTGTGGCCAAGACAGTCTCACTTTTTCTGTATCAGGGAGAGGAATTAAAATGATTAATTTAAATAGGTCACATATTTATGTAGCAAAAGATGGCATAAATAGGAAAGGAACAGAGCAGCAGAAGTTAAAACAGATTGGTGAGTTAACACCTCTGCTTTGTTGCTGCGGGAGTGAAGGTGAATTGGGTGTTGTGTTGTGCTCAAGCGAAGCTTTGCATGAATGGATTGAAGTTCTTTCCCACCGCCCATATGGTGGTCCTGGGGCCAGTGAGTCATTTCTGCTGCACTGGGCTGGGCACCCACCGAGCCCCGGGTGCCAGGGCAGATGCAGGTGATTGGAATGGCTGGGACACAGATCCCAAGAGCTGCAAACCAGGCAGCTCTTGCCCACCCCACAGCATGCAGTACTTGCTGTCAAAGCCCACTGCATAGAGCAGTATGCCACGGTGCAGAACTGCAGCTGTGAATGGGACAGAACGCTCAGTGCGTAATCCTGCACAGCAGCAGTCTGGTCTCGGGCAGTGTCTCCCTGCCACATTTAATCCAGAGCCAGGACATGATTGTCACACTGCAGCCTCTGAACAGATGCACAGAAGGGGGGAAGGGACCTGTGACTGAGTGGCATATGTCATTTGATTGCATGTCTGGGCCTTTGAGCTACCTGCCACATATCATGACAGCTGCTTGAACTGAAGAGATTTGTTAGCATGAAGTTGGCTTTGTGCTGCTCTTTGACCATGCATGGAGCAGGGAAGAAGCTCTGGTACAACCCCCTTGACAGTAGTATCTCTTTGGGTGTTCATTCTTTAGGGCCAGGACTGTCTTGGGGTGCACAGAATATGCTTCATGTTCTGTGTGACATTTTTTTACCTCGTGTTCAAAAACAACAGACTTCACAGTCTGTTTAGAGCCCTACATGCATAACTGTGTTTGGCCAGGTGACAAGTGAGGCGTGATCTTCCAGCCATCACTGTCACTGAGATTTCCCAGAGCCATGGCACAATCAGTTGTCAACCACTGAAAGCATTGTATGAAACTCACTCATGCAGTATTGTCAGGGAAGTTTCTTTGAACTTGTCAGCACTATAATTGTGTCAGTCATCAATGGCTTTGGGCTGCACAATGCTAGCAGGATACCTTTAGATACCTTTCACCCATATGAGCTTCAAGGTTGTTTAGGATTTACCCAGAATCCTCAATTTCAATGGTGCAATAGGGATAAGAAATTAAATCTTTCACCTCTGACTCACTGAATACAACTGCCAGAACATTGGTCCATCCTTAAGGACCATGTCCCATGTGGAGCCCATCACAAGTAGCACTGTAAGTAGCAGTAAGTTATTAATGACCAGATTATATAGTTTGGGTTCCTGTCAGCTTTATCCTCACAGCTTGCCTTGTGCATCTGCCTGCCCTATCTTTCCACTCTTTTGGTTGTGCTTTAAAATACTTCTGTGAGGACCGGGCACCACAAACTGTGTAACACAGGTAATAACAAGTGATGAATAACATGCACTAGCAACTGAGGCTGTGAGTTTCACAACTGATGTTAATTTCTGAGTTATCAAGCCTTCCCAAGTCTGTTTGCTTGGTGATTGAAGACATGTTCTCAGCAACTCAGTAAAATTGCTGGTGTCCATCTTGAGAAAGGGCTTTGTGGGAAAGAACTGATAGAATTTGACCTTGGTGGTTAAGGATACCTAGTCAGCAGAGCCTCCTTGGGTTTTAGATCCTTTCACCCCTATGAGATAGTTAAATGTAAAATGTAAGTGTCACTGAGGTTTGTAAGGATCCCTGAAAGTCTTTGGGATGACAGAGCAGTAGATGTGTCAGAGGTCCATTATAATGCCAGGAAATGTTGCTACCTAGTCCTAAAAGACTACATTACAAATAAGGAAGGAGTAATTAATTAGAAAATTATATATTTAAATTAGACACTATATTTGAAAGTAACATAAGAAAGTGGTTTGGAAGTGGAAAATTTTGCGAAAAAGCATAGAAATTTGAAGCTGGGAAGACTGGATCTATGCTTCTATTCTGTAAATAAAATGATGCTATGATTTTGGGCATAAGCATTACTGGACACCTCTGACAGTTTATCAGGCTGAGAAGTTTGAGTAAGGCAAGATTCTGTGGGATGCAGTCCTCCTCTTAGTGTAGCCTGAGAAGTCAGAGGAGCAGGTGCCTGCTGCAGCTCTGCCTCTGGGAGCAGGGGCTGCTACTGTTGTGTCCCAGCTGTAACAGCTCTGGTCTGGCTTAGCAGAAGCAAATGTTTGAAGTGAACAGGGTTCTTCCTTGAAATAGCAAAATGGTAGGACTTGCACTAGTCTGTTACATTTTTTAAGTGGTTTTGTTACAACAAAATCCTGTTCCAGCCCACCTTTCCAGCATTACCGATTCAGCAGGGCTCTAGGTTACACTGAGGACCCAGCTCAGCAGGGCAGCCACAGGCACTGCACGTTGGGGCAAAGTGTTGGTAGTGGTTCCCAATGCTTACTTTAAGAGCAGGTTTGGCTGACACGGGACAGCCTGAGAACAAGCCCTTGTTAGCCCTCAGCAGCAGGACAAGGCCAGGCAGCAGACGCAGGGGGAAGCTGGGGCGCCCCGCCATTGACGTCAATGGCAGTGGGGCCCGCCGGCCCGCAGGTAGCCGTGGGAAAGGCATTCCCGAGCGGGGCTGCATGTGCCCTGGCCCCTGGCAGCCTGGGCAGGGTGCCCAGCGGTGCCTGGCCTGCACCCCGTGATGGTGAAGAGGGAATTAGGCTTTGAGGACTGTGAGGGTGCTGGCTGCTGGAGGTTCGGCATTGCATCTGATTGTAAAAGCGGGCTGTGTTTTATTGAACAGCAGTTCTGAGATCATGAGTCAAAGACCTGATTTGAAACTGCAGCCAAGCGTAGGACTGTGCTTGGAGACTTTTTGTTCCTCCACTGAAGTTTTTGGTTTTATTTGGGCCAGAAGTGTGCCCAGGGCTTAGCGCTGAGTTTCAGAGATTGGTCACAATGGAGAGTGCAGTCAGGAGGTGTTTAATTCACTTCGTTAAGACTACCTGAACCTCTCTTTTAAATTACTGCGAGAAGCAGCAGACAGGAGCATCTCTGTCTTGCTCCCCACAGTAAAGCAAGTTCCCAGATACTAAAGCGTGAAGCCATTAACATCCCCTCCTGGGGCCGAACCTGGGCAGCCGCCTCCCTGCACACTGAGGGAGGTGAGAGACGTTAAAGAAAGAAATGGGCAGGTGAAGGGGGGTGTTGACTGGGCTCGGCGAGGGGCTGTGCCCGGCCTCTCCCGCAGAGCCGCCCCGCACTCCCTCACCCGCCTCTCCCCCGCAGCTCCTGGACCTCTTCATGGTTTGGGACTGGTCCACCTACCTGGCTGACTACGGGCAGGCCACCTCCAAGTACCTGCGGGTCAACCCCAGCACGGCCCTCACGCTCCTGGAGAAGTAAGTGCAGGGGGCCGGGGCCGGAGCTGCCGGCGCGGGGATGCAAAGCGGCGCCGGAGCCGCCGTGCCGGGAGCGGCGGGGCCGGGGCCGCGGGAGCAGCCAGCGGCTGCCCGAATTGCCGCTCTAGGGAAGGGAGATGCTGAGCTTTGGCCGTGGTGAAGCCGGTGCGAGCGTTTCGACCGGCCTGGCGGGCGGGCAGGGTGAGCAGGGCACGTTACCGGCAGCCCGGTAGCAACCTGCTTGTAAAAACCGCTTTAAAACAGTTGCGGTTTAAATACGCTTTCTAACAGTGTTTTCTCTCCTCTCCTGCCTGCGATGAAAATGTCTTTTGCAGAGTTCACAGAGGGTACGTATCGCCTATATCGTTACAAAATATTGTTTCTGTAACTTATTTAATTTCCCGAAATTCGTTTTTATATCAGTTCTACGGGAAATCAACAATATAGATGCTCGTCCTTGACGGTGAATGAAACTTACCCATTCGCCGAGTCTAAATTTACCATGGAAGGAGATGATACTAACGGGTTTTCTAAATTGCTTCTCTGCTAAGGCAATTGGTAGGATCGGGGTCCTGCTGAAGGGGTATTTGCTTAATATTTGCAGGTTATTTGTGAAGTAGCATTTGTTAAAACGAATTCTACGTTGCAGAAGTTTAATTTAAGAACACATAGTGAACAGGTTTTGTAATCTTTCGGTTCTTATTAGCAGAAAGATCAAAAGAGGAACATTAGTACACCGAGGTAAATAGTCGGATTTTTCCATTTCCATTTATGTTTCTAATGTGTTTGTCATTTGCTTTTTTATTTTCTCTAGAATGAAAGACTCCAGCAAAAAGAACAACATTTTTGCTCAGTTCAGGAAGAATGACCGTGACAAGCAGAAGCTAATAGAGACTGTAGTAAAGCAACTTAGGAGTTTAGTGAATGGTATGTCCCAGCACACATAGGCCTCTTAAATCGACAGTATCTTATCACACCAAGAGGTGTTTCTTAGCCACTATTTCTACTGAGCAAATGGTGATACCAGTTAGGACTTGTGTTTGACAGAGAGAAGGAAAAATGCAGTAGATGGATTGTACATGTAGTCTTCAACAAACAATTCTTTGTACGTATTTTTAATGGATTGAATACTATTTTGTATATTGTAAACAAATGGTGAAAAATAAGGTTGTACAATAAAAACCAGCGCAATCGTATTGTACATGGAACGGCTAAACTGTAAATATGTTATTTAAAGATCTGCAGATATGGTGTCCAAATATTTGCTCCAAGTAGAATTATTTGAGAAATGATCCCTTAGTTGCTGTTTTCTGGTTGAATCCTAATTTAATGTTTTGAAGCATTGAGATACTCGTGTTTCAGATGCCACCTATTGTTTTCCTGCATTAAATGTATATTAGCCTTAAAGTGATTTGACATAATTTTGTATACCAGGTTTTGTAGTCTGGAGGTATGAAAAAGTCTTCTGATTTTTAGTACCTTTGAAAACTACCTGAGAACTAGACTTGATATCTATTTAGCATTAGGACTTAATAGGCTTTGTTCTCCAAAAGGGTTTAATCTTGAGGTTGTGAATGTAAATAACCATTTGAGTTCTTTATAATGTGACATGTTGTTTCGTTTTGGTTTTGTTCCTCAGGGTTACTATTTCTAACTGTACTTTTGTAAGATCTCGGATTCTTTATCCCACGCTGCAGTAAGGAATAGGTTTGCCGCTGTTGGTTTCGTGCCGCTTCTCTTTGTTAGTTTGCGCTTTCTCCTGCTAGCCCCATCCCAGAGATTGGTATTTTGTCCGACTATCGGTCTCTTTGCACTGTCCCCTCCTGGCTATTTTAGACACTAAGAGAATGTCTAACAAATACAAACCAAATGGAACGTGTAAAAAAATGTACATTTTCACTGTATTTTTAAGTTATTGACGGTCTAAATACAGTAATATAAACCTCACCCGTATTCCTGTTTCATTTCACACACCGGCACACCCATCGGAGCCGGTTTCGCGGCAGGTCGCGGCTCACTGGTGATTTACCCCGGGAGAAGGCGGCCGGGGATCCGCGCAGCCCCGACGGCGGGGTGCGGGCCGGCAGCGCTGCGGGACCGCCCCGCCTGCCGCTGCGGGCCGGGGAATCCGGGGGCGGTGGGGGCTGCGGAGCAGGGCTAGGGCGCTGCCTGGTCGGAGGAGCCCGGGACGGGACTCGCTACCTGGGCAGGCCGGCCCGAGGGGGCGCCGGCAGCTCCCGGCGGGGCGGAGAGGGTACCCCGCACCCAGGGGCGGCCGGCCCGCCTCCGGCTGGGGCGCCCCGAGGGGCTGAGCGGGGGCGGAGGGGGCGCCGAGCTCCCCAGCCCGGGGGGCTGCCCCGCCGCCGCCCCGAGCCCCTCGGCCGCTGTCCCCGGCCCTCCCGCGCCAATCATCGCACTTGGCCGCGCTGCTTAAATATGCAGCGGATACGTCATCTCCGAAGGTGGATTGGGCGTAAGTGGCCAATATCTATATAAATGTGGCCGAGGGGCGAACCGGCAGCAGGAGGCGAGCGGGGCCGGGCGGGCAACAGGCGGCAGGGCCCGTCGCGCAGCGCCCGTAGCCGAGTCGCGGGGCGCCAGTTCCCCGTGCCTGAGTGCCTGACAGCCGCCGCCTCCCTCCCCATCCCCGCCGCCGGAGGAGGAGGAGGATGCCGGCCGGGTTCTCCTGGCCCGAGGCGGCGGCGCTGGTGCTGCTGGCCCTGGCTCTGCTGGTCGCCCTGTGCCGGCACCTGTGGGCGCTGCGCTGGAGCCTCAGCCGGGACCGTGCCAGCGCCCTGCCCCTGCCCAAGGGCTCCATGGGCTGGCCCTTCTTCGGGGAGACTCTCCACTGGCTGCTCCAGGTAAGGCGCCGGGGGACGGGGCGGGGTGGGAGGGGGCTGGCGGGAGCCACGGGCTGACCCGCAGCTCGTCCCCAGGGCCCCCGCTTCCACAGCTCTCGGCGGGAGAGGTACGGAAACGTCTTCAAGACCCACCTCCTGGGCCGGCCGGTGGTGCGGGTGACAGGCGCCGAGAACATCCGCAAGATCCTGCTGGGTGAGCACACGCTGGTCAGCTCACAGTGGCCCCAAAGCACCCAGATCATCCTGGGCTCCCATACTCTGCTCAGCTCCACTGGTGATCTGCACCGCCAGCGCCGCAAGGTGAGCCTCGCCGCCACCCCCACAGGGCACACAGCCCAGGCGGCACCTCCGGCCCAGGGCTGGGCCTCGGTGACATGAGTGCACCCTTTGCTTTAACTACCTGCCTCTCTTCCCCCCTTCTCCTCCTAGATCCTGGCCAGAGTCTTCAGCCGTGCCGCCCTGGAGAGCTACCTGCCGCGGATCCAGAAGGTTGTGAGCTGGGAGCTGCGGGGCTGGTGCGTGGAGCCAGGCTCTATCGCAGTTTATTCCTCCGCTAAAACCTTAACTTTCCGCATTGCAGCTCGCATTCTGCTGGGGCTCCGCCTGGAGGAAAAGCAGTTCAAGGATCTGGCCAAAACTTTTGAACAGCTGGTGGAGAACCTCTTCTCCCTGCCCCTCAACATACCCTTCAGTGGGCTGCGCAAGGTACTGCTGCCTGCACTGCTCCCTCTGCCTGGGGGCAGGGCCTGGGCCCTGGCAGCACAGACCCCCTATCCCTCAGCCCACCAAAGGACACATCTGATGGGCCAGGACATCTGCAACACCCTGTTCTAGGTCTGAGGGCTTGGTGTCTTACCTACCCCAGCCATTTCCCCTTCTCTCTACACTTCTCACCCACTCCTGGCTGCCTTCCGACACCTTTGGGCACTGGCTCTAGCTCATTGTACAGTACAGGGCTCCTCTTCTCCCTCATCCCATATGTTGCCTCTGGTGAGTCCATCATGTCTGACCCTGTTGCATCTCTTCCCATCTGAACTCGTGTCAGCCCGTGGCAGAGGGATCTGTGGGCATAAGCCCAAAGACAGGTGGGCACAGCACACCTCAGCTTGGCACCCCTCTGCAGGCAGGCTTAGAACTTAAGACCCTCTTGTGGTCCTCAGTCGCTTGTAGTCCAGCAGCCCAGAGACAACCCAGGGAGAAGGGCAGTCTCTGTCTCTTTCAACCTGCAGTTTCTTCCCTGCTGCTCTGCCCCTCTTTACCTGCCTCCCCCCACTCCTGCTCTAGGTATAGGTCCTGTGTACCATTCTTCCTCTCACATTCCTCCCTCCTCTGGCTTTGGGTTCTCCACCCTTACCACAGCTTCAGTCTCCTGTGCACTTTAGCTGGGTCTTCCCTCATCTCTTATTTCCACTGTGAGCTCTGCTCTGCTCTGTTGGATCCCCTTACCCAGCCAGTCCTAGTTCTCCCCCAGCCTCCCTGTTACTCATGTTTTCCCTGACCAGTTTCCCTTTGCAGGTTGTTACCAGTATGAGCTTTCATCCCTCCTGCCCTATCCCTCCCTACCTCTTTCAGGTCAGCCAAAGCCTGTCTGGCCTCAAACTAACATCTTTAACTTTCCTTTAGGTCCCCTTGTCTTTCTCCTCTCTCCCTGCCCTGTTTACTTTGTCCAACCCTTCCCACCTCAAGTCTAAGCCTTTGTATCTTCGTCCCAACATCTGGCCATGGCCATTTTTAATTTCAAATTTCTGGTCCTTCTGGATTTTGCAGGAGACATTTTTATAGAGAGTGGTATCTCTGTGACTCCATCCATCCCACTTTGCAAACACATTGCTGATCACTTGGCTTGCTGAGATCTTACATGAACATTTTGCTGCACTGGAGTGCAACACACCTGAAGATGAGCTGACTGTAATTAATGTGTCTTTATCCCCTATACCCTTGTAAAACCATTCGTGCCTTGCTGTCTGGACTCAGTTTTATTGTTACCCTTTCTTGTCCCTTGGGATAAGCTTCATTTGGACCTGAGAGCAGATGCCTCTGAACTTGGTAGTGTGGGTCTTTTCCTCCCAGAGTTTCTTGGGACTTGTTGCATTTGATTCACAACAGCGAGGCAACAGAATGTGCAGCATTTCCCCCCACACTGCTGCCTCTTGCAAGTCTCTGGGGCTGGGCAGCAGATTAAACAGTTCTTGCTGTTACAGGTCCTGGGATTAAGGATTGCTACTCTTGGGTTCCCCTGGTCTCTCTAGAGAGGGGGGCAGTTCCTAAGGTTCTCCTGAACTGTATGTGCCTCTCACAGGGAATCAAAGCACGGGACGCGCTACATAAGTTTATGGAGAAGGCTATACAGGAAAAACTGCAGAGAAACAACCCAGAAGACCACAGCGATGCTCTGGATTTCATAATGAACAGTGCCAAGGAGCACGGCAAAGAATTCACCATGCAGGAGCTAAAGGTAAGGAGAACTCTGCCTTGCAGTGCCACTCGTGACTCAGTGGCTGTTTGAGAGATGTGGGCTGAGGGCCAGGGAGAGGTTTTTGGGGACCACCACCAGCTGCTGGCTCCTGCCCCCCTGAACAGCAGTGAGGACACCAGCTCCTCCACAAACGAGGGAGCCTGCACTTGGCACACTCCTGTGCTCTTGCAGTCTTGTGTCTCTTTGCATTAGAAGGGACCCTTTTAAAAGGGAATGAATGCCCCTTCTACCTTTCCTCTTCATGGCCACCAGCCTTCAGCCTGATGTAGGATGCTGGTGGGGTTGTGTGGCTGCATTAAGGCTCTGCACGTCTGTGCACTCAGTAACCTCCAGGACACTCAAATATTTAGGCTATTTGTGTGCTTCTCAAACACAGCTCAGCACCCAGCCTAGGGCAGGGTGTAGATCGTGTCACTGGACTCCTCGGGGCTGTGAGCCCAGAAATTTCTGAGGGGATAAATCAGAATGGGTCCGGGGATGGAGCTATGGATTCCAGGTCATTCCTTATCACCTCCTCATTCATCAGACCATGTAGCTGGTGGATTGCTATGATGAAATGTGGTGTATGGCTGTGACATAGGGATGAGCCCAGTAGTCCCTGCTGAGCCAAAGCCACCAAGTGAATGTGACAAATATTTTGCCAAAGATCTTAGAAAAAAAATGTCATTAGTACTGCATCATTCCACGTTCCAGGTTCATTCCAGTAGTTCCAGGTCACTTGAAATCAGTGAGTGATAGATGACACTGCATTTGTATGACAATTTTTGAAACAGTTTTGCATGGGTACAGCAGGTGGATATGGTTTTAAAGTATTTGAATATAATTTAAAGGTAGTTCTACTGTTTATTTAAATATTTCAGGACAACTATCCAAAGACTAATGTTTTATAAATATTTTGTAAAAATGCAATCTCTAAATCTAAAATATTTGAAAACTTTGAGCAACTATTACATAATTAGAACCAGCATATATCCCTAAATACATTTTAATAATTATTATATTATTTATTCTAACAATGTTTTATTACAATGTAATTTTTAAAAATAGACAGATTCAAAATGTGATTAATTAATCTCTGTTAATAGTCACATGAATATTATGCAAGAATAATTTCACAATCTCTCATCATGTCTCTGGCTTTGACCACAAATGGAATAAGGAGATATTAAATGCAACATGGACTGAGTGACATGGCAGCGACTTTGGGGCAGCTGATTCAAGTTAAAATATACTCATGTGTTGTTCTGTACCTTTATGGTTAGAAAAGTTCTGTATTTAACAAAATTAGTTGCAAACTGAACTGCCTATGCTTGCAATTATGGCAATATTCTCTACTCTAATAAAACAGTAGTAGAGGTCTCATTTAATGAAACTGTGTAATTGGATAAAAAGTCCAAAGCTGTCTCAGAGTTGTGAATGTATCTGTCTTTGAGAGACCCTCCAGTCACTGGCACAAGCTAGTCACTAATCTGCTTTTTTTATTTTTTATTTTTTTAATGATCTGGAAAGACAGTTTTCCCAGAAATTTTCCTAAATACACTGCGATTTGTCCTGCTGCCATGAACTCACCAGGGCCATTGAAATATCATTTAAAAGATATTGCTTTGCCAACAATATTGTTTTAAATTATTTTAAACCCTGGGAAGATTAAAAAAATACCCATCCTGCATAATAATGCTGTCACTCGCTGGGTCCAATGCTGCCTGTTCTCCCAGGACAGGGACAGTATTGGTGAAGAAGCTTGGGAATATCCTGCCTTCCAGTCACTGATTCTGTTGGCCTTGTAGAAGCAGGGAGGGAAAGTTGTGACAGCAGATGTGACACAACTTCTGCAGCAGCACTGTCAGAGGTTGATGCAAAGAGCATAAGGGTTGTTATTTCAAACCTAAGAGGTTGCCCTAAATTCCTTGCATGCTGTTGAAAATGTCTTGGGGTTTAATTGCATGTGGTAGAACTGAGAGGTTTCTTTTCATCTGGATTTGCTACCTTGTGAATGTAAAAATTCCTGCTTATGCCTGCAGGAGGTGTGATAGGGGTTGACAGGGATCTGTTGTTCCAGGGGTTTTATTTCAGCTGAAAGATTCCCTTGAGAGCTGCACTTTGGCAAAAGCATCTAGACCAGCCAATATTTGGCACTAGGGATGGTAGCAAGGTGTCATCTTTGTAACATTATCCTTAACTTTACCAGACTTGAATCCAAGTACCTTCAGCCTTCAAGTGTTCTTCTCTGTGTTTGTGGCTTCACCTCTCTAGAACCGGTTGTGTCAGAACAATTTGAAGTCCAGACAAAGTCATGTGAAAGGAAACTGCTCTGTGTCACTGGGGGGGTTTGCTCCTCTTTGCCTCTGGGCTGGAGCAATTAGTGCTCTGTAATACCAGCCAGGTCCCAGGCCTCCCAGGGGGGCAGCTCCTGGTACCTCCTCCCTTCTGCTTCTCCTTGGTTTTGTCTCTGGCCTCAGCACTCAGCCCTGTGCTGTGGAGCCACTGGCACCTTCAGATGGTGCTGTATCTTTGAGCTGTCAGAGATGTGTCATGCCATGAACCAACTCTGGGCAACCCTTAACTTTTGGAAAACCACTTGCAAAAGTTGATCAGAGGGTGCTGCAAACAGCCCCCAGCCACCTGGCATGTGTTGTTCCATACAGACCCTGCAGACGGTCCCACAACGGCCAGGAGGTTGTGAGGAGACCCCTGACCTTGGACAAGGCACGTATTACAGATTTGACTGTGCTGTGGTCCCTGCATTGGAGCTGGTTGACTTCCTAACTTGTTATGGATCCATCTGTTATGAAGCTCTTGGGAACTCTGCTGTGCTTCAGACTGTTCAGCTTGGAAAGCAAACAAATCCTTTGGCTGGAGTGGGCTCCTTGCTGGCTACAGCACTTCCCAGGCTGATCTGCTCTAGAAGAGAGGCCTTTATGATTTTGACTCTTGCCTTGAGTCCCCTCACAGATAAGATTAATCATAACTGGAGGTGCATCAAATGCAACTCATTTTAGCTGCCAGCACATCTAGAATTTGTGCATAAACCACTGCTCATATCCACTGCCCGGGAAGAAAAGTAAAAGCTGGGTGCAAAGGGGAATTGGCAGACAAAGATAAAAAGCATAATACTTGAAATGGATTTCACTCAATGTGCTATAATGCATGCTGAAGTGCTGCCTTAAAATTGAAAAATCTTGTCAGGAAACCTTAGAAGAGCTGGATTGGAGGTAATGTGTATTCATCCCAGCTGTGGCTCAGTCACTTAGCAAGTGGATGTCCTGTTCATACAGAAATGCTTTGGTCCCTGCCAATCCAGGAGACTGGGGAGAGCAGAGTGGGGGCCAGAGCCCTCTGCACAGGGGCAAAACCTGCGAAAGGTTTGAGACACAATCACTTTGAAATGTTGTTCAAACTTGTCATTTTCATTCCTCTCCCAGGAATCAGCAATTGAGCTCATATTTGCTGCTTTTTTCACCACGGCTAGTGCTAGCACCTCTCTGATCCTCCTGCTATTGAAGCACCCCTCAGTGATTGAAAAAATAAGGCAGGAGCTGATGTCCCATGAGTTGTACCAGCAGAGTGAGTGCTGCCCTGCAGGACCCTGCTTGGACTCCCTGACCATCCAGAGCAAGGACAGAGAAAAAACACTTTCCCACTCCATGGCCGAAGACATTCACAAGGACCAGAGCCAGCCCCTGGCCCCAGTGGAGGAAGATTCCCTCCAGCCCAGTGCCCTGCTGGAGCCCAGTGTCCCCCGGAGCAGCCCCAGCACTGGCCCCCAGCTCCCGGCTCCACCAGGGCAAAGCTGTCACTGCACCTCAGCCATCAGCCTGGAGCAGCTGAGCCGCCTGCGCTACCTGGACTGTGTGATTAAGGAGGTGCTGCGGGTGCTGCCCCCGGTCTCCGGAGGCTACAGGACGGCACTGCAGACTTTCGAGCTCGATGTAAGTGCCTCGCACTCTGGCAGGCTGATGAAGAGCTGCTGCCTGCCGTTGGGTGCCAGCACCCTGTGTCCAGCACGGTGATGGTGCTTGGCAGTGTAGCTCAAGGGAAGCGTCACCCTGCAACCTCTGTGGGTCCCGGCTGGGCTGGGGAGGAAAGGAACTGTAGAGCAGGTGGGCAGTGCAGTGGGGCTGTCCGCAGGCACCCTCTGCTCACCCTCCAGCAGCACAGGTGTGTAACAGCCCTCTCCTCCCTCTTCTCTCCCTTCCCCAGGGCTACCAGATCCCCAAAGGCTGGAGCGTCATGTACAGCATCCGTGACACACACGAGACAGCCGCTGTCTACCAGAGCCCCCCCGGCAGCTTTGACCCAGAGCGCTTCGGGGCCGGCCGGCCGGAGGCTGCGAGCCGCTTCCACTACATCCCCTTCGGGGGAGGGGCACGCAGCTGCATCGGGAAGGAGCTGGCACAGGCCATCCTCAAGCTGCTGGCTATCGAGCTGGTCAGCACGGCCCGCTGGGAGCTGGCCACCCCCGGCTACCCCAGCATGCAGACCGTGCCCATCGTGCACCCTGTCAACGATGGGCTGCAGCTCTACTTCCACCCATTGCAGCCCAGCCGAGGCCACGAGGCCTGAGCCAGGGATGTGCTGCTCCCCCAGCCCTGGAGCCCACGCCCCTCCACAGCTGCTGGGAGCAGATCTCTGCTGCCCCAGGATGGGTGTGCTACTGGGTCACTGCCGAACAAAACCTGAAAGGTCTTTCTGTTTTTCCTCTCCTGGCTGGTAGGGTGTGCAGGGTGCTGCACTAGGGTGTCCTGCAGAGTCCCACTCCTGAGCACTGGGGCAAAACTTGCTGGAGCTACTGCCAGGGTGCATATGCCATGGGGGCTTAGTCAGCCCCTGCCCCCCCAATTACCAGGGATGGGGAGCAAAATTCCCAGACCCACAGCTAAGACTCCCAGGGTTATCTCCTGTAGGTGTGTTATAGGAGAGGCAGGACAAACATCCTGCACACTGTAGCTTTTTAGATGAAAAAAGAGGGAAGGTGGGGGGCTCTGCAGGAAAACACAAGGCAGAGTTGCCCAATCCACTGCATCAACTCTAGCTAGAATAATAGGGTGTAAAGTGGTTTTTATTGTAAATATTTAATCTCATTCATGCACTTCCCATTAGAGCTGGCACAAAGAGGATATCTCTCGTTCACCCTCTAGTAGCTGTGTATGTTGTGCTTGAGCACTGTGCTGCTGCTTCAGGTCTGCCATGAAGCCCTCTCTGAGGTCCCCCCAGGGTATTCTCCCCAGCCACAACCTGCCCGTGGGATTGGACTGAAGCAGGGGAGGAGGCTTTGAGAGCAAATGTTTAGAAAACAGACATTTCTGAATATGTAGAAAGTCCCTTGTTCCTGATGATGCTGTTCACACTGCAGAAGGTACATTTGCAAGGTGACACAGGCTCTGTGGTAGCTGGCTGGCTGGCTCTGCTGACTGTCACCTCCATAAGCCCAGCTCTGCCAGGAAAAGTGTCAGGACAGCAGCTCCCTGCCTCCATCCAGGAGGTGGTACCCGAGGCTAAACGTGGGTGCTGAGGGCACCCTTTTAGATGGCTTTGGAGTACTCCCACAGGGCATTTCTCTCCCATGTAAAATAAAATGAAGTGAGTCCTGTTGTTTGTGTACTGAGAACAGAGCGGGGCCCAGGCCCTTGATCCACGATGTGTTTATACGTTTCTTTCAGCTTCACTTCTACTCCCCACTGGCATGCATTCTGTGTGAATGCAGTGGGAAAATAATCCTCCTTGTCCCTCCAGAGCATCCCATGCCTGGTGGTGTTGTGTGCTCTGTGTGAAGAACCATCTTGACCTGTGAGGGCCAAAACATGGCACGAAGACAGTGTCCCTTTGGAAAGTCTCTGGGGAGCCCTCCAGTCTCCTGAAACACTATCATCATCCTGCTTCAGTGCTAGAGATGGCCTTGCCCTGGCCAATCCCCCTCGCCTGTCCCTGCTGGGGCACTGCAGCAGGGCGTGTGCTGGCAGGAGGGCTCTGCACCGACCACCTCACAACCTCAGGCAGAAACCTGGCTCCCAAATGTGACAGGTCAAATCTGGAAGAAGTTGAACTGCAGGGCTGAGTTAAGTGCTGTTGGCAAGTCGACCCTGTAGTGAACCAGAGCCTCTGGCCCTCCCGACCTTGTCCTGAAAGGTGAATCTTTTTGTCTGTCAGAGGTGAAATCAGTAGATGGTGGCTGCAAGTGGCAATGACTAACTTTAATTAGCAGGAGCTGCTGCCTGGCTGAGACCGCAGGCGCTTCAGGGTCTCACCGCGGGCAGGGCTTGGGCAGGGCTGGGCCTGCAGCGTCCAGCACCCGGTGCAGGAAGGTCAGGGCTCCTCCAGCACCGCACTTAAATCACCCTGAGCGCCAACAAGCCCGCTGAAAAATGTAACATGAATCTAGTTAAAAAAAAAAAAATATAACAAGAAAAAAAAAAAAAAAGAAACAAAAAGAAACCCATAAACTGATTTTGTTTGCAGATAAACACGAGCATTTACAAATGAAGTGTAATAATTGTTACTTGTAATCAAAGTTTGTTCATATTAGGCTGTTAATTTCTTGACCCCCTTCCAAGATGTTTTTAATTATCCCTTTCACTCTTTACCATTTGATTCTTTTCAAGCCGATGGCTGGGGAATACACAGCTGGGTAGATAATAAAGCCTTCCTGTGGCAATTATCGGTGCTCAGGCCACCGTATCTCGTTATTTTGATAGACAGTGAACTTGGCGCGGTTGCCAGCCGGGTTCACGCAGATGTCACGGTCCGTGTTGTAGGTCACAAGCAGGTCAGCGCCCGGCGAGGGGAGAGCGCCGGGTCAGGGCGCGGCCGCCGCTCCCGGCCAGCGCCGCCCGGGCCCGCAGCGAACCCCGAGGGGCTCCCGGGGCCGGGGGAGTACTCTTGGAGGGTTCCCTCCTGAGCAACGGGCTGCGGAGGCGGGCAGGCCCGCTTCGACAAGGCATCAGATGATGCGTTGTGTCTCGTGCGATGCGTTGATTGTTAGAAAAATAATAATTAAAAGTGACGTCTCCCTTTCCCCTACACAGACACGCACACAAAACTTCCAGCGTTTATTGAGCTTGTCTGGGAACATGAAAGCAAAAGTAACAGGGAGGGAAAAGATAAAAACCGTAAAAAAAAAAAAAAAAAAAAAAAAAAAAAAAAAAAAAAAAAAAAGTGTACTGGCAGCAGCCGCAGCCGGCGGAGATCTCCGCGGCCCCGCAGCCGCGGTCCGCGCCAGGAGCCCGTTCTCCCGCAGCTCCTGCGCCGGCACCCAGCAGCAGCCGCAGCCCGCGCAGCCCTCCCGCAGCCCGAGCAGCCCTCCCGCAGCCCGAGCAGCCCTCCCGCAGCCCGCGCAGCCCTCCCGCAGCCCCGCCGCTCCCGCCCGGAGAGCAGCGCCCGTGCCCGCCCGCCAGCGCGGAGCCGCTCTGCGCCGCGGCTGCAGGCGGGGCTCCCGGCCGTGCCGAGCGCCTCTTCCCGGCCGCCGCAGCCCCGACGAGATGCCGGAGAGCCTCAGGCCAGGGTGGACAGTGGATCCCGGGGAGAGGAGCTGGGCACGGCTGGTTTGGTATTTCCTTTCCGCGCTCACCTCCTTTTCCCTCGGTGACCCGCGCTTGAACCTGCTGACACGGACTGCTGCCGGCGGCTCCTTCCTCCGCGGCCGGCAGAAATACAAGCCGTGCCTTTCGAGGTGAACCAGGGGACAGCGGAGGCTCCGCCGCCGATGCGCCGGCACAGCTGCGGCTCTGCTCAGGGGGTCTCCGGGCTGCCCCAGCACGGGGGCTCGTCCTCTCCGGCCGCTCCACGATCCCAGCCCGGCGCCTCCCGGGTCCGGCCGCTCCCTCGCCGTTCCCAGCCGGCGGGCGGGCGAAGGATCTCCGCAGAGCGCAGCGGCGCCGGGCGGCAGCGCCGCAGGGTAGGTGTCTCCGGACAGCCGGGTGCCTGTGTGGGAATTTCTGGGCTCGACCGCTGGTGTCTAACGAGCATCGACGATAAATCCGAGGACGAGGAGGCGGTGGCGGCCGACCACCGGCTGTCAGCTGTCGGGGACGTCGCGCACCCCGCTCGCCGAGCGCGATGCAGGGTCAGCGAGCCCAGAGCGGCTGAGCAGCACCTTTCCTTCCCCGGCAGTGGTCTGCGACGGGTAGGATGCACTACGCAAAGCAAATAGTTAAAGATTTTGGGGGGAGGAGCTAGGCCGCAATCTGCAATTAAAGATGAACTTTGGGTGAACTAATTTATCGGACCAAGGTAGGGGTGGGCAGCAACCTGGGAAGGGTATAAAAGGCGGCCCGCGGCGAGCCCAGCCCGCGCACTCAGAGCTCCCGGGGGGCCGGGCGGGAGTCGTTCCCCAGTCATGGGCTTCTCCGCCCTAGTCGCCAGCGTCCTGTGCACCTTCTTGCTGCCCCTGTTACTGTTTCTGGCTGCCGTGAAGCTCTGGGACCTGTACTGCGTGAGCAGCCGCGACCCCAGCTGCCCGCTCCCGCTGCCCCCGGGCACCATGGGGCTCCCCTTCTTCGGGGAGACGCTGCAGCTGGTGCTGCAGGTAAGGCGAGGCGATGGCGCGGGGAGCGGAGAGGCGCCCATCTGGAGCCAGAGCTCCTCTGGTTACAGGGGAGGGAGATGAGCGGTGACTTAGACACGTTCCCGTGCCCAGGTGGGAAAGAGCTACTCTCCCTGCCTCTTCCTCTTATCCTTTCTAAAATTTATCATTCCCCCCTCTCATCCCCTGTCTAGAGGCGGAAATTCCTGCAGATGAAACGCAGGAAATACGGCTTCATCTACAAGACTCACCTCTTTGGGCGGCCCACGGTCCGGGTGATGGGCGCCGAGAACGTGCGGCACATCCTGCTGGGCGAGCACCGGCTCGTCTCCGTGCAGTGGCCCGCCTCGGTGCGGACCATCCTGGGCTCGGGCTGCCTCTCCAACCTCCACAACGGGCAGCACAAGCACCGCAAAAAGGTACGGCCGAAGGCGGGCGGGGAGCGGGCGCGGTCGCCCCGGGCGCGGCGGCTGAGCCTGTGTCCCGTTCCTCCCCGTCCCCCCGGGCAGGTGATCATGCGAGCCTTCTCCCGGGACGCCCTGCAGCACTATGTGCCCGTCATCCAGGAGGAGGTGAGCGCCTGCCTGGCGCGGTGGCTGCGCGCCGCCGGGCCCTGCCTGCTGGTGTACCCCGAGGTGAAGCGCCTCATGTTTCGCATTGCCATGAGAATCCTGCTGGGCTTCCAGCCCCGCCAGGCCAGCCCCGACGGCGAGCAGCAGCTGGTCGAGGCCTTCGAGGAGATGATCCGCAACCTCTTCTCCCTGCCCATCGATGTGCCGTTCAGTGGGCTCTACCGGGTAAGGCTCACGGCGGGCCAGGAGGAGAGAGTGCACGGGGGAATCGCGGGGGACGGACGGCAGTACAGTCCGGGACCCACACTGCTCTCCTCCTGCTTGGCTAGGGCTTGCGGGCACGCAACATCATCCATGCCAAGATCGAGGAGAACATCCGTGCCAAGATGGCCCGCAAGGAGCCTGAGGGCGGCTACAAGGATGCGCTGCAGCTGCTGATGGAACACACACAGGGTAACGGGGAGCAGCTCAACATGCAGGTAAGGTTCCCCAGGACTGGATTAATCTCTTTCCCTCAGACTGCCTAAGAACATCACATTTGCCTTGTGGGGACAAAAGGAAAGAGCAGGAGACGCTCTGTCTCTCCATGAAATGAACCAGCTTGTGTTGAGCACTAGGGTGCCGAGGCAGCAGTCAGGCTGTTGGACGGAGAGACTTGTCCACAGGGAGCATAAGCACCACCAACCCCCTCCATCCTGGCTCCTGGGTGTCTGTTCCAGTTTGGGAACAATGTACAGCGTTGCAATGGTAGTGGGCCTGGTGGACATTCTGTGTTCAAGGCCTGGTTTATGCCTCTTCTATCCTTTGTGTAAGGAGTTGAAGGAGTCTGCCACAGAGCTGCTGTTTGGGGGCCATGAAACCACTGCTAGTGCTGCCACGTCGCTGATCGCCTTCCTAGGGCTCCACCACGAAGTCCTGCAGAAAGTGAGGAAAGAACTGCAGGTGAAGGTGTGTGTCTTCCCCAGAAGCATTTCACAAGAGGGGGCAGTGGGAGGAAGGTACCTCCAGGACATGTATCCCAGACAGGGCTCCCTTTGACCCAGGTGGTGCCCTATTTTAGGGGTGGCAGGAAAATACTGCTCATAGCTGAGGGGCAGCTGCTTTGCAGTGCCAGGAGCCCTGGCTGCGTGGTTTATGTATGTCATGGCAGCATTTTCCTTCCTAGGGGTTACTGTGCAGTTCCAACCAAGAGAAGCAGCTGGACATGGAGGTCTTGGAGCAGCTGAAGTACACAGGCTGTGTCATTAAAGAGACCCTCAGGCTGAGCCCGCCTGTTCCCGGAGGATTTCGGATTGCACTCAAGACCCTCGAGCTAAACGTAAGAGAGGTTTGGGCACAACTCCTCAGAGCAGCTGCGAAGTATTTTGTGTTCATGTAGCCTGTCTGCCTTAGAGTGACCTGCAGGAAGCCAGGAGGGGAGGTGGGATGTGCTGATGTGTCTTGTCACTTCACATTATCTAACACGACAAGGTGCTCCACATCTCCTTTCTGTTCTTTTTTATAGGGTTACCAGATCCCTAAAGGTTGGAATGTTATTTACAGTATCTGTGACACACATGATGTGGCAGATCTCTTCACCAACAAGGAAGAATTTAACCCAGATCGCTTCATGTCTCCATCTCCAGAGGACTCCTCTAGGTTCAGTTTCATTCCTTTCGGTGGGGGCTTGAGGAGCTGCGTGGGCAAAGAGTTTGCAAAAGTCCTTCTAAAAATATTTACAGTGGAGTTGGCTCGGAGCTGTGACTGGCAGCTGCTGAATGGACCTCCTACAATGAAAACGGGCCCCATAGTGTACCCTGTGGACAATCTGCCTACCAAATTCATAGGTTTCAGTGGCCAAATCTGAGAGCTCAACACTCGCCTCTGACTGGATTTCTATATAGCAGTTAATATGTACATAGTAACTTTTTATAGTAACAAAGGCCTTTAAATATTTAAAACTTGTAAATGTACAATAGTTATTTATGTCTTCTAAATATTTCAAGAGGCTATGATATTTTTTTTCCCCCAAGCACTACAATTATGGGTCTCTGATTCATAATTAGATAATGTTATTTCTATAGAAATAAGTTTTCCCCTATTTAAAAATATCATTGAGAGCTGGCCAGCTAAGCATTTGAAGGCATTTCAGGATGGTGTATGTATTAAGAAATATTCAAAAAGCAATCAATACAATGGTAACTAGCTACTCATCCAAATTACCTGAAATGGTTATTGTTTGAGAATGTTTTCAGTATTATTTGTGTCTAGATCGTATGTTTAATGTGTGAATTTTAAGTTTGATAATAAAGTTTATTTTTTATGATCCTCTGTATGAAGATCTGTGTGTATGCTAGAGAGTAACTGAATGGATGTTGCTCTAGGGTTTGGATGTAAAGTCTGTTCTGCTTTTGTGAATGAGGTATTTGCTACTTTTCTGTTCATAACTCTCCCCTCTTTCACGTGTAGTTAAAGTAGCTTGTGAGTAGTTAATTATTATAAATTTTAGCTTGTAAATGCAAGAACAACACCAAACCACATGCTGGCTGCATGGAGTGATGGCAGGTGCTACAGGTCTCCTTATCAAGCACATCATGTTGAGCCACAGTAAATAAGAAAGAAAAGGAAAAGGGAATAATGTCACATAAATCTTTCTCTGGAGCTGGTTGAGGAGAAAAAAATTCATAAATGTCCTCTCCTCCCATATTACTGCTGACCTGTGTAAACAGACCACTGAATCTTGTTCTGTGTTGAGCTTGCTGGCTGTGAATCTTTACTCACAAAGGTGTCTCTTATCAGCTGGTAGAGCAAATAAAATCTGCTTATTTCTCCTTGAAATGCAACAGCTCTGACTAGGTCAGAGATTGAGCATGCATTTGGTTTAAGAACTTCTTCCCTGGAATTCAGCAAAGTGAAAACTAAAAGGCAGGCACTAATGTGAATTGATTAACAGAGAATCAACTGTTGAGATGCAATTCCCCAGGGGTGTGTAAGCAAGGCAGATAAAATGCCCTAGGCATGACCCCTATTTTGGCTTAACCATAAGGGGTTTTGTGGCCACCCCTGCTTACTACACCTATTAGTCTTCCCTCAAAAGTCAAACAACATAGGCTGGCTCTATAAACATCTACAAAGTAAACCAATGTAATTCAGCGCCATGAGCACTTGTAGCACCATATAGAATAATTAAATTTTTTTCTGTGCTTCTGAAAACAGTCACTTTTTTATTTTGTTCTCCCAAGATCAAAATTAAGGACAGAGCTAAGTTGCCCAAAACAGCTGCAGGTGCTTAATAGCATCTATGAGGTTTGGAATATTTTTAAGGGGTGTTTCTATAATGCATTTGATATGTTTCCAGCTAACGTTTTAAACACGGGAGCTTCTAAGTTACGGCTTTAGATACAACCTACATAAGAGCATAACTATCATGAATTTTTCATATTCAATTTTGTGTAGCCCCAAAATGCATTTTTCTTACATTGCACCTGAGTCTTCTTGGCAATGTTTAAAACCTTAAATATTTTTTCCTGTGCAAACTTCGTGTACCATTATGTTTCTCAGGGACTTGACAAATAACCTCAGTTTAAGACTCCTTTATTACCAATGTGGTAGCAGAAAATTGTGAACCTTGATCCTGATTTGGAGGTGATATGGAGTCTGGAGACTTGTCTTGCTATTCTTTACTAACACTTTCTTCTGTAACATCAAAACATTCTCCAAACCCAAATAGGTGTTGATATTCTTTAAATGTTTTGTTTGGTTTTAATTAAAGTCTTTTATATATGGGAACTTTTTGCATGGCTTCATATTATTTTAGTTCATATTTTTATTTTATAAATAATAGGAACCTAAGTGCTGTCTGGAGAATACAAACACTTTCACAGTGTAAGTCTAAGGTCATTTTTGGTTTTGAGTCAAGTTTGCATGGCTTTTATGTTCGAAGAAGAAAAAAAATCATACACTTAATTTGATTTTGTCTGGACATCTGGGGGCACATCCTCAGCTGCTGTAAATCATGACAACATAACCTATGTTAGGTACTGCCCCTGTAATAATTTATCTCTGTAGCTAAGCAGTCTGTCACTGCTGTGCAATTTAGGCATCCTGGAGCTGGTGTTAAACAAGCTATCCTGAGAAATGGTAGCAGTGCAGCTACAGTAAAACGGAGCTCAGTGTGGGTTAATTGCTGAAATATTTGCCCGACTTCTTGAGCAGGTTTTACAACCCCTGCTAATCTCCCGTATGCAGCTGTATTTTGACAGCTTGGATGCTGGCTGCAGACCAGGTTCAGGTGAGCTCTGGTGTGAGTGCAGCTTTGCCTGCTCAGCAGAGGCTGGGGTGGGCACATGCTCAGACTGTGGCTGCTGCTGCACCCCGAGCCCCCACCCCTCTTGTTATGCTCCATCCAGGAACAGATTTTGTTGAAAAAATACCTACCAAAAAAATCTAATTGCTTTTTGGGCAGAGCAGGTCCTCATTCCAGCTCCCCACATGAGCACAGTTTGTGCTGGGGTGCTGCACCGAGACAGGAGGTGGGGTATTTCATATTCCTCCTCTTGGTTAGCCTCTTATTGAAAAGAAAAATATTGGACCAGGTCTCTCTTCGAAAAATCACACACAATTTAGAAGGTGCTGTGCTTCGGTTCTGGAGTAAAAAGCCATGATTTATATGGAGCATGCTGGTTCTTCTCTGAGGATGGGTTAATAGAACCCACACTTCTCCTAAAACCATGTGAGTAACAGCTCCTGCCAGCCAGCAGCATCTCTAAAACTCAGCATTTCTGAACTTTCTGAATGTCTATTCAGTGCTAAGCATGTTGTTCTTAACAACACACAGTTGTATCTGTTCTTTAATCAAAAGGACATTTAAGAGTGACAGCGATGTGAATTGGCATTGAGGGATGCTGCTTGGTAAATCAATACTTGATTGAAAGGTAAGAGCATTTCCAGATAAGGTCAAAACAGGTAAAAGTGAATTTTGGTAGTGGTTATATGACTAAGAAAAAAAGAATGCTGAAGAGTCATTGGAAATGATTAAAAATAACTTGATTTGGTTTATTTATTTTGTCCTTGTGAAACAAAGACATGTTACTTGCACGTTGCTTTCAGCACCAGAGCTGGGAAAGAATTTATTTTGTTTTGGTTCATAGAAGCACCTCTTCAAGGGACAATATAATTTGAAGTCTTGTATGTTTAAGGTTTTGCACTTCCTTTTCTGACATTTTATTTTATTTTTTTACTTTCCTTAAAGGAGTCTTTTCCTGGACCTTGCAAGATGAGAGGCTGACAAAAATATTTTCCTTCTTTCTACCTCATTTCAATCTACTGTATGTTTTCTTAGTTTATTCTGGTCAGCAATTTAAAATAACCTTTGGAGAGAAACCAAGAAAAATACTTAATAATACGTAAAATATTTCATCTTTGATTTTCAAGTTGTACTTTCCTAAGTGCTGTAGGAAGTTTTTAAAAATGTTTTTACAAATCTGCATGTAGCCATCTTTGAGAACAGAACACTGCTGTCTTTTGTTAATTCTACACATCTGCAGAGGTTTTCAGGGTGGATGCTGATAAAATAATATGCTTGTCTTTTAAAAACTAATGTGCATGAAATTAGAACCCTGGACCAAACTCTCTATTTCTTTTTTAAAAAAAATTGATCTTATGAGGTATAAATTCTGAAAATTTGCTATCTATCTCAAAGGGAGCTGCACTGCTTAGACTCCCTGAAACTCCAATGTTACTTTTGATATAGTATTAAACACAGATTAAATAGCCCATGTATAAAAAAACCTACTGCTGAATTTCTTTACCTGGAAATTATTGCATCTCATCTTTCCTAGAACAGTCTAACAGGATTGTATGCAAGACTACTGGATCTTTCACAAGGCTATGCAGGACATTTGCATAAACCGAAATTTAATCTACTGACTTTTGGTGAACATTTAGAAATTTTAAAATGCAGACACAAATCTTGTGTTTGAGATATACTGCTGGTATGTTCCAGGCCCAAATTAGTGAATTTATTTATGGCTTAAAGGTGCTATGTTACACATAGCTGTGCTCTATTATAACAAAAAAAGAGTGGGGTGGGTTTGGATAGCTTTTAATTGAGATGGTTTTGTTTGCCAGGTGGTTTGTATTGTAAATTCTCTGTCAAATTATACATCCAGCATGCAATGCAAAACATATACAGATTAGCAGCAAAAAATTCAAAAAGTTTATTAGTTGCAACCATTAGAGTGATAGATTAGGAGAAAGGAAATGTAACTGGCAGCAAGTTTAGAGAAGACTCATTACTACACTGGCTTGTTTCACTTGTTTAATAATGTCTTACAAAAAATGTTATATGAGAAGTTCAATGAATAATGCAGCCTTCATTAAGTTATGTAAATGAATGCAGCTTCGTGGGTGGGTTAGAAATAAAATATTTAACAAATCTGTTTACATCCAAAGAGTAAAAGCAGCGGAAACAGCTTTTAAAGAATCTGAGATTTAAATATTTAAAAGGTGACAGACAGGAGAACTTTCGTAGTAGGGCACACTAGTGCTGTTTTAATAGGTGTTTACAGCTTGCCCCTCAGTTGCAACAGAGTCAGGGCAAGACATTAAGTATTCTCAGTTAATCCAAGTGTTATCTGTCCCTTTATCAGCAGCCCCAACCTTGCAGCTTCCCCTGTACGCTGTTGGTGCCCTGCAGACATGCAGAACTCCTGTGATTTGCAAGGCTGGAAGGATCATTTCAGCAGAAGTGACTTATGGTGTACTTGTTTGCCAGGTCATTTTGTTCACAAATACACAATCATTCATATCTTGCTAGATTTCAATGCTTTTCTTTTTCCCCAGTTTATGCCCATTTAGGAAAGCCTTAAAATCTGTGGGTTAAGATCACGCTGCTGTGCAGGATAACTGCCACAACGTGAGAAAATTACAAACCCAGGGCTAAATCAGGCATAGACACCTTGTTCTGCTACCACACCCACAAATGCCAACCTTTCTTCTGCTTGTCCCAAAGCAAATCCTTGGATTTGGGCCTCACAGCTCACGCAGAAGGTCAAAGATTGTTGGAGGCTGTTTTTGAGCAAAGGGGGAAATAAATTCCAGAGCTGAGAGCCTCTCACAGGATCTCTCTAGAGATAAAAGTAACCAAAATGCAGTCAGTCCCATTCCCACTGTCGAGTAGGAGGCAGGCTGGTGGCTTTCTGAGGAGGTGGGAAGCTGGAAGGATTGGTGTCAATACAGAGATGTGGGTCCTGAGCAGTGCTCCAGGTGGAGTTTAAGGAGGAGATGCACACATCTACCAAGATTTGTTAAGTCATCTTTGTTAATGCTGCTTTAAATGGAATAGGCTCCTGCAGGAATTGCTATTTTGAGGAGAAAAGCAACGATTTAGGTTTGGGATTTTTTTTTTTCTGCTTGAGCTCTATGGGGTCAATACCAATTTGGTATATCTTTATCTCAGAAATACACTGCTTTTGTAAAATATCAGCAGAACAAACGTTTTCAAGATTGAATCTGAATTTTCTTTGGAATTATAGTAGGTCTTTTTTTCCTTGGCTTGCTGACTGAATTGACTTAAAGAAGCAAGATGCTGTGGTGTGCTTTCCCTAAATAGCCTTTATTTTCTGTCTGAGCCCTTCTGAATGAACTAACAGCTTGTATCCTTTGGGAAAGCAAGGAAGGGACTGCATATTGCCCTGCTAGCACGAGTAGTGCCTGCCTATGTGAATAGAGCTGGGGTTTTCCCCCCTCTTATTTAAAAGTCTACATCGTACACCTACTCATCAAACAGGCTGCTTCTCTCCAAAGCTTCCCTTGGAAGCTTAGGAAGGACAGAGTAATCAGAAACTGCTCCCTGACCTGGCAATAGCCTCCTCTTTGGTGAATTGTCCTTAACTTTGACAAGAATGGAAGGAGATAGGGTGGGAATAAAGGGGAACCAGCAGTGGGACAAACAGCCCCACTGCTCCAGCAGCACAGCACTGCCCTGGCTGCCTGACAGGTGATTTTCACCCTGCTGTCATCCTCCTTGTGCTGCTGTCTCTGGTTCTTGGTGTCATTAGATTAAATATATATTATTGATGTTAATGATGCTGCCTACAGCACTGCAGTGAGCTAGCACATGCATAATAAATCCAGCAGTTAGAGAGAAAAATTAATTAATTTTGCTTGAAGTGATGGCATGTAGTGGTCTTTTGCTCATTTTATGACACGAAATGGCTCAGATTTGTGACATTTCTGAGGGAACTTTTCCTCTAACTGGGACCAAGAGCATGCTGGTCTCTGAAATTCACTAATTGTCAGTCAGTATTTCTAGAAAAAAAATTGCAAATTTCAACCACAAGGACGTGCACAGCAGAGTATATTTACAGAGACTGGTTACTCGCCTGCAGAGTGGAACTACCCACTTTTTATGGAATTGTCTTATTGTTCTCCTCTTTTGCATTGTCCTAGTAATTTTTTAAATCAGCAATTTGTAGATGTACTTATTATCAAAGTATTCTTGAGGAGAGAAAGGAGACAGGCTGAGCGTGCTGGTGTGCAAAACCAAGAATCCCCAAGCAGTCAAAGGTACTTGTTTATTTTGGTGGCTCCTTGGTGATTGTCCTTTTCACCTTTTATTAACCTGCAGATGGATTAGTCCTCGTAAACCAAAGAGAAGAGACCAGTGCACAACCCACTGCCCCAGAGATAAGGTCACAAAGAGGGGACGTGTCCCGAGTACAACCTCGGAGAAGAAATAGAAGTCTGAAGGCATTTACACGAGGCTGCCATCGTGCTTTACTGGCCCTCCCGTGATTTACCGTACCAGTTCAACTGCTGACACCTTTATGTCCCTCCCTCCTATCCCAGCAGGCCACAGAGACACGGTCCATGATAGATGCTGCTGAACTTTTCCTCTGATCACCTTCTGAAGAACTTTCCCATAATCTATTGTTTTCTATCACAGTGGAAAACAAAACAAGGGGGGGGGTTTTTTGACTTTCAGTTACCAGCTATTTCGCCCTAAGTTTAAAGCAATGTACTGAATTTATTACATCAGTGTGAAAGAAGTTTTAAACTCTTGTCTCTTTATCCTACTCCCTGAACTTAACATGGTCCAGAGTAAATCAACGTAATTGCTGTTAGACCTACATTGTTGCAGGAATGTTTTATATTCCATGTTGTCAGTTATTTAGAACAGTTAATTGAAATTGGAAACATAAAGAAAGGAAAGCTACAGTCAAGAAATTAACTTTTTTTTTTGGTGCCTGTGGCTATCTGTATGAATTATATAAAGAGCCAACGCTAACTGTAAGGTAAGATCGAAAGTGTCTGGAACATCTAAAAGGAAAAATATATTTGTGGATTCAAGGCAAGTATTTCCTTTAACTGACTGATGGAAAATAAGAACCCGTTCTGGATTGAGAGAAGCAGTTGATCTATCATTCTTCTTTGTAACTCCAAAATAATTACCAAAACTTTGTATTTGCTTCTAAATAAATAGATGCCTCGGGCTATACCTGGTTTTGTCTCATCAAAATTCAGCACCACTATTACAACATGAGGGGGAAAAGAAAGTCACAGCAATATTAACAAGGGGTATATTGAAGAGAGTGCGCTTGGAAGAGGGGGAAACAGCACCACGAGCTCTCCTGAGGCTGTTCTTCTGCTGAGTGTGCCCTCAGCTGAGTTCTGCGCTCCTGCAGCCTGCAGAAAGGCTGAGATACAGAAACATCAGTACCTGTGTAACAGGGAGTTAAGGAGTAGCTGGATTGGGAAGGAGATACCCAGGGAAGGCTGAGGCAGTGCTTGTCAGTGATGTCCTGATTGCAGCGCTGATCAGCTTCATCCTGTCAGCAGAGAATTGTGCTCAAGGAATCTGCCATAAAATGCTCCCAAGTGTGCTCCCCCAATCTCGTGCAAGGCTCTCTGTTCTCTCTGGGTTGTGAGTGTTGCAGACTCAAAGTTGGGGTTTTTAAAAAAATTGTTTTGATGATGGCTTCTTATAATTAACATTGCTGTACAGAAAGATTTGGCCTAATGTCTTTTAACAAATTAAGTGTTTGTCTTGCTATTTTTTTCTTTGTATAGTGTACTTCATGCTCTCTAAGTCCAACTTCTGGGCTCTGCTCTATCAGCAGGGCTGGCTGTGGTTTCGGAACCATTGTTCTCAGCACAAGTGGCAAAACCACAATTGAGATATTATAAACCAATCTTGTATTCCTGAATTCCCTAAAACTGATCTGGCACCATGAAGCCTGCAGTCAGGTTAGATACAGAAATATTTACTCACACTGAATGTGGGCAAATGTATATAGTATGTATAATGTATATGTATATATAGTACATCTATCTGTATAAAGTCAGGTAGAAACAAGAAAAATTATTTTTAACTTCATGTTCACTACTCTAGGCAAAGAAATACAGATGCACTGGGGACTTGAAGCTTAACCTGTCACCTTTAAAGCACAGTGTGTGTCCCATCTGCCTTCTGCTCCTTGTTTGCTTGCTTTTCCTGAAGGTTGGAGGAAGGACAAGAATTTTAGCAGCAGGATCTTGATCAGACACACTGTCTGTGTCCGTGTCCTTGCAGCCACAGCACGAAAAGGGCAGGAGGGCAGTCAGGCCACCAGCCTGTGACAAGGTCAGCAGAGCTCCTTCGTGCCTGCTCAGCTCCTTCAGACGAAGGGGACACGAGGATGCTGAGGAAACAGCGAGTGGGGAGCACGGAAACCCAGCCCTTTGCTGCTGCTTCTACCCAACACTGGTGCACCTTGCAGCTCCTGCAGGGTCCGCTCCCTGTCCGCTCCCTCCTTTCCCATCTTCCTCTCATCTCCTGCCTGTCTGCGATCCTTTATTTCTGCTGCTGCACCGTGGCTTCCCTTCCCTTCCCTTCCCTTCCCTTCCCTTCC
>VZSR01000257.1:2815330-2835103 GCA_013398615.1 Brachypodius melanocephalos | reverse complement strand
CGTGTCCCCGTCGGTGGTCCCGTGTCCCCGTCGGTAGTGTCCCACCATTCCCGCTGGAATTGCCTTCCTCAGTCTCCCACCCCTAGCGAGGGCAGACTCTCCAGTCTTTATCTGTCTGGGAAATGGCTCATTTAACCGGGACAGGGCTGAGAAAGGGCCATTGTTATGCTGAAGGCATTAATGGGTGCCACCAGACCCGTGTGCGGTCTACAGACCCTGGCACAGGTCCCTTGAGCAGAGCCGGTGCTGCCCGGCCCACCAGGGCTTCCCACTTCTCAGTTTTCAGATTTTCCTCCGGTTCACTCTGATCTGGCTCCACTCCTCGGCATTTTCTAATGAATTCGATGGGGCAGTCAAACCACACCGTACCACACCCCCGAGGTGAGAAAAGCCCTTATGATTTGCCTGTTATCAAAGCCCCGAGGCTTTGGAGGGCCGGCAGCCCCTCTCCTGGACGGGAAGGGCTGGGGGATGGAGCTGCAGCCAGGGCTCCCTCTGCCTCTCCTTGCAGCCACCCGGGCATTGGCTGTGGAGAGAGGTTGGGATTTCGCTGGGATTTAGTGGCCCAGGCCCTTACTTTCTCCTGAGCACTTAAACATGCCATCAGAAAAAAAAAACAACAAAAAAACCCCACAATTTTCCAGGAGAAAATATACTTTTTACAAGCAGATGCTCAGCCTTCAGCAGGTGTGTAGGTCAGCTGCATGATCTGAGTGTCTTTATTTGATTAAGGAAGTCTTCTTTAAGCCTAAGTTCCTGTAGAAATTAGGCTTGACTCATGATTGGACTGGAGCTTTTATGGTTATTAGGCAAAAGCACTGTCAGTTTAAAAGCCTAAATAACCCTTTGCTTTTACAACAAAAATCATTCATTGTCATAGTACTTCTACTTTTCACGGGGCTGCCTGTTAGAGACAATGTGAATTTTGGCTCAGTTTTTCAGTTCTGCTGCGTGGAGACTTGAAAGTTACCTTAATTCTCACCCTTTCCCATTTTGTTTCCCCTTCTGCCTCACCCCCTTTCTGGAACACAAGTGCTGACTTTAATGCTCAACATGAGCAGTAAGCCTCTCAGAGTTTTCCTGTGACCAAAAAAAAAAAGTGAAAGACGAGTAAAATTTTACTGGTCAGAAATTGACTGTTACTGATCCATTGAAACAAACCCAAATGGCTGTTGGAATGTCTGTAAATATGCTGGAATGAATCACCAGTGACCTCTGAGGGGAAGATAATGTGTCAGAGATTGCCCGCAGGCACATCTCGTAGACTGATATGGAAGATGGCTGTTTCCATATTTCTGATAGGTACAGGGAAGGCACTTGAAATAAATCTTATAAGAAGCAGGGTGGCTGGCATATGGTGTTATTCCCTTCCAGTCACATCCAGCTCAGCTCAGCAGTGGCTGATGCAGTTATCGTTGTCCTTTAATGGTCCATGAAAATGAACTTTTGATCCCAGTCCTGTTTTAAGTAAACAGATGACCCCATCAAGCAACACCATCCCATTTGGGAGCTCGGCAGAGGCTGAAGCTAGCAGTAAAAGATCTGCCATTTACAGGCACTGCTAGTGAGCTGTGAACTTTCATCCAGGGGGTGATGGTGGTGAAAGGACACAGGAGGAAGTAGGAGGAGTGACACTTGGGCCTTACCAATTTATGGTCAGAGTTTTTTTAAGTCTAGCTCCTTCTGTCAGAAGAAACGTTGGCAAAGAAGGATATTATCCATGAATAAACTCGTGAGGAAGACAAGGTTAGTAACCCCTCCTGCCTCTCCTATGTAGTGGCAGGAGAGGGTTCACATCTGGTTCAGCTGTCCCCTGCCTGCAGTGGCAGCCCTGCTGCTTTTAGGCAGAGTGATGCTGAGGGATGGAGGCCAGCACACTGCACACCCCGTGGGGCTGAGCTGGGTGATAAACTGAGTGAGTGCCTCCAGCAGAAATTGTGTGCAGACTGAACTCCTTCCCATTTCAGTGCTGGAAACTCTATTGCAACATGGTGTGCTTAAAGGCTGCCACAGGCCACTTCAAATTTGATCTTTAAAGTGGTTTTTCTCAGCAACGAGAAAATTCACTGTCCATAAACCTTTTTTTTTTTTTTTTTCCAGATTATTGCAATCTTCTTTGTTAAGCCAAATTCATTAGTTTAAACTTAAGGATTGCCTTATACCATAAAGCTGGATAATCTTTTTTTGTCGTTTGTTTGTTTGGGGGATGGGAAGGGAGCTGCACGGCCTTTCACCTTCCAGCTTTACAAGCAAAGCCGAACTTCTGGGCAATCACTGCAAAATGGTTTTTCCCTCCCCCGCTTCCAGTGATGGCTGCAAACAAAGGTCTTTAGGGCTGGCTACTCCAGACTTCAGGACTTTTAAAGGTCTTTACTTGACTGGAGATCAAAGGTTTCTCCTTAAAGTGTTTATCACTCAGACAACTCTGCAGTTAGCATTTCAAACTGGGTTTACAAGTCAAATAATTTAGCAATTTCTTCTAACCATGTGGCCTTATGCAGAGGCTGCTGGATGCCAATTATAGCACCATTATGACACAGAGTGCAGCACTATCTATTGACAAATGCGTGTACCCTTTACACCATTCTTTACTGCAGAAAAAAAAAAGAGGTTTTCACATATTCTGAGTAGGTCCCAGACTGCTCAGCTGGGGTTTGAGTTCCCTTCCTGGGATTGTGGATTCCTTCTTTGTCACCTTGAGTATGTCTCTTCAGCTCTCTGCGCCCTGGCAGAAAATGTTTTTCTCCTTGGAAAGAGTAAAACCTATGAAGATAAGCAACTGGATGGTGGGCATTATTATAATTGGTGTACCATGCAGTAATATGACTAAACCAAGGTCATTTATGTCCCTGACCATTAACACTTCTCTTTTCAGTGTTGCTATCAGACTGTCCTGACACTAGGAAGAGGAGATTGGTGTGTACAGACCAAGCCAATGACCAAAATGCTGTTGTCAGCACACCTGCACCAGCAGCTCTCTCACATCAGCTGCTTGAGTCCAGAGCTCTGTTCATTTTCTGTGCTAGGTTATGTTGTTGTAGGTTTATCACTTGAAGCACCTTCCAAAAGTGCACTGAACAATGACCTAGCACCCATCTTGGATATATATAGCTTTTCTTCTCACCAGGCAAAGAAATGGAGCCATTGAGTTGTTTTGGGAATGGTGAAATTTATGATGAAACTTACGTTTCTGTTAGTCCTTTACACACATCATCACAAAAAAAAAAAGTACATGTTTACACATGTTGTACTTTATTTGAATGTAAAATTATGGCAGCAATATCAGCTGCCTGTTAAATTGTCAGAGGAGTAATAATTCATGGGATTCATTGAAGGGAAGGTGCCTGGACTTACACAAACAATCAGCCTGTTGTAAGCAGAGCTGTGCAATAAATACTATATATATATATATATGTATATATATATCCCTTCTTTATGCACCTGGAGGGAGGTATTGCTCTGCCTGCTAACTAAGGAAGCCCAGGATCTGACTTTGGCTGGCAATTCCAGAACAGAAGCATTTTATGGCAGCAGAAAGTGAAAAAGTCAGCGGGTCGGGTTTTTCAGACAAAAGGCTGAATGGTTTCTCAGAGCTCCTGCCCAACCAGTAGTATACACAATATTTAGGCAACATTATTGCTGGTAGTTTAGCTGGCTAATTGTTTTCAGCTCAAAGTGCATGGAAAGGTAAGGAAAATGTCAGCATACCGTGGGTAATTTGTAGCATGTATTTTTTCCAGATGGACGTTCTGTCTTGTACATGCCAATCATGATGTAGGGTGATATGTTCAGAATTATGGGTGACTGAGCACTCAGTAGAGGAATTGCATGTTGTTGTTAAAGAAATGGTGTGTTCTACCTGCACCTACAAGTATGTGAAAGGCTGCTTAAGGACAGCTTTTAATTTAGGATATATTAGATGTACACTAAGTACAAATACTCCCTCTAGTTTTACATGACAGTGGTATCCACTCAGCAGATAACTTAACAATGTTAAATACTTAGGAAGCACTTTTATCATCAGACCCTTTCCCTCACAAAGAGGGTGGTTATTTTCTACATTATTGGAATTGTATCACTCCTATTTCCCCAGGCTGACAGTTTCCACAAGAAGCCAAGGTCCTTCATACAAATTTACGCAGAGGGTGGTGCATCCTTCTCCTGCCCAGATTTTACACGTTAACCTGTCCTTGCAGAGTGTCTACACCATGCAGAAGGCTTTTGCAGACCAAATTGAAGATAGTGACACAATATTTTGCAGACCAAATAATGATAGTGATACAATATCAAGATAGGGCTGTCTAATGCAGGGACCATGCAATATTATGTACAAAAGCAAGGTATAATTCAGAAGACGACATCATTTGAGTTGATAAGCAAAATTCCACTTGAATTTGAAAAACCAGCCTGTATGTAGCCAAAACATCTTGCAGGACTTCTCTAGCATCCCAATCTTTATGCAGGAGTTCTATAAAGAGACTATCTTATTTATTTTATTACTATTTAAAATGTCATAGCATCTAGGAATCTATAGCACGATCTGGGAGCCTGAAAGAGCACTTCCTGACACATCTCTGTTCTCAATAAGCTACAAATTTTGAGGGCCTTAGACGCATTAATTTTTTACTAGGTATGCTTAGGATGTCACTCAGAAGAGGGGAAACAGTGATGATGTTTCCCTTTATTGTCTACTAATTCAAATTGCCATCCAAGACATAGGAAATGTGAGTCACACCTTGGCTGGGTGACACTCTTCACCCTCTTGCTGGAAGGTTTTCCTGACCACAGAGCCTCCAGCACGTGGTGGAGTGTCCAGCTCCAGGGCAGAAGGGGAACAGTGTCACACCGTGATTATAAATATTCACTGGTCTGCTCAGGAAGCGGGCTCCTATCCCAGAAGGTGGAGTGGTTCTCTGAAGCTGAGGGGCTTGGCTGTACCTTTAATGAAGTTGTACATCTTTTGGAGAAGGCTTGATGAGGCTGAAGATGAGTTTTGTGTCAATTTGGCTGCCATGCTGGTGAGATGGCTGCTTGAGCATGGAGCTGGAGTGTTCAACTCTGCTCTCCACTGTGCCGCCTGCAACCTCAGCTCTGTACAATCCAAGCTTTCTCATCATGAGTGTGCTTGGTTTTTGAGAGAAGAACACTTTGAAAGATAAAAGCTAAGCTCCTAGAAACCCTAATTCCAAAGGCTCAGGTTTTACCCTCCATGATTTAGTTCAAGTGTTTCTTGGGATGACAACACAGGCCAGTGAACTGGGGAGTGTATTTGCCCATTGCAGTCCTGGGAATAATGGTTAAAACTGACAAAAGTGAGGCAAGGAACAGCAACATTGACTTACTGCAGAAATGCTCAGATTTCCTAATGGACTATAACCTTTTCTGTGTCTGAATGTGAACATTGTCCACTTTATTATCTCTGTCTGGAAAGAGGAATTGAATAAAAGATAGTCAGAGACCTGAACCTTTCTGAGTGATTTATCAAGTAGTAGGGGAATTCTCAATATGAGGGTTAAATCTGGAAAACAGCTGTGTTATGAACTGAATCAATGCAAAATACAAATTCCTTGTTCTCTCATACCCTATTTGGTTTGTTCATTTTATTTCGATGTAGTAAATGGAGATCCAGTTTTGCATTCCTTTCTCGAATGCACAATTAGTGTAAAAGAATCCCCTTGTCTGAAAACAAGTTGTGAAAGGTCTGAGTTAAAACAGCAGGACCAGGCAGTAAGTCAAACACTGCAGAATAATAACTTCTTAACATAATATCATCATGTGCCACAAAAACTAGAAACTAAAATATTCATACTGACCATAAAAATATCTTTCTACACTTCACCACATCCTAAGGTATGTTTTCTTTTGGAAGCAATGTATAATATATTCCTACCATTATTATTGCTTGGTGAAGTGGTTCTTGCAAAGTTTACTATCTGCTGATGCAAGGTGGGGGGAGGAAGTGGAGCCAGAAAGAGCTTGGTTTTAAATTTTAATTTTGAGAGAAACTATATTAATATGTCAACATCTTTCAGGAGTTATTTTACAGATAGCTTTCCTTTGGCAACTATGTGGTATTTTTTATATCAGAGCTAGTAATTTTTATCAAAAGCAATGTATGTTATCGTGGCACTGCTCTATAAAAGACCTTCTGTGACACTGCTGGTAATTGGTTGCAGGTAATTGCTATCTTGTCACAAAACCCATTCTCAAAATGCATCAAACTTGGCCATTGAAACAGGTATGGTACTTGCTTTGACTATTCTTAAAGGAAAACTCTCCTTCCGTGTCCCTTTTCTAATAGTTAAAACCTTCTTCGAAATCCAGGAAAAAATTGCTCAGAGCTAGATTGTAATTATTTATTCTTGCACTAATTTGGGTCTAATATTAATAAAGGTTTTTTCATTTTGACTATAGAGAACCATTCCAGCAGACTTCACTCTATCACACCACACAGACCTGTTCATTCTCTTCTCCAGGGTCCTGTCAGTGCAGCAAGTTTCCTCTCCAGTCGTTCAGTTGTGAACAAAGATGAATTTAAAATATGGGCTAATGTGAACAGTATTCCAGATGAGGCTCCAACAACACCTTCTCCAGTGTTATGAATGTTTGCCTATTTCCACTAGAAGTGCCTCACCTCATATATTCCAGGATCACTTTTGGCTTTTCACAGCCATATCATGTTGGCAACTCAGTCTTTCCATGATCAGGTAATACCTCCTGACCTTTTATTTTTCCTTCAGTGCTTTCCAGTTGATGAGAATTATTGGTCTCATCTTAGTCTAATTTTAATTCTTGCTATTAGTCGCTAAACATTCCCTTTATACATTACTTTTCATGCCACTATCATACTCTTGAGTGCCATTCTCTTTTTGGACACTACCACCCTCTTGACCTTTTGCTGTCTCATGAAATGAAATAGTCACAAAACTGATCACTGTGAATTCACAGTAGTAATTTCTCACCCAACCCCCTCTGATCAAACACTACTTTTAGAACCTCCCCCCCAGCAAAATCCTCACCCACCTCACAGCTCTCAATTCCTGCCTTCTCTACCTTAGCTAGCAACACCTACAAAGCACAGCACCAAGCCCTCCACTGCAGGCTTTTTCTGTGCCCAGAAATTCTGTCGTTTCTTCAAAACGAACCATCACGAATTGCCTCATCCAGTCTGAAATATTTACCACGAATTCTCACTGGTAGAACTGAGCTTCATGTGCTAGTTCTGTACAACATCCTACGAAACAACCCTTAACTTGGCAGGAAAAATTTAAAATGTATGCATTTCAAATATGGAGATGGCATTGTTAACAGCTGCAGCTTTGTGATAGATGACGGCAATATTCAATAGCTGATTCCTCCCACAACAGAGGGGATAGAATGCAGAAGAAGAAGGATAATGCTTTTTAAACACTTGTCTGACTTGCTTTTTTTGTCTGTTTCTCCACTGAGAATCATAATGATTAAATTCTGTGAAAAAACATTTTTGTGACTACAGTTGTGCAAAAAATCAACTTTGTTTATTTATTGATTGATTAAATCTTTAGAATACAGACCTGGCATAGCTGATCTGTCCTAATAGGAAAACAAGATTCAAGAAATATTAATATTCTCCTAATTTACACAGAGATGATGAATATACCAACTTCTTAATGTATAAACTAATGCCTTCAATTCTGTACCATTTTATGACTTTACATTCTTTTGAGATCTAGATCTTTGAGAAGCACAATGGAATGGAGAAAGGAGAAGAGGGATTTTCTCTTTTTCTGGTATGGACAACTTCAAGCAGATATAGTTACTTATATAAAACTATTTATATGCTATTTTAAAAAATAGAAATTAAATGTAGAGAGACTTCAAAAAGTTTTCATGCTTGGAATCTCTTCTAAAATACCTTCTGTAATTTGAATATTAGCCATTATTTTAATAGTGGAAAAGATTTGTAATTCCCAGATATAAGTTCCTAGTTCTTGTTTGTTCCTATATATTTTTTAATCAATGTTTTATTTATTAATATTTTTTGGAAAAGAGAATAAATAGGTGGTCTTTTGGTCAGATATTTGGTCAGATGACAAACACATGTAGCAAGGCGCCAAAATCTTTTCTTTATGGAATGGAAAGGAGCCATAAAAAATAGGCTTTTTCTCCTCCTCAAAAAACGAACCAACAAGCAAAATTAAAAAAAAAATAAAAAAACCAACAAAAATAAAACAACAAAAAAAAGCCCAAAGAAACAAAAACCCCAAAAGCACATTTATAACTACTGAAATGCAGCTAAAAATGATAAGAAGGTAAGCATTTTTGCAGATGATTTCAGACTCAGACACCTGGTTTTGCAGCACAGAACCACCTGTGCGGCCTTAAACACCAGAGGAAGGAAATACAGCACCCAAGGTAAAAAGTCCAGGGCGAGGCAATGGGATGTATCCCGTAGGTCAAAGAGGAGGCTGTTTGTAAATGACCCTTCAGAGGCAGGGGATGACTTCCCAAGGCTGGAGCTCTCTACAAAGGGATGCATAAATAGCAGTTGTTCACAGCAAGGGTTATACTATATGGCTATTAGAGTGAATAGGAGCAGCTCGCTTCTTGCCAATGACAGGAAATAAGGTCAAGCAAAGATAACAGGTCTTTGAATTAGAGGTTTTCAAAATATTAGCCTTACGCCTTTAGTATGGAGTGAATGAGTGGTTCTGCTTCTGAAACCCGGGGACATCTGAAACCAAGCCCATGAAACAGCAGTGGAGAGGTTTTAGATCTGCCTGACCCAGCCTCCCCTGCTGCAGGAGGCAGTGTATTTAATAACATAGCCAAGCTGGACACAAATAGTTTAAAAGGCCTTTGGGGATGTTTCGTTCAATCTCTCTAAAAAGAAGGCAGAAGAAATCATGTAACATGTCAATGCTATAATAGCACTGTTAAACATCTGACTTGCCTGAGAAAATAAATGTTTGTATAACAGCATCTTTTTTACTATCAATCTTTAATACCTGCATGTGCTGCAGGAATAGTTATCTTTTTTCCATAATTCCTTAATGGATTAATTACATCATCAGTTTCCAGAGTGACCAAGCCTTAGCTTTCCTCTTAGGCATTTGTCAAAGGACAATTGATCTTTTCCTGTTTCATGTTTCTGAATGTGACTCAGAAATCATCATCCAAACCCATTCATTATCATGTTTTAAAATGCAAGCATTTAATATCAAAATCTGTTAGGGAAATAGTTTTCTAGTGATTTCTAGAAGCTCAGTCTGTCCTCTTATCTCTTCAAATCCTACAAACTGCTTTTTCCTGCATTTTAAAAACATGAAGCCACTGTTCTGTGACAGACATATGAAATTAAATCACAGACAAAGCCTTAAGATAATTTAAACTCTCATGTACACATATCATGTTCAGCAATCACATAATAAATGGACCTGTATAAACTTGTTCCATAATGGGGTGAGTTCAGTAGAGTGGATTCAAAATTAGTGGATCTGCCAGCAATTGTGAAGATACAGGCAAAACATGAAAAAAAAAGGAATATCCTGATTTTTTGGTAGCAGTAAAACAGTACCTCATATTAATTTTGTATTGATAATTTGTATTTGTATTAATTTTGTATCGATATTGTAGTCAAAATCAAAAATTTAAAAAGTATCTAAAAGTAAAATTACTTCTTACAGATATACATCTGGAACAGTTTTTGTCTCAGCTGTGTTTGCTATGTTTAGCAGGCATGCAATTTGATTTTGCACGTATGTTGTTCTTTCAATAAAATACAAATCACTGCTAAGTAATTTCTGAATACTCCATAAATTCATGTAGCACAGACAGACTCCATAATTTGTTCTAGTGTTTGTGTACACATTTGGGTTTCAAGTCAAATGTATAAAGAACACTGGATAAGGTATTTTATTTTTTTTTTTAATAATAGAAAGTCTCACCTGTCATTCTAACAAGAAAGGATAAAAAAACTCTTGATGGTCACTAAAGTGTTAGTTGGGTTAAAAAAAAAGGTTAAACATCCTTTCTTATTGTCCCTTAATCATAGTTCACTGGTGCAGGGGGTTGATACCTTTCATGGGGATGCCAAAATGACCCATCTAAGTTGGTCAGCTGCAAGGCAAGGGAAGGAAAAAATTTCACTCATTTGTGTTCCTTTTGTAATGCTGCAGCTCCTCCTATAAAACCATAAAGCATATTTCTCCTTGGGGTTTTGCATTTAAGTGAAAAATCTTTCTCCTTTTATATTGTATGCTTTGTTCAGTAATGAAATGCCAGTGATGTTTAATTAGATAAATGAAGATTGTTAATTAAGCAAAGAATTTTTTTCTGGTAAAAATGTGCTGTTTAGGCAGAAGAAACATGAAGCATTAGAATGCATCCATTAAAAATAGTGATTATAGATACATTTAATTCCTACATGACATTCTTCAGTTTACAGAGTGATCTACAATCAACAATGAGATCTGCAGTAAGGAAAAAATGTTAGAAATTATTATATTTCAGCTACATTTTAAAGATTGCTGGTTTTAAACTGTAATAAGACGAGGTTATGTAGTTAAAATGTTTTCTTCATTACCATATGTCTCTATAAATGGTGGGAAACAAGAGAAGGCTGTAGCCCTCATCAGGTATATCATATCAAAAAATCTAATTCAAATCTGAATATTCAGCAGTCAGGTTATATTGAGGTACGATCAGGAGCAGTGGTCAGCTCTTCCAAGGCATTTCCATCCAAACATGCAATAGCAACCAGGTTATTTCTGTGTATATTCAGATTTATATTCAGATTATTTCTGCTGCTCCTGCTCTGGGAAGGTTTGGCTCGTCCCCATTTCCCAACAGAAATCTCCATGTCTCCAATTCCTGATTGAGAAGGAGGTAGAGGGAAAGAAACAAACTTCTTTTTGCAGATCAGCATCCGGCTTCATGTCACAAATGTTAGTTATTGTTTACTTTTTATACTTCTGATACTGTTTACAATAATGTTACAAATAATGTTTACTCTCTCCTTTTTTTCCCCCATTCTGATTTCATTTATTTTGAATAAAGGCTTTATTGTGTTTTTCTTTAAACAGTGTGCAGAGTAGGATTACCTTGACAATATATTCTAGTTCTTTGTGTTTTTATATATATATATTTAATACATATATATATAAATATATATGCAAGATTATCTCTCTCACATTGTTTTTTTTTCCTACTCTTCATTAATTTTAATGATTGTGTATTTCTATCACAAATTCTGTGCTCCCTGAGTGGTTCCAATCTCTGAGTGAAGGAGGTTTTCTTTCTTCCTTAGGTCTTTAACTTTTATTCTAAAACATCCAAGAAATGGTGCCACATGTCCTTGTATTTGTCCTCTTGGGTTCTTCCTTTCTTGCCTTTTCACCCAAAGTTCACTGACTCTGCTCAGTCTTTTATTCATCCATTATTCCACAAAGGGTGGGATTTTTCCAGGGTTAGAATAATTTTTTTGGTAACTGTTTAAGTATTTCATGGTCTTGAGAGGTTCCAACCCCTCCACATTTGCCATCAGTACCTGGATTAATTAATTCTGTGAGCAGGCTGTGTCTCTGGGTGATGACTGCACAGACCTCAACCATCCTTTCGCAGTTTTCACTCCCAAATTAGGAAGTTTCCCGAGCAGCCCCATTTGGGATGAGGATTGAGATTGGTCTGTCCTGCACAGACCCACTGTGAATGTGATAAGCTGAGCACTGCAGCCCCAAGGCGTTGTCTTTATGTTTTTATTAATGAGGAAAGGAATTGTCATTGTTCTTGTCTAGCATGCTTCATTTTACGACTGCCTGCATACTCCAACACAGATTTTCAACTCCTCCACTCCTGTCCTGCTGCAGTTTTAGTGTGGTTACTGTGCTTATGTGTGCTTTCTAACTCAGACTTTCAAAGGAAAACTCCTAAGAACACAGGATCCCACACAGTCTGAAATTCCTGAGTTTTTGGATGAAAAATGTTTATGCATCATTTTACAAATTTGATTACAAACTCGAGTCCTGCTGCTTTGTCTGTTTTCTGTCGATACAGGTGCATGGGTTTTTCTTCTCTGGCTTTACATGTATGCACTTTCTCTGCCTACTGTAGCAACATCCAAAACCATTAATACTGTATCTGAGGTGCCTGCTGAGCATTTCCGACACTTACCCTGGGAGGGGCACACATGTCAGTAATGATATCTCCAGCTGCTGCTAAATAAATCATAATGCCATCTTAAAAACATTGACAAAATAGAACCAGATCCCATACTGAAAGCTGGCCAATCTTTCATATGAATGTCTTTCACAGGAATTCCTGGGCACCTGTTATAAGACTTGCTCTTCACTTTTAATTAAAAGATATCCATAAATATTTTTATTAAATACCTAAGAGATGTTCATCTCTTTTTATCTTTTGTTTCTTTTCCACAGAGTGCAAAATCATCTGCCAAGTATTGCACACTGTGCAAAGTTTGTGGTTTGGGGGTCATGTTCAAATGGGTAACCAGAAAGATGAAAAAAAATGGATGTAAAACTATGAAAGTATGTTTGTATATCCAATACATGAAATGCAGGCACTTCTCTTTAATTTGTCTTGTGCTGCTCTCTAGAAATGAAAACATAATCATAGAATCATTTCTTTCTGGAGTATGTTAGAGAATAAGTATTTAATAATAAGGAATGAAAACATACATGGGATAGGATTTTTAAATAACTCAGTGGTTCTTCCGTATTTTTTGCATATGGGTACCCAAATGAAATCAAATTCATCAACACTGCTTTATTATTTTTCTAGTTTTCTATTCTATGGCGAATGGATAGGCTTCTGCCTTTCTGTGTAGGTCTTTCTTGTAATGTTCTCTGCACTTTTTCATCTTTTATTCACTGTTAACTGACTTTTGTTTGCCCTGAGGCAAAATCCACATTTACAAAGTTTACCACTGACCTGGAGCATTCAAATTTACTGGCAACTCTTAACAGAAAGTCTCCATGTTCCTTTAGTGATTTTCTTTTGTGGGGGCTAAGAAATCATTTTTTGTGGTCTCTTTCAGAAATATGACTTGGAGACAATTTTCCCCTGTGTATCTGCAGAACACAATCTGCTTTCAACACAGGTTTTCAGGTAGTGATGTCTTTTAATCCTGCCATGTGTTGTCCTTTTGAAGCAGCTTATTGCTACTGTTTTAGCCTAATGCCACAACAGAAGAGTAATGGTGGCTGTCTTAAGAGGAAATAAATGAGACTCTCAGGTGCAGACTGTGGAGAGAAGGATGTGTTGGCCAAGGAATGTTCTTAAACCATTGGCTGTTCTGCACAGTGGGGAAGTGCAGTGCACATCCAGAGGAAACCAATGGTGTTGGTATTAACCCACCACTCTCAGTGCACGAGGCTCCTGCCATGCTGAAATCCTGTGTCAGACAAGAGCTATTAAGAGCAAACTTAACAGCAGGAACTGGTGGAAATTCACTCGTATTTGTTCTGACAGAAGTCACTAGTGACTAGTATGTGTGTCTGTTTGAAATAATTTCAACACCATGTGTGTGCACAAGTGAGAGCTACCAGAAAGAATGTTACATTGTGGTGGTGTACCACATAGCTGTTAATTTAAGCTTTGTAAAACACATTGCCAAATCAGGAGGGCCTGCATGCATTTTGTTCAAATTGCTGTATGTATTGCCTAACACCTCTAAGAAACTGTTAAAACACTGTTTATGCAAAGAGAATCCCAGACACTGAGTGCCAAGTTCAATGTTAGCATGGTTTGCAGACTATTCCCATGCCCACAGGGCTGGAAATTCTGCCCAAGGCTATAGGAAGGGTGCAGTCTAGTTTGGAGGGACTTAATATGAGGCAGGATGTGATAGAAGTACTGGATACTAGAAAATAATAAAGCATTTTAGATTAGAGGTTGAATTTACATGTTTTTATTTTCTAGTTTAAATGTATGCAAAGGAGTTACAAGAAGTTGGGGGGGTTGTTTGTTTTTCTTAAGTTCATTCCTTTAATCTTGTTCTTTAAGCTGTTTTACCTTGTATTGCATAGGTAACCATCTATATGTTAGAAGCATATTCTGTTCATTAGTCTCTTTTCCTTCAGTAAAATACTCAGTAGCCAGCAGTTTAATTTTAAGCTCATTTAAAATACACCGGTAATGTAAAATAAAATGAATCTAGAGCTAAAATTTGATGGATAAACCACTGAGATTATTAAAACTGTTCCATACAATAAATAAAAAAGTGGAGTAAAAAGAATCTGGGATATTGTCATACACGAAGTACGCAAAACATCTCATCTGCTTTCTGGCATTAACCCAGCTGAGACCTAGCTACCATGTAAAAAACAGATTAAACTAACATCCATCAAGGTGAAAGATAATTATTGCTTGTGTCAGACAACACCTGTTTTTGCAGCATTCCTCAACTGAGTTAAACTGGAGACATGCTGAAGTTTTCCACTGAATTTTACATTTGACAGTTGCCTGAAGCAATTGTGTCTGTGAAACGCCTTCACCTCTTCCTTTGTTTACTTTTTGGATAGACTAAAAATGGTAAAACACTAAACAGAAAAATTTCAAAAATTAAGTAGAAAAATTCAGCAGAAAAATATGTAAAGTTTTTGACGGATATTTATTGAAAAGTGTTGCGATAGTCATTCTTTTGTGAGGTCCACACACAGACCCGTTGAAAGCATTTATTTGGTAATGAATTGTGCTTACATTACTCAGATGAGTAATCCCACTTACTTCAGTGGAGGTTTGCAAAAGTTCAAGCAGCAGTTCCTAGATAATGCCATAATGTCCTTCTGCTATCTTTAAGCAACACTGCATAGGTTGTAAGGCAAGATGTTCATCCTATTGCATAAAGGAATCTGTGTTTTGGGCACTAATTTCACAACAAAGTCCTGCTTCAGTTGTGCTAAGACAGCTTAGAATCCATGGATCAAAGCGAATTCTGTAACATGGAAAGCAATGATACATGTGAACAGTATAGCTTTCACAGGTCAGTTCACAGAAGGATCTGGAATTTTTTTTCTGGTTTAGGTTTTGTGTGGTTTTTTGTGTTTTGGTTTGTTTTTTTTTTTTTTTTCCCTTTTTGAGAGATGTAGGATAAAGTTTGATTTTGCGACTATGTTTTGAAATAGATCTCTTAAAATAGAGTCACGATTATTTTTCCACTATACAGGAAAGAAAGCATTGGAAGCTCTGTGTCATCAGCTACTCTGCAAGGTACAATCTAACTCGATCAGGTTAAATACTAAATACTAAGAGGTCCAGGATTCACTTAGGTCAAATAGGGTGACATGTGATAGAAAGGCCAGGTGGATGATTATATTAAACAGCAGCCCCTAAATGAATTTGATTGGTGTTTGAGTATGAATTGGTGCAAGTGATGGAGCACCAATCATCCCATTAAAATCAAAACTGCCACACAGGATAAACGATGATAAACTTTATTCAAAAGGTAAAGAAAACCCCTTTGCAAAAAAACTGTGCTTCCCAAGAGGGAAACACAGAGGTCCATAGAAGAGAATGAGCTGATGTCACAGATGTGATGTTTATTGGGGCAATAGATCCAGAGGCAGCACAGCACGGCTCATTGCAAAAGGAGGCAGCAGTTAACAGTGTTTGGTTTAATGTCAGCTTCTAAAGGATGCACACAGATCTGAAAACAGACTTCATCAGGTGGAGAAATGCAAAACAGATAAAATGCATAAGCCAAAGGCCCTAAAAGAAAAGCCACTGCTACAAATAGGGTGGGCTGTTGTATCAGTACAGATAAAAGATGCAAGATCATGTTGTGGGAAAACTTTGGTGAGTGATCAGGCAGAGCTGAGGTATTTGTGCTACCTCATCTATTCTTAAGAGTTTTATCTGAGAGCATATCAGAGCAGCATGGTCACAGCAAGGGCAGGGCGGACACCACAAATAGAGGGTTTGAAGAGACTCCAGCAGTACTTTTTCCATTGAAAACTCATTTGGAGGGCAGACCCTGGTCAGCAGAACATGTCCTTGAGAGAGTAATCTTATTCTTGAGAGAATTAAGAAAGTGGAAAACAGAACAAAATCAGTAGAGGAGACCACAAATTGGCTAAAGTCAGTGGTCATTTCACCAGAAACTCAGTGACTCGTAAAGATCCCTGAGCTTTTTATCAAAATTGTTATGCAAGAGCAGTATCAGGTACCGACAGAGGAAGGACAGTTAGTGACCAAAAACCCCATGAACATTAAATACAAAGGATGCCCTGCAAAAATAATGGTCTTACAGTGGATGTCAGGAGGACCAAGAAAATATTTCATAATACTTTATCAACATCAACCCATTAATCTTCTAAAAACTTTGGAAGAACAATGGATGGACAGAGGTCCAAAAGGATTGACAGTACAGTAACCAGAGGCTGGAGTGAAGAGTATGCAAACAGTAGGATTGTATCTGTGGAAAGTGTTTTAGAGATGATGCCTCAGTAGAGGATGAGGTCAGTGGAGAAAGCTGTCAATTATTTGAGCTGGAAATCTACATTGCTGTGAACTGTATTAACAGTACAGCTGGTACTGATTACATAAAAGCACCACAGGAAATACCAGAAAGAGTAGATAAAAAAAAATCCTTTGGTTTAAATGTATGAAAAATACATCTTTGTAGTTATGGTGGTAACCCTGGATGGTTTTAGTGCATTTCTTTACGTTTTTCTTAAAGTATTGATTCTGTGCATTAGAATAATTGACTTAGAGTGTGATTCAGGTACATCAAACCTAGCTGAATAAAAGGTGTAATTGGTGATTAGAGAAGTGCAATGAGATCAGTGGGAGGAACCAAATAATTAGCTTCCACACAATACTTTTCAGAGTTTTATGTTCCAAAAAAGTCTGAGCACGGATCTAACACACATTCTTTCAAATCCTAGCCATAAAACCATCACTATGGTTATAAAACATAATATTCTTTGCCCTGTAGTTTATAGTCTTGAACTATTTCAGTGCCAAGTCTGTATTTCTACCTGTGTTAACATTTTAACTTCTACTACTGCCCGAAATAGTTCAAAACTGGTAGAGAAGAAACAAATGCCCAGGGCAATATGCAATCTGAAGAACAAATCACTGGGATTAGCTGCCAAGGAGGTGATCACAGCTGGAGTCTGGTCCAAGGAACTGCTCTACAGACCATGGATACAGATGAGTTCCCTGTTATCCATTTGTCTGCACAACACCACATGCTCAAATTAGTACCAGTGTTGACCATGGTGTTATATTTAACTTACAGATTCTTCCTGATCTGTGACCTCCAGATGCCTACCCATCTAAAACCTTTGAAATTCTCACTCCCTCATGCCAGTTTCTAACACATCATTTTGTCTGGTGTTCACAAATCCAGTTCTTCCCCATGAATTTCTGCTCAGAAAGATGGCTAAAATATTGTTTTCTTATACTGTTATCTTATTCACCTGTCTCACAATAATTCTCTCCACAATCTAAGTCAGCAGAAGCGACTTGTCCTTCTGGAGTTTCATAGTTTATGTGATTTTCTCATGCAGAAACTAAAGGTTGACTCCTATTTTTAACCTGTTAATGATGCCAGTGTCTATTTTCCACTTGTTACATTTTCAAAAGAACACTAGAGTGCTTTCATCCATATATTTGGCAGATGCTCCATTGAGAACTTCTGAAGAAATGCAACCTATTTATCTTCATCACCCTTAGATACAATGCCTACAAAAAATTTGCCAACAACAGACTGCTGGGGTCCTGAGATGCCTGCTCTTCCAGCTGATGAGTATTGTTCTGGTGTTCTTTTGTAAAGCGCTGTTATAATTTGTGCTCTTTTATTTAATGGTATAGCTCTTTGGGGCAGGGACTCAGAGCCTTTTCCTGTTTTGCATTTATGCTGCACTGCTAGGGCCTGCAGTGATACCAAAAAAGAACAACTAATAACACTTGTACAAAACTTGTACGCGCAACAGCCCATAAATGGAAATATTAACTTTTGCATGATCTGCTGGCTGTCTTGAGTTGCCTTGCATACCCAACCTTTCTTCAGCATCAAGCAGGGAGATTCTGTTTGATTAAAGATGTCACATCTAAACCCAGACTTTTAAAAAGCCTTTGGCATTTGCTGTATATTCCAAACACTGTATTCTGCACATATGAGCTACTTTGTTTCTGCTTTCTCTAGAATTAATAAAACTGGTCCCAGCCTTTCAGTGGCACTGCTCGCTTCTAACTTTCTCCCTCCAAATCTCTTTAAAATGCATGAATCAACACAGCAGTCTGACAAACCATTTTAGGAGCTGATTTGATTGATGCTTCTGTAATAGGTTGCCAGTACAAGTCCTACAACAAATTAGAAAGAAATGGGAGAGCAGGGGCACACACAGGGTCTACAGAGCAAGGGTCAACTTCCTAAGTCTCACAGAGGATTCAGTATTTCGGTGGGGGAATGGGTTTGAAATACTGTTCCAAACTTCTCAGAAGGAAGACGTGGGGATCTGAGGGATTAAACACGTATTGGTCATCCACACCTGTCATTGGGAAGGTAACAGCAGCCTCAGGGGTGCTGGCAACAAAATCTTTCCTACCCGTTATCATTCCAGATGCCAGAGCTAACTTTCTCTCTGTGTCACAAAATGGAAACCAACAGCCCTTCCTCCAGTTCAGAGAGGGGCAGGAAGCAGCAAAACCACTTCCATGTATTTGAGATGAAAATAAATTCTCCTTCTTGCGTGCCAAAAGGCTTGACTGGAGAGCCACGGCGAGCAAGGCTCACTTAGCAGAGGCAGCTTGAAAGCCATGGGGTAAATCTGTGATGGCACAGGGTGTGCATACTGCACCTGGGGCCCAGGCTTGGGAGGGTTTGTGCTTCTTGACAGGGAATGCTCAGGGTGTTCAACAGTCGGGCAGGGCAATGGAGAAACTCAACTTTATACCTTGGGGAGGTCAGAAGTTTAATTCATAGAGCATCTGGGGTGTCATTTTAGATACTGTATGGAGAATATATAGAATTTATCAAGTGGTGATTCAGGTGATTGTTTTTCCAATTTCTGGTAACAATATAATTAGTGGTGGGTACAAAATGCTGTTGCTTTAGATCACATCCCTGTATGGAACTTTACCTCAGTGTTGCCCTTCAACAGTTCCTGACTGTCAGCTACTTCACGCATTTTAGGAGCACAGGTGGGTTCTGAAAAAGAAAACAAGCAAATGACAATAAAGAGGCTCCTCAGCCGCCCCCCTGGTTATGCCGGAGGGCTGGTTTCAAGGCGCAGGTGGCACAATCCTTTGCAGGTGGCGGGGCTCAGGGCTCGGAGCGGAGGCGGCCGGAGCGGGTCCCGGGGCTGGCGGTCCCGTCCTGTCCCGTCCGATCCCGTCCTGTCCCCGCTGCTCAGCCCATGCCCCCCGGTCCTGCCCCTGCCAAAGCCTGGCGGGTTCGGTGCCTTTGCGAGCGCCGTGAGCAGATGCGGGGCCCGCGATCCGCGGCTCCCTCAGGACATCCCTGCCTTCGGCCGCTCGGGACGGAGCGGGCCCGCAGCCGCTCCGGGAGCCCGCTGAGGCTTCCTCACGGTTATCAGCATCTGTGCACCCTGCCAACAGCCCGGCCAGGAGCGGAGCGAGGCCCCGGAGGGTGAGACTGGCGGGATTCACGGGAAAGGAAAGCCCCCGGCGGGGGCACACGGGACGGGAGCGGGAGCGGGAATGGGAGCGGGAACGGGAGCGCCCGGCTGGGGCTGCGCTTTCCCCGCCGACCCTGAGGGACCCTGCCCGTCCCGGCAGAGCCAGCTCGGCTCCCAACCCTTCTCTCAC
>VZSR01000257.1:2772107-2815190 GCA_013398615.1 Brachypodius melanocephalos | reverse complement strand
AAAAAAAAAAATGCAAGCAGATATCTTGGACGTAAAACTTGCCAGCGAAGGAAGTGGAAGGGCTAGAAATAGAGCTGCATAAGTAGGCTTTGGAGTTAAATGGTAAATTTGGAAGACCTAGTTAGGAAGGAAAGTTAGTAATGCAAACTGTCATGAAATTGCTTTAGAATTTTCTAAATCTTGAGTCTGCCTTCCTGTCATAGTTCAGCTGATTAAAACCATACAACTGCATTAGTGGGCTGCAACAGAGAGGTGATATTAACTGTGAGGCTGTTAGTGATTGCTACAGCTGCTCTTTGTAAGTAATCTCTGGGTTGCTTTTCCTCATTCTTTTGGATGGAAGGAATGAGTGACTCCAGCGTTACAGGCTGGTGAAATACAGGGCTTTGTGCAGTATGATTATTTTCACGGGGAATTTACACAGTTGTAGGAGTTTATTACTCTTCTTTGGATATTGTAAGGCTTGTTTGAACCCCAAGTAGTAAGCATTTCTAATGTGGTCAGAAATATTTGTCATTCATACGCACCAGTGAGTTATGAAACCGCTTGTGAACTTGAAGTACAGAACATCTTGTAGTCTTAGTAATTTTAAAAGCCTCAAAATATTTTCCAGGTTTTGTTGATTGATAGGTCTAAAACTAATAAAGCATGACTTGAGACTGCTGTAGAATTTCTAATAATATTAATAAGGGATGGTAGTAGTCACGTGCATGCAGCCCAAGATTTAGGAGGAGCATCAGCATAAGAATCTTAAAAGCACTGTGTTTTCCCAGTTTTTCAAAGGCTTTTGCTGGTATACATCAGGAATGAATGTAACAAGCTTTTTCCTTTTGGAAAAAAAGTATCTCTACTTCTCCATAATAAAAAGAATTACAGCCTAAACATCAAAATGAAATAGCAGCACAAGGAGCCAAGTGAATTCATGTGTGCAGAGTTTGTTTTGGTGGTTGTTTTTTTTTTTAACTAACTTTATCTGAGAACTCCCAGCCCTGGAGCCTATTTGAAATAAGATAGGAAGCTTCAGTCTTGTCACAAATGCAGCTACAACTTGTCCTGGGGAAGCCTTCGTAATGGGGTCAGGTAAAGTTCAATGAACTACCAAACCAGCACTATTTCAGAGAGGCTAAGGTGCTCTTTCCACTGCTCGCTCCACTCTCTCTGCCTGTTATTAAACTGGTAGTTTTTACAACATCAATAAAGAACTTTCCTACCCAATTGCCCCAGACAAAGGCCTGAAAGCTAGGTTTAAACTATGAAAACTTTGTGTTAGGTTCATTTAGATTGTTTTGCTGTGTCAAATACTCACTTGAGTTCAAAAGTTCAGATGAACCATGAACTTTGTCATTTCGCAGCAGGCAGTTCTACAAATATAATCCGAAAGTGAAAAAACATGGTATATTTAAGGTGCGTTTGTTGTTCTATGTGGAATATGCTTGGAGTTCCACATTTGCAAAGTTCTACTCGACTTAAAAAAACCTTTTAACTATTTAAAAGACAAAAAACCCCAAACACAATTAAGCCAAATAATTCCTTGATCCCTGACCTTTTAGGCTTTCAAACCAACACATATTCAGTGACTAATCATTACTGCACAAACTAAACCCAGCTAATCTTCTTAATAAATTGTGAAGTCTTGTATGTCTCATGGTTTCAGTGATGGCTTTTCTCCCTGTCTGGAACATTGCAGAATATCAAAACAAACGGGTCATGGCTTTATGTATTTGTTTTAACTTTGAATCTATGTCATCTCATGATATAGTCTTGAGCTGAGAAGGTTTTACAAGCCTGTGTGAAGTATAAGACTGGTAGGAATGAAAAATGAGTCAATGCAATTTTCACCTACTTGCTAGAATATAAAAATGTGTGGACAAAACCGGTTTGTGAAAACTATTTTTTAAATGTGGAAACTTACCAGAAACTGAGGAGTGTGTAATAAATTCAGCTTCTTTTCCATGAAAAGGAATTCCTTATGCATACTCTCTTCTTCCTCCTACTAGGTCTGGAGTCTCAATCTATCAAAGAAGCAGCTTTTTTTTTTTTTTTTTTTTCCCAGATTTCAATTTGGAATTATACATAACTTCATGCTGCTGTCCCTGACTGTTCCTTAGCTGTAATTCGAGGCTCAGAACAGAAAGCTCCAAACCCAACAGGATTATCTGAAATATATTTTTCAGTATCAGATATATTTTTGCATGACAATAATTTTGAATTTTTGCACTTTTCTTGATGCTGCACAAGACCCAAGACCTCCTATGGGGGCTTATCATTTGATTATAACACTCTAGGAACTTCTCATTTAAGAAAAGCAAAATAATTACAGATTCTTGATAAAATTTGGTCTCTGTATGAAGCATGTGCTTTTGGCAGAAGGAGTAATTTAATTGCTTGAAATAATTAATGTACCCCTCTGTTACTCAGCAAAGAACAGATATGAACACAGAGAAGAAATTAGCAATCGTGTTCTTCATGAGCAGCAAAGAGAGAGTAAGGAATCATCACATTTAGTGGACATCTGCAGCAGTTCACCAGCTGTGCTGCCCAGCCAATACTTGTAGCTGAGATTGTGATGCAAGCCGTGATTACAGCTGGGATCACTACCCTATCTCCTTCCTCTTTCTGAAGGTTTGTGTCTGCTGAACGGGAAAAATACACATTTTAAGAGAGTGGATTGCCTGTCACATCTGATAGCTGCAAATGTTGGTTATCTTGGGCACTTCTGCTGCAGCCTCTTTACCAAGGGCAGCAATTCCAGGGATTGGTGACACCAACTCATGGGCCACCTCTGCTGCAGCAGGCATGAGCTCTGTTCCTGCTGGCAGGCTGTCATGGAAAAAGCCAGGGAAACAAAAGTAGAATTTCCAGAATACGAGCCATGCATTTCTGTGGCAATAGCTTCCTACTCGGGCTGGCAGGAAGCTTTATGTAATGCATCAATGATTTTCAGCACGAGCCACAAACCTACTCATGAGTTTTGATTATAACCTGATTTTCATATATGCATGTAAGTCTCTCCTCAGCCCCCTTATGCTGGGTAAAAATCACAGAGCAGTACAACAGGTTTCAGGATTTTGGATCTAGGTGAGGAAGACTGTCTTCTGAGAGCTCTCCTGTCCTGTAGCATTTCTGGAGGTGGGTTTGTAGTAGGGGAGTCACTCCATCACATCTGGGCAGCCTTCCATGACATGGTTGGCAGGTGACCTCACAAACTGTGACACAGACTGGCTCCAGAGATGGCTTTGAGCCAACTGAGCATTCTGTCATTTCTTCGAGAGCTCTCTGTAGAGAAGGTACAACATATGGACAGCCTTCCTCAAGTGCTGTATAACATGTGAGCTGAAGAGAATTTCAGGGGTGGTTGTGGCTGATATTTGGTTGGTTGGTTTGTTTTTGCAAGGTGCAATTTAGACCAGAATTCTGTGTAATTTTCCTACTGATGGGAGAGTCCACTAAGGATGAGGTGGCCCTTCACTGATTGCAGTTTTTGGGGCTGGTGCAGCAGTTGAATAGCTAGGAAGGATAGACTATTTTCTTCTATTCTGAACATGGCCAGTGACTGTAAACACAGTTTTCTTTTTCTGTTTGAGAACACGAAAAATTTCATATTTACTGAAAAATATTCTACTGAAACCAGGCTGCAATGCTAACAATGTTAGTGCAACACCATACTTTTCATTGTATTGTTGCTTTTATTCAACTTTAGTGAGATAATAGAACAATATTTATTTACTTCTAGACACCTCTTGCACAGATAGATGTTCAAGATCTAATTCATTGTGGTGAAAGCTAAATAGGGTTATCATCACTTCTCCTAAATATGTAGTAATTGCTATGCAGTGCATTTAATGTATTTTAGAGTCAGACTGAGAAAATCAAAATCCTAAAAAAAAAAAATGAAAAAGAAAAAGAAAAGTGCTCACTTTTTTTGTTACATGTTTCTTCCTTTAGGTCATCTCAGTTCTGTGTGGGTATGAATAGCAAAAACTGATAGTCACTGAGATTAATTACTAAAGCTATGTGAAAAAGGTCAGGCTTCTCTAGTACCATTCATAAAGTAGACTGCATTAATCTCATATTGTTTTGACTGGAGTAGAATAATAGTGGTGATAAATGCAATACATTTTTCTATTCAGACTGCTCTTAATGGGAGTGATCAAATTATTTAGTGACTGGAAATAAGTCCAGGATGAGAGAAAGGCATAAGAATTGTATTGCTAATTGTATTCATTAAAGCTTGAATGGCTAGGTTTTCTAGTTAATTATAATTTGTTTGCTTTAACAACTATGACATTTCCTAAGATTTGCTATTATTTATAGTTGTATCAATAACTTTATTTAGGTTACTCGCGATCAGCACAGAAAGAAAGCACATTGCCTGTGTTGAAATTCTGGGGTTTGTTGATTTAAGCACCTAAAATGGGGTCAGTTTTACTCAAGCTTCTTGAGATTTCAAATGCTGACTTGAAAACTTAAAACAAAAAGTTGATTTCAGATACTAACCTCTTACTGGTTCTTTTGCACATATTTGGGAAAGAGAATTTTCAGTGGTATTTTATCCTTTTGGCTCTGCTTGCGAGTTAAGTAATATTGAAAAACCATTAAGGTGATTTCAGAAACGTTCTGTTTAGACTTGGCATAAAAACATTTAAGATGTTTTTGGATGACAGTGGTGGAAAATTCTTACACTTTTTCCCAGAGTGGTTGAACAATTACTAATTCAGTGGTTCCTGGTCTTATCTATACAATGCAGTAGAGGCTTTGAACTTCTTTTTCAAATAGTGTCCTTTAAGAGTAAATATTAGTGTTACCTTTTTACTTCATAAACGCATTGTTACTTTGGTTAATTGTTAGATTTACTGGTCTTCCGGGGGCTGACATGGAGTTTAAAGTGAAGTCACTTAAACTGAGGGCTGAACAACAAAAAGCTGAGACTGGCACTGAGACCAGGCTTGTGCACCAGTGTATGTCTTTACTGTGTTAACAAAAAACACATCAAAGGTGCAGGAACCTGATCCTCTGACTGCTCAGAAGTCTGAAAATAATTTGGTAGTAAGGTGCCTTCCCAGAAGGGAAGTGGTAGACTGCAGTCCCAGCTCTAAATCAGTGTGGTCAAGTCTTGCACTAGTCTGGGCAAAGAGACAGTGGCTGCAGGAATCCCAGTTTTGCCATTGGTCTGCAGGAGTGGTGAGATATTTATCCTGTGGCTTGCCCAAGTGTTTGTGTCTCTAATTGCCTTAACAGGAGTGATGAGATACACAGGAGCATACTTGTGAATGGCAAATAAATAGATCTTGGAAAAAAAAATAGGAAATAAATGAGAATGTTAGTTTTAAGAATTCCAACAAGAATTCTGTCTTGATTTTTTGTCTGCATTGGGATTCTCAAGTACTTTGACATCCTGCCAAAGATACTGTCAGGAGAGATCGTTGTTTTGAACTTATTTCCCCTTTTCCTGTCAAAGGAGAGTCACTGACAGCAGGCTGGCCATACACTAACACACATTTCATATCCTCCTCATCATCAGATCAGGTACCTGGCCAAGTTGTGGTTAGCAGGTCTAATTCTTTGCATTGTTTGCTGACTGCAAGACTATAGGCTGCCTAAGCCTTCAGGACTGCCTCCTCTCAGATGGTTGCTCTGCTGCTACCCTCTGTTCCCCTATTCTTCAAATTGCTTTTACTATAACTGCTAAAAGCATTTTTTTTTAGCTTAGATATTCTCCTGGCTAGATAGAAGTGAGAAACTGTCAGTACCGGCTTCACAGCCCATAAAAGACTCTGTGCTATTGATAGTTTTCACCACAGTATTTTGGAAAATGTACTATTGTAGGAAACTTCCAGGGTGCAGTTCTGTACCCTGTGGACCTGCCCGAGGCCGCACAGCACAGTGGCCTCCTTGCTGGTTTGTTTGTCTCCACATTGGGCTGCCAGAACTGTCATTGCCTTGTCCTGTGCCCAAGGGTTTTATCCCCCTCCAGCAAAACTCAAGAGGATTCACCACTTCACTGTAATGACAACGCTGCTGAAGCATCAGGGCATCCACTGCTGTGGTTGCTGACATGGCCAGTTCTTTAAACTCAAGTTCTGCATGTGTTTGTTTTTAATGCTTTGAACAAGCTTTACTTGCACAGGAGCTGTGGAAGTGGTGGACTTTCTGATGGCATGTTTCCAGCTTGAACTGGAGAGTGCTGTTCGTGCAACATTTCAATAATTGGTTTTGGCAAAGTCAGTCCAAGGAAATAAATTTTTTCAAGCAGTTCACTGTGCAATCTGTAGATGCCTGCCTCTCAGACTATCTCTTTCACTTGGTTCACAAATCCCTACTGTCACTGACTAATTTTTCAGCCTATCCCTATCAGGGATATCTGAACTTTTTGTTTTCTCTGAAATAAAGAGATGTCAGCTAGTGAATCTGAAAGTTCGTGGACATGCTGGAGATCAATATCTATTCCAAGGTCAAATAATGCTGTATTTATTCCTTTTGCAGTTTGGATTCCATATGCTCCTATAAGGTATTAATCTAAAAGGTATAATTCCTTAAAATTCATCTGCTTTACTCGCATTTTCTTTTATTCCTTCTCACATGAGCCTCATATAAATACCAACACAGCTACCTCAGCTGTTCTGTTAGTATAGGAAATTAGTTTTTTCAGTAACACTGTATTTTAATGGAATAACTGTCACAAAAATGCACAGAAAGCACAGCTGAGGCAGAGTAGAACACAGGGAATGTCATCCACCTGCACTTTGGGGGCTGGTTATCTCCTTACACAGACTTGGAGAGCAGGCGTGCTTGAAAGCAAGACAGAAACTCTCAGAAACAGGGATGGCTGCTTAGAGAAGTGCAAGAGAAGAGAAGGAAAAGGTAAAATCAAGAGCTGAGAAATTTTTTGGCTTGAGAAGATGGATTCATCGTATCTGCCAGTGGCACTTTCAAACAGTTCACCTTTTAGATGTTCTTGCATCTGTGATCTCTGCTCTGAAAAATCTGCACTCGCATTCTTTCATCTTACAGCTGGAATATTGAATAAGTGACCTTTTCTGACTCAGACACATTGTTGTCTCTGACCTCCTCAAATCATGGCTTCACCTTTGCTGCTGCCAGATGCCTGACTGCTTTCCATCTCCCCTCTCTCTGCACCTCAAGAAGGGTCTTTCATTCCTAGCAGAGTCTTTCCTGTTGGTCTCTGTTGCAGAGCTGCTTTTCTCACCCCTTGCCTCTCAGATCATTGTAATTGACAGGCATTTACGTTTTATTCCACTTTTGGAAAGCAGCTTCCATATGGAAAACACATTTTATTTGATGTTGGATTTATCCAGGAGCTGATCTTAGGTCATAATAACTGTTTCTCATTCAGGGTTGCTGCTTTTCTTTCTGTATTTTCCAGCTGGACTGTTTGAGGCATAGGAGGTCAAGTGACTTGTCCCAGACCATGAGTCAGTGCTGTGAATTTGGATAAGTACCCAGTATCCTAAAGGCTCCCAATCCTCTCCTCTGACCATCAGTAGACCATGCAGCATCTCTGAAAGGATTTGCTCTATGGAAAAGAACAAATTAAGAACACTGAGTTTGAATCTTTAATTCTCAGAATGTAGTTATTGAGCCTCATTCATATTACAATGAAAACATGTTTTTTTAAGTAAGTAAACCATGTAACAGCCTTTTGGGGTTTGGCTTTGTCTCTTTCTCTGCCCAGCTAAGTACTGGCAAAATGTTTTTTATCAGCAGCTGTAACAGGAGGCAAAACGTGAAATCTAGAAATGTTTGACCTAACAGTGGCCATGATTTAACAGATATTTTGGACAGACTGGCTCTTTTTGTAGCTGCCTGCGGTTGAGTGCCTCTTCCATTTAATAAGAGTATACTGCTGTTAATAACTTGAGCCTAAATCCTCCTCTTTATTTGTGATATATTTTAAGTTTTCCCAAGGGCACCTTCTGATATGCTTAGCCAATATCTTAATTAAGACATTTTGTTTTCACAGAAGCTCTACAGTGAAGAGGATACAGCCTCATCTTATGAAGTATGACAAAAGTGCAGGGAAGTTGGTTCAAGAGTTTCTGCTGAGTTTGTGACTCCAGGCTGAGGTATTTAGGCCTGATTAATTGAGAAAAAGAAAAGCTGTTCCTTATGATTTAAAAGATTTTGGCTGTTACTGGCTGTTTGTATTCAGTAAAAACTGAATACAAAAAAATTACTTCTTTGTGAACAAGATGTAGGTGTTTCCACAAGATGCCATTTCACAGAGCTGATCCCAGAGAAACGTCTGTCACAGGTTTTGGACTGACGAGCCCCTACAGCTTGCTGTCTAACTCAGTGAAGACGACATGAAATCTTTTGCAGGCAGGAGATCTTTTGCTGAGGTCCGATTAAATCTTTTTGTTTTCTTTCCCTATCCACTGCTCCTCACCCTAGTCTCCAAGATGACTTCATGCAAGTGTGACATAGTGGTTTCTCAAGCCTTTGTTCTTCAGCATTCTAGTGCTGGGCATTCACATCTGGATGTATGGAGGGGGCAAAGGTGTTCTCGGTTCAGGGAGCAGTGGTACAGTTGCACTGCAGCTTTCCAGAAAACACTCCCACATCTGAGGAGATGAATGTTCAGATTAAAGAGAGCAGGGAAATTATGAGCAGTTGAAAAGAGACTTTTATAGTGTGAAATGATTCTATGCTTCTGGTTAGCTAGGCAAGTTCTGGACATGACTGGTTCCTATGTCAATTTTTTTCGACAATTGCCACTTGTAACACAGTATTGATATTCATTTCCCTTTAGATTATCTGTCCGTGGTAAACATCACTGTAGCAGATCTGAGACCCTTCCTCCATACATGCAAATTAGCTAAGTCTTAATTTAAACTTGAATTAGAAATTTGAATCGTTTTGTAAGTCTGTATACAGGGGGAAATACAAATGGCACTCTCATTGCTGCTTCCTGAAAATACTGAGTAAGGATGTTTAGGCTCAGTGTAATTTAAGGTTACATTGACAAAAATGGGCACAGATGAAGGGCATCCACATGCCATAAGATTCCAAGGGAAATATTTCAAGGTTAGCAATTCTCATAAGAAGTCTGCTCTTTGAAATTTGATCCTTATGGAAATTCATATTCTCATGGAAATTTCAACCAACTCCTAACAGACTAGAACTGAAGAAAATCTGTCTGGTTTTGATTTTAACTGGAGTCAAAGCTGTTCTTTCAGTATTGAACAACTTTGAGGAGACTGACTCTCATAGCTGAAGCTGATTTTTTTCTGAAATGTTAGCTGAATCAGGGCATTACAGTCAAGGTGCTGATTATAATTCCTCTCTAACTGACTTCATATCCTCATGGGCACACAGAACTTTTAAAACTCATTTTGCCTATATATATGCAGGGTGGGGAAGTGTCACATACTGCAGAAGGGAGGGAGTCTTGGTTCCCCTTGGTTTTGTTGTGTATAAGCTTGAATTTGAACTCTGGATGCAGGATTTTCCAAAGAATATCTGTCTTGGGTACTTTTGAGGCATAGACACTTGTGAAATGGAGAACATCTGGCTCAACGTTGTTAATCTCCATTCAAAGAATGCCATTTAGTTATTACTCAGACTTTATGGTGAAAAGAAAATATTTTGTTTTTCAACATTATCTGTTGTTTTTCTGTCTTTGAAACTTTTCTGGGATAGTGAAGTGGAAATATAAATATGACGAATGTGTTGTGCAAATTAATTTTTTTTTTGTCTCTGTAACTGAAAAATGTTTTGTTTTAGTGCTAGCTTGTCTGTATAACTCTAAATAACAAATTACAGTTCTGCTTGCTTTATTGTGGGGCTACAGTATGCAAACTTGCAGCGTAACCTGTTGCATTCAAATGGGAGAAAACGAGGGCTAGGGAGGCTTGCCTGGTTTTTCACCTGCTGCAGTGAACTTCTGACTTCACAGAATTTGTGTAAAGCCTAGAAAAGCATTAAAGTTTTACAGCTACCATCAAATCATTGGTAGCAGCCAGTGACTGAAATACCAGTTGCTCCCTGGGGTTTCATACACGCAACACAAGAATAGAATTTGACTTTTAATCTTTCCGCTTTTGCTCCCATTTAATAAAAATTATCAAACACTTTGTATACTTTTCTGATGTTGGGGGTTTTTTTGTTTGTTTGTTTGTTTTTAATCTGTCCTTTTTATTACCAATGGCATTGAACAACGACATTTTTTTCCTTCTTCCACAGTACTCTGCTAACTGGGAAAATTACAGTTTTGTTCATGATACAGATTGATATAATGTAAAGTACATTTTAGTAACATTCCCCGTTAAATGATGCCTTTACCTTTTGAATTTCCAGTACCCATTTTCTTTGTTCCAGAAACTTTGCTCTTGAGGTCAGTTGCCAAACATAGGAAGAGGTCATTTGCATCAAAGGATCTGCCCTGTTACTGAAAAAGGTTAATAATGTGAAAACACTCACTTTTTTTATTACCAAGTCTAATTTTTATTCCAGTTATCACTGAGCTTTTTTTTTTTTTTTTAATTGCTAAGGAAAATGCTTGAATTAATTAAGTGAAAGAATAGCTTTCACAAATTTTGCCACTTTGAATAATTGGAAGGATAAATTCAGCAAGTTCTAGTGGTGTTTTGTTTAGGGGAAGGTACCTAAATGTGTAAGATTTCCTCTGAAGTGAGGGGGAAAATCTGTGGGAAATCTGTTTAATCTTTATTGATTTTTTTTTTTAAAATCAGTTATGACATGGTGCACCAAGAATGGCTATTTCCCTCGCCCCCCACCCTCCATGAATTCTTCAACAAGTAGCAAATTATTTAAGATAAATGCCTACTGCTGTAGACAGCTGCCAGAATAGAAGTGAAAATAAACTGGTGAAAGGAAACTGCCCAGTTCATGGAAAGGGCAGCAACGATATAGTGCAGCAAGTCCATGACACTTCTGGATACACATGCTGAAAGACTTACCCTGGCTGGCCTGCTACAAATCTCCCAGTAATTCATTAAGGGGAAACGCTCCTTGCAACATTTCACTCCTATTTTAACACCCTTTGTCTTTACCTTCCACACTCAGTGGGTTCATTCTTATGTCAAGTGAGCCTCAGTGAAACCAGTTTTTCATTCCTGATAGAGCATACTGTTTTGCTGGAGTAGAAAGATTAGATGGATGCTTTTACTGTAAGTACTTTAGCAGTCTGTGGTAGTTTTTCAAGGTTTGGGGTCAAAAGAAGGATGTGATCATTGTGATCCAGTAAACAATGTAGAATACAGTAACTTGACTAGTGACTGAAACAAGCAATGCTGTCATGTTTTCCCATAACTTTGAAGAAACAGTTATCCTCTAAATATAATGCAGCCAGACATGTATTAAGATGGAAGTACAAAACCATGTCCTGGTTGTTCTAATCTGCTTCAAATATTTGAAATTACAGAATTAATTTATTTTCGTTATCATGGGACCAATTTGCTACAATTGTCTAGGGAGGAATCCCATTAACTTCACTCTGATTTTTTTTCTGAATGCTGACCATGGGATTTGACCTGTTTAAACAAAGCAGCTTGCCATTTATTCCAGCTAGTGTTTAGTTACATCAAGCGTCTCTATTCCTCCTTATGTAACTTTACAACCCTAAAGATGGTTGTAGTGGAGTCCTGGTTTAGTAATTTTGTATTTCTAAAACAGATTGGAGTGACGGGACAATGCTCGAATTTACACAATAGTGACTCAAATATGTTGGCAGAAATCTGGGTCTGGATAAGCTGAGTGTATCCACAGAAGCTAAACTGTCATCTTTTGCTCCTAGTTTACAGTTTTATGGTATTAGACAGGTTGGGAGGGCAAAGTATGGCATTACCAGTACCCCTGGTATAGTGTTGGTGTTAGTTTGGAGGGATGGGGGGGAAGGTTGTTTGTTTGTTTTGGAGGTTTTTGTTCGTTTGTTTTAAGTGTAATAGCTGCATAATGGCACACTGGCAGGTGCTGTGATACTCTGAGCATAGTCTGTGAATGGAAATGAGAAAGTTTCAGAGTGGTTCTATCAAGTGTACAATTCAAGAAGCAATCTGTTTTACATTAGCGTGTCTCTGGCTACACATTACAGGGTTTTTAAAGTCTTGTTGTTATTTCCCAGTTAATAAAATAGCTCATCATCGATGGTATTCCGTGTAGCTTTTGGATTTCATTCATAAACCTTTACAGGATTTGATGGGATTTCCATGGCTGAGACACATTCCATCGAGCATATGCAAACATCCATACGTGTGCACGTTGCAGTCTTATCAGTATAAAGGAAACTCTTCTTTAGTGGAGGCATATAAATAAAACGTCATCTGACTGAAAAAATGTTTATACTGAGCCAAGAGTGATCTGCATGTTGACATTGGTCCGCTAAGATAACTAGCCTCTGTAATATTTGGAAGTTTGGTTTCCTGATTGTTTGTTTGTTTGTTTTTACATAGTTTTCTATAGATCTAGCCAGTGTCACTGAAGATGCCACAAGCCAGGCTGCTGTAACTGCTGTTAACTCTTCTATGGATTTACACTCAGAAAGTCAGGGAGCTGCAGTTTCCTTGGTTTTACACAAACAGTAGTTGTAATTAGGACAGAAACTTCCAATGTTAGAAAGCAAACCCTGTGCTTAGTAGTTATTTTTCCACTTGCTGCAATAAGTTCGAGACTTCAGCACCTTTTTAAAGTATAAGTGATTAAAAAATTCTTATTCTCTTATGTGGGTATATGTTTGCTGTCCATTTCTTAAAAATCCAGAGGAATCCATGTTTAGCATGATGTGGAAGTGCAATGCTTGACACTGTTACTATACACACAGAACATTATAAAATTTTCCATTTCACCCTTACATCTTAGCATTGCTGTCTTTCCTCTAGGATTGTATTCTGTGTCTAAATACTGGTTTAAATATAGTTTAAAAATAGTTTAAAAATCTCTCCCTGCTGTGACATGTAAGTGCATTTCCTCCTTGATACCCTGTCATGTGCTTTGAGAGCAGGATACAGGGAAGCTTTCTGAATTCCAGCAGCAGAGCTCTCAGTGTAGTGTCCCTTGGAACCATTTTTGAACCTGAAATTTCCCGTGTGTTTTATTCTAGTTACCTGTAACAGCACTCTGTCACGTTGCTTTGTATGACCAACCCACCACCACTATCCCAGGTTCTGGTCAGCTTGCATTCTGCTTCTTTGGGCTTACCTGGCTTTGTCCCCTTGCATGATTCCTTATCCTGATTGGAAATTGCATCCCCAAAATAACAGCTGTCTACCTCAGTGCTGTCTTAGGAAAAGCAGAATTTCAGAGCAATGCTAAACCTGAGCACTACTAATATGAAAAGCAAACGGTAATGTAAGTAGAAGAACTAAAGACAGTAATAAACTTAATAGCTAAAAGAGGAAAAGATGAATGAGTGATGAGTCTTGAAACTGTTTTAAGTGTGAATACAATGGTTTTAGCTAATGACTTGCTATTACAAACCTCGCAATGAAACAATGTACCTGGTAAAACCACAGATTCCCTGGCTTTTATAACAACTACAATTAGCTAAGCAGGGAACTACTTGCAAAGGCGTTTTGGTTTGCTAGTTGAGCTGTATTAGCCAGAATTATTGCAAGATCATGAGCATTTAACCCGGCACAAAAATGCAGAATGATTCAAATGGAAATAAAAACAAGTCACTAAACTTTGGATCACAAGGATATTTATTAGTCTGCTTCTAGTGTGCAGTTTATAATTGAGAAACAGTTGTTTTATGAATTAAAATGTTAGATGTACTTAACAGATCTCATCTAAAAGGTGTTTTCTATATTTCTCCTTTTCAGAATATTAGAAATTGACATATATGAGAACTGAACATTTTAGAGGGCATGGTCTTGCTGCCTAAAAGCAGTGATCTCCTGAAGTACAGGTAATATGCTTAGAAACAAAGCAGCATCGCATTAAATGTGATTTTTTTTCCCCAGAATTCAGGTTTGGGCCCTGGTATATTCCCGAATTTATCTTGAATTTATTTCTTGATGAGAACACAGAGGTAAAAAGGTTTCTATTACAGATGGGAGAGTAGTTTGTTAACCAGATTCTGAGGGAGACTTTGAAAGGCTTAAGAAAAACATGTGCCTAAATCTTATCAAGTCTCTCAAGGAGTCTGGCACCTAATGTGCCTTTACCAGAGGTGGAATTTTCTCTTATTTTGTTTACCAGCCTTACAAATGTAGGTTATTCTCTTTCACACTTCAAAGTAGGCCCGTTTCAACAATAAAATTAGCTACTGCTTTCTTCCCTCTTCTTTAGTTTATACTTGTCTATTAATTACTTCTTTAGGGGTTGACCCTAGGTTTAGATTTAAGTTTTGTGTGTTCAAGGCTGACAAAGTAAAATATCTCTTCTCTAACTACCAGAAAAGATTAAGAATTAATAGGTTAAAAGCTTGCTAAATAAATGAATACTAGTATGCCTTGTAGCTTAAGGAGGGCAGATCTATGTAAGCTTATATTGCTTCAAGTTCAAGCCAAGAATCCCAAGCTAAATTTTAAATAACAGGGCATATACGGACCTGTGGGATGGCGCATCTACTTTACCAAGAAATTTTAGTTTGGCATAGTGAGAAAGAAGAAAAAAAAAAAAAGGTAATGCATAGTATGGACCAGTGAATGAGAATGATGAGCAGCATTTGCCGGCCATGCTTCTGCTTCAGGAAGTCATTCTTACTTTAGGAAGTGTCAAAAATAGAAAAATGTGAGGCTAGGAAGAAGAATAATGGGAACAAATCTAATTGGGCATGAAAAGAACAATGGTGTGAATTAGAAACATCAAGATGACGTGAGGCTTATTCTCTGTCAAAAAAATGAAGGAATAAATAAGATTTCAAATATGGAACTCACATAAATCCAGCGTGCCAGCAGCCACACATGTGTGCTCCATGAATTTTTGCTCAGATAGGAGATGTGGAAAGATTGCTTTCATCATGCTACTTATTCCTTCTGGCATGTAGTGCCATTGAGTGCAAGGTAGGAAGTGTGTCCTGCTGTTCTGCTGTGACATTTTAAAAATGGCCAGTCCAACAAGGAATCTGAGGTTAGTATACCCTGACCAATCAATTACTATTTCATCTGGTAAAAAGGTGAATTACAGCAAATGTTAGCGAGGAAGGAGGACATGTGGAGAGCAGCAGGTTTCAGAAATTAAGTTTCCAGGTTCCAAAGCCTTGGAGATACAGAGACATGAGTAAAAATACTTGCAGAACAGTGTAGGCTGAAGTGAAATAGCTGCATGTTTTCTGAATTAAGTCACATAAAATCCTGAATTAGCTAATCTTTACCTCAGCCACTTCAGAAGGGAGCCAAGAGCCTGTCTGAGTTATCAGAAAAGTAACCATGGGAGAGAACTAAAGGTGTAGGGTAAAAGTCATGCACCCCTTTGTGTATTTGAAGTTCTCATTGCTTTGCTCCCGAGATTCTTTCTCCATCAGCTAGTTCTGCTGTGAACAGCTGAGTATTTACCAAGTGGTAAAGAAGCAATTTACCTCTAAATTCAGGACACAGGACCATTTGCAATTGAGTTTAGGTTTTACAATTCCTTGTGATGGTCGTCCTTTGGGTGAGTTGGAAGTTGGCACAGCTTCATCCCCCAGGTAAATAAAACTTTGAGTCTTGGATTTGGATTCCCCTTGCTATCATCGTGCTAAAATGCATTACCAAGAAGCCAATCTCACCACCACTAAATTCTAGTAAAACTTTAGTAATTTGTGAAATTATATGCCGCACTTGATGTTGGCTATTTAGTAGAGAGAGAAGAGAACACAAATTGGAGGACATTGCAAAGCAATTGGATACATTTAAATGAATGCCCCATAGCAGGTGAGCCTGGTGTGAGTGAGTGTGCTGGTACTGGCAAGTTAAATCTTGTTTAAAAGGACAGGTGGAAATCAAGGCATTTCCTATATCACTAAAATAACACTGGAAAAAGGATGTGTGTGGCTGAGTGATGAAATGCATTGGGTAAAGCAAAAGCACCAGGTTTTCTTCATCTTTTTGTTGCTGTATGTAAGGAACCCATCCACTGAACAGCATTTCACAGGTACGGAATAACTTGGAAAAGTACAAGCTGGATTGAAGTCACAATGGCTGGAGCAGAGAGGGTCAAATATTTTATAAAAGTTAGAAAGAAGAAGGAGTAAAGTTCTCTTCAGGATGGCTGTGAGTTGGGACAATGGCTTACTCCTGTGTCTGCCTGACAGTGTGTTTTCTCAGAGAAGTGAGCAATAGAAAACAAATGAAAAATTTGTCATTAATCTTCTTCTGTTTAGTTCTGTAATTTGTAGAAATTATTTCTGCTCGTCCAGAAGGACACTTACAAATTAGATAAAGTAAAAAACCCACCAACCCTTTTATTTCTGATGAGATCTCAGTTAATTGTAAGAAATTTTATGTTTCACTGACTTTAATTAGGTCTTAATTTAGGGATATTTTCCCCTTTTGGTTTCTTGCAATTTCCAGATATTTTTGGTCTGATTTCCAGAGAACATGTCTGGTTTACTACGCCCCTTTTCACTTGAGTTACAAAGTTTTAGAAGATCAATAATAGTTTTTCTTGCTATGAAAAATGAAGTTCTCAATGAAAAAGGCTTTTATATGGTGATTGATAGGTCTACTGTATTTCTGGTTTTAAAATTCACTTTGTTCATTTTTTTTTCTGTAAAGCAGAATAGTGTGAATATTACATTCTATTGAGACAAGTCCACTATAGGCACTCAGATGTCAAAATGTTTCAAAAACATATAAAAAAATAAAGAAATGAATAGAAGCTTCCTTGTTCCTTAAATTATTACTGTGTTACCCTGAACTGTAAGTGAACCCTTTTTGCTTATAAAAGAAGCAGCTGTTCATGCGATTGAAACCATGGTTCATTACAAGCTGACCTCAAATTCAGGAGTAAAACTTCCTCTATTTTACTACAACTATTCAGACATGGACTAGAGATAAACAATAATCAAAATCAGGATGAAACTTGACTGGGAAACCCTCTATACTCTTTGGCAGAATTATAGCAGCTTTTGGATCACCAAGAGTGATATAATGTTAAATGACCCTAAAACATTCCCTTCTCAAATGCAGCAGGTCTGCGCTGCCAACTCTGTAGCAAACAAAGGCTGATTGTAATGACTCCTTAAGCATAAGAGTATAGAAACGTTAATTATCACATTTTTTCACATTAAACGTTTACAGAGAGTCAAGATGAAAACGGACCTGTTTATGATGATTTCCCACTTCTTTTTGGGTAAGCTGCGTGATTAAAACAGATTTTCATTTTGTGTGTCTTATTTGAGTTTCATATCTTTCCTAAACGGTTTTGCTTTTTAGCTAATTTTGGAATTAGGACTGGATGTAAAAGTAACAAAAGTAGCCAATGTGCCACTACTCTGTTTTGAAGATGTATGTCTAGGATAATGTCATACCATTAAAAAATGTAAACTAAATTAATGCTCATTACTAGCCCACCCTTTTATAAATGAAGTAGGACAGTGACATAGTGCCTTGGATGTATGTTTCTCTCCTTTGGTCTATTGTGTTTGTTATTCCTCTTCTGTAGCTCCCTTGTTTGTTGTTGTCCAATTCTGAGGCACAGCAGTGCTTTCTAGTATTATTCATGACCCATATAAAAAGACTCAGAGATAAGATCCTTTACCAGTTCCTGGGGGGCTATACAGAGTCCCTAAGATTTCATGATCAAATACAAATAGGGGGTTTGACTTTTGAGTCAGAGTGGAATATAATCTGAACCAAGCAGTAGTAATATTAATGATACTTGTTCAGTAAACCAGAAATCTTCCTCATATTACAAGTATGTTCAAACAATTTTTTTTTTGCTCTCTGACCTAAATTTCCTGTGGGGTTGTTAAAAACTTAGTAATGGGAATGTGTCTCTGGGCTCTTAAAATGCATTATGGGAGTGTATTAAGAAATTTCTGGGAGAAAAAGAGAGAAAAAAATGTTCTCCTATGCTTAGAAATCTGCTTGCTGGAGATGTGTAACATTGTTCTGGGATAAATTGATACAATCTTCTATTGATAGTTTTCTTTACACCTCATTCATTCATTCAAGCCCTGCGGGGTTTGACTCTAAATCTACATAAAATTTGTTGATTTCCTTTACCCACAGATTTTGAGGTGTTTTTACTGGAGAGGAGGTTCGTTTAAATTGTTTAGTCTTTGAATGTTAGGAAAGCAAACAGTACTTCTGTCAAAGTGTATTTTGAGGGAAGCTAAAACTTTACATTTCTGAGAAATATTTTCTTAAATTTGTTGTATTTTCTTTGCTCATGAAATGTGCATTGCCTTCAGTGTCTTCTTCCCTACTCCACAGAATTTCCTGCCATCTTTATCCAGGTTTTTCCCTTGTCCTTCCTGTAAAGAAGCCCACCGGAGGCCACTCCTTTGACATCTCAGTTCTCCTAATTCCACTGCTTGGTTTGATCCCATGGCTCTGTTAGATTGCTCAGGGGATCAAGGAGCCTGATAGCAGTCAGAATCCCACTAAACTAGCCTATCTCTCTTTTGGGTTTTTTTAACTTTCTTTCCTTGAGCTACTGCCCAACGGGTGCAAATTCAGTTATAGTCTAAGTAGAGAAGAAAGAGACACTGGGCAGCTGCTGAGCTGTGACTCTCCTGTGTGACATGGAATCATGCTTCACACAGACCATAGCTGTCTCTTGCTCTTCTATCTGGACTCTTGGGAATGAATCTCTCAAATATTTCACGTATCCTGTTTTCAGTTGGTCTTTACTCAGCCTGTTTTCATTTAGCTGCTGGCCTCTCCTGACAGTTGTGCCCTCTTTTCTTGCTTGTGTTATAGGTCTTCACTCTTAATAGGCCTTTGTTCTCTGCTTTTGAACTTCTGACTTCTCTGTTTTCAAGACAGAATTTCTGGTTTTGTTTCCTGTCTGGTCACAGTGCTAGTAACTACTTATTTCATATTTTCTGTGAGCGTGATAATATTTTAGATTTCATCTTTTTTAACTATTAGTAAGTGGCATTGGGGTCATAGCTACATAACACAGGATCCTACATTATCATATCTGATACTTGGACCCAACTATGTTGTTTTTGAAGTGACAGTCTGTAAGTACATTAACACTGTAAGTGTGCAGTGCTGTTGTCCCTGAGACTGATCAGTTTTTTGCCTCCACATGAATGTAGTGGTCTTTTTCCTGCTCTTCCATCTCTCACATTCTTGTGCAGGAGGAGTATATCTATCACAATTCCTCTCAGCTGTCTGCAGGATAAAACATTCTGCTGAATAAGTCTCATGTAGAGAAATCATGAAGATTTTGGTCCTACTATTATTTGCTGCTGTTTTATCATCAGTTTTCAGTTCATGTAAATGCCTGCTGGGGAAAAAACCCCAAACACAAAACCTGGAGAAAATTCTGTTAATAGCTTTGGTTGTCAATTTTCTCTTGTGTCAGCCATCTGTTCAAGTCTTCTTAGTTTATTTTTGATGAAGGTAAGTCCAAGTCCTCTGCTTTTGGGGTAGATGCATTTCTGTCCCATAACAGCACTTTCTGCTTCTCAGGTGCACTGAGTTCTGTGGTTCTCAGCAGCATCACCTCATGATCCTTGTTAGGGAGGACCCTACTCAGTACTGAGCATATCCAGCAGTCATCAGGCTCCCCTGGACACCAACATAAAAGCACCTATGGGTACTCCTATTTCAGCCCTGTGCCTCCTGGTTCATCCCCACAGAAGTGTGTGCATTGCATCCCCTGACACTGCTTGATGTCACCCATGTGTCTGCAATCTTCTCAACTCCTGGGTGAGGATCTCCTACAGAAGAAAAGTGCAAAGGCAGGTGAAGACTGATTTCTGTCTTCCGCTTAAGGAGAAAGCTGAGCTCACCCATAACCTTTTGGATATTTCTTCATAGCCCATTAACTGTTAGGGCAACACTTCCACTTAACAAAGCTTTTATGGTTCAAGGCAACATCTTGTGGTTTATTATATCCTCTTGTCACCTCACTATGAAACGAGTCAGCAGAACGTATCAGCTTCCCACTGGGGAGCCTGCTTTCTTGTTTGGTTATCTGCTCAGCTAGAAGTATCTAAAATATCTTAACTGTTACCATGAAGACACGAATTTCTTAGTTGCCTTTGATAAGTGATCATTTCTCTTTGACTGGTGTGATTGGATGATTACCAGACCTTTGGATGTTCATTGAGCACCAGCTCATTGGTCATCAGTGCCTTCCAAACCTCCAGTTCACTGAAACCAAGGATACCGTGGTGGTGTTTCAGAGAGCTCCAACTAATTTCAGAATCTCTCAGACTCTTTTAAAAAGAGCGGGTTTTAGATCTGTCAATTGTCTTGTAATTTCCATTTATGTTTTTGCTTCTTTAAGAGTAGTTAAAATTTACTGAGTTTTGGAGGTTCCAGTCAACAACATCAAAATACATCAGACAGAAATTGCTGGACATTGAGTAGGACAATGCTTTTCAGTTGGAAAAGATTTATAAATTCGTTTGAAATCACTCCATCTGCTCTTAAAATGGAGCCACTTCCAACAAAGGGCACGAAGGATATGCACTCAGTGGTGCTGTAAGGAGAGTAGAAGAATGAATAGAACCGTGCAGTGGAACAGATATATTTACCCCTCTAAATGTCCTGAAACATTTGATGGCCTTAATGATCAGGAATATTGCTGTGCCTGTTGTAGCTGGGTGTAGGGCTCCATTGCTTACAGCATCCTGGATTGCCCTGTGTGTTCTGCTTGCTCAGGGTGATGGGAAACTATTTAGGTGACTGTGATGGTACAACTTGCAGACAGTCTATTACCTTCTGTCTCACTCTTCAGTGTCTTTGATTGATTTCATAGATAAAAGAACCTTTGTCCTTTAAATCTTCTTTCAGTCGTTTGAGTTAAAGATGAAGTGTCAGATGTGGCTTTTAATTTCCTGCCTATTTTCTTTTAGACCAGGTCTTTTGGCACTATTTAATCCAGGTCATTTGGTGTTATTTAATCAGTGTGATGTTTTAATGCAGCTGTTTACATTTGACTCTTGCTCTGGCATGTTTAGAAACACACAACATGCCTCCAGTATAGAAAGAAAATTGCTAAAAACTGAGAAGTACAAGTTACAAAATACGTATTTTTCTTATTTTTAAAAAACCCCAAAACCTGGTTATCTTAACATAGCCTAGAATGGACTTTGTAAAAAGATGACAAAGATAGTCTGTGTTTGGAAGATGATATTTAGATATGGCTCATGCAGATGAGAAATAGTTTAAGATGAGAGGGGCAGTATTAATTTAAGAAACTTCTTCATATTTTGAGATTTTAAAAACATCAACACAAAAAATTATCACAGTCATTTGTTAATAGCAAAAAAGAAAAAAATATCGTAGCAAACCATTAGGATGAAGCCTATACAGAATTTAAATAGCTGCTTTCAAAGGTGCTGGCAGTGAAATATGCTGCTTGATGTCATTCATGGCCTCTTTTTAGGGAACTTAGACTTCCCTATGGTTGTATTGGATTGACTCAGAAAAACATGGAGAGGTCTAAACATCTCAGAGGTAGGTCTGCTGTTGCCTGAAGCAGAGGCTGCTCATGCAATAGTGCAGGTTCTGTTCTTTTCAAAGAGAGCCAGAAAAAACCCACCCCTCCATAACCAAAACCAAACTCTAAGACACCTTAAGAGTCTTGGCCTTTCAGTGCCTTCTTTGTTCTGGTCCTGCACCATGCTACACTGGGATTCTCACGAAGTGTTTATTTCTGTAGTATCCCAAAGTTTGGACTATACTATAGGTGTTAAAAGCACATAAGGAGGTAGCACTGTGCCTAAAGACCTTAAACAAATGGGAGGGAGGATATTTTGCCCTTTAAAAAAACCCTGCTTTGTTTAGCCTATTCTGCTGTTTTCTGTAGCTACTCTTATTTTCTAGTTGCTTCCTGTTATTACTGGGATTTAACTGCTCACACATGCTTTGTTGTTCCTTGTGTAACCCTTAAGCTATCATGCAACATTTACAAGTTTTTCCATTTCATTTGAGCTTTCTTCTGTTTTTCGCACTTGTATATCTACATTTCTTTCAGCTGTAAAACAAAAGTACTCTGCATTTTGCTTCAATCTGCTTGTCACAGGCCATTGGAGGAACCAACTCCCAGCCCATAGGCTCCTTCTGAAAATGCTGATTAGACTGCTGGTGATCTTGCTGTGCCAGGGTCACTGGGTGTCTCCGTTGTGATCGTGAAAGATAAACCTAAAGTGAGAACGACAGTTGTGCTGTCCTTATTCCTTCTGTCTACTCTGTGCTTGCTCTTCCCAGGGTATGGCAGCCTGGAACCTCTTTCACTTGGCTGCAAGAACAGCAAGAGTGTGACCTGCACAGACTGTGCAGTGGAAGGAGCTGTGTAAATGGAAATTACATGCAAAAGAACTCAAGAGGTCCTTAAAAAACCTCACTCCGTAAGATTTTGAATTAAAGAAGAGATTTATCAGGCATCCTACTTTACTAGCAGTAAGAAAAATTTTATATGAGTCAAGACTTCTGGCCCAAAGTTCAAAACAGCAGGTTTTCAACTCCATAAAGGTGCAAGTTTTGCCTTGTTGTTGATCCTTGACAGAAATCAAGTGTAAGCACCCCTCACTTGGAGACATCAAGTGATGATGTTGGCTCTGCTCCAGTAAAGGCAATATTCCAGGAAAAGATAGCATAGCTGAGCAAGTCAGCTGTCTAAAAAGTGGCTGTTAGGAAGGAAGAAAGAGTGAGAGTAGAGAATGTCTTCTCAAATTTAAAAAAAAAAAAAAAAAGTGTTATTTTAATAGTTCTTCTGACTTCCCCCAAAAAGCGGCCTCAACAGTTTGTATATTGGCTCCCAAGGTTACTGTCCTTCCACTGGAGGTGGTTTGTTTTTAAAAAAGGTAACTTAAAACAGGAAAAAAAAAAATGACAGGAAGAAAAATAAGGTGCTTTAGTTAAAATTTTTTAAAAAACCCAAACAACAAGGCAAAAGATCACCAAAATTTTATTCAACCTGAAACCCATCCCCTCCAAAGCTGATATCGGAGAAAATAGCAACAGTTAGTTTACAAATTGGTTATTGAGAGACAATTGAAATTCAACTTAATTTAGTGCAGATTTTGAAGTAATTGTTGTGTTAATTTAGGAGATTAGATGAAAGAATACAAATTCATCTGTGTCTGAACCAAAAATTCTCACAGAAATTGTCACTTGTTTTTCTGGAATGTGACTCCATGCAGCTGAAACATTGCTCTCTATGGCTTCAGTGCACTTTATGACTGTCTTTTCCCACTCAACACTGAAATGTTATTTCCATGGAAGGACAGTATTTCCTAGGATCACAATGGTGGTTTTAATTCTGGGTTTTTTCCCTAATACAGGTACATATTTCTAATGACTTGGCACTACCTATTAGCTTGGGTGGCTTTGTTTTCAAATTTATTTTCACAGAATTTCAGTAAGTCCAGATTTCTTGAATGCATTTCTGGAATTAAGAATACAAATTAATTAAATCTTGCTTAAATGAAAGACCTTTAAAGAAATCGCATTCAGCTGTAGTTCTCTCTGCTTTGCTAAGATTAATGAATTTTAGTTCTCAAAAGGCCAAATCTCTGCTCCTCACAAACAGGAAGCCCACAGGTGGGTGCCTTTGTCAGACAGGATAACAGAGTTTGGTGAAAAAGTTTTGATGTGTGCAGTGACCAGGTCAGATTTACTATGTGATAGTACAGCTTTGTTGGATAAGTGAGAACTGTAATATCTGTATATATATATGTTGTTTTCCAGACACTCTGAAGCATCTCTGGTTCCTACAAAGACCTCTTATATGAAGTGCTCTTCCCGCTCCCTCCCCAGCTGTGTGAGGTTTTGGGGAGATGGGGGTGAAGTTGAATATATGAAAAGACTTTGGGACTTTTTTATTTGTTTGGGTTTTGGCATTTCTCTTTCTAAATTTTGAAGGGATTTTAAAAAGGTCTAGCCTCTGTTTTTCCTGGCACATTCTAAAAATCGGCCTTTGAAAAAATTAAAATTCTAACTAAAATTTAGAGTTCTCCCAGAAGATGATGACAGAATCTGAGATTCTGCTGTTTTTATAACTTACGATAACAGAAGTGTTGAACAATTAACACTCTCACGAATACAATCCAGGATTTCAAGATTAAATAAAATACTAAAGAGTACTAAAAAATACTTAACAATCTCCAAACAAAACAAAGCAGGAGAGCATCACTTTTACACACTTGGTTCAGTCTTTAAATATCTACTCAAACCTGTACCTTAGAAGGGATTTGAAAACATTATTACTTTCTGGATTTGTTTCTCCTGCTGTAATTGTCTCTTTTTTATGCTGGCTAGTATAAAAGTTGTTGGCTCTTATAGAATTTGATGAGTTTAAGGTACTTTGCAAGCCACTCAGCTTTTCAACTTGTGAGTGCAGAAAAATTAGAAAAGTCATGTCAAAGCATTAAAATCTTGAATGCTTATGTCAGGTAGCTCTGGATTCCATGACTGCTTCCATCTCGTTTAACCCTAATTTAACCCAAGCTCACTCAATAGGACAGAAAAAATAGTCCATGGGATGAGCCATGAGGTTATAAATAGTAAAAGTGTGTTACCTCTCCCTGCCTTTCCATTGCTGTCTGAATGCTCCCCATTGTGCTCCCAGTTTATGTTTTAGAGGAGATTCCCACTCCTGTTGCACTAAGGACGCCTGGCTTGTTTAGCATCAGCCCATGTTAATAGCTCTGGAGTTGGTGGATCTGCATGGTTCGGCACAATTTAGTACAAAGACAAAGCTCTGGTCCCTAAAGTAGGATGGTTGTGATGCTCATGAGGGACTGCTCACTTTCTCAATGGTTTGTTTATTTGGGTATGGCATAGATTTGACTAGAGCAGGAGAGTTTTTCTTCTTAAAATGCACTTTCCAGGCAATGGCTGTGCAATTGTTACATTGAATTCTCAGAGAAAGCTTCTTCTACTGGATTGAGGCTTGGACCAGAATTTAATGAATTTGGCTACTTGGGATCATAACCAGTGTGATAACGGTGAGCAAATAATTTTATCACTGTGTGCTTGATGCTTACCTAATTAAATCTGTTCACATGCACTGAAGCTGGATATTTTTACACATCAGAGCCAAGAGTAAGAGTGTTTCACTAGAATGCTGAATGGCTTAGTCTGATGTGACATTTATCTTCACTCATCAGAAGTGCAATCAGTGGGGAGTTACCCAGATCTTTGTTCATGAAGATAAATGTCAAATATTATCTATCTACATTCTCATATGGTGTCCATCACCATGGTATCTGAATGCCTTCCAAAGCAGTGATGTACACAAATTAGTGTGAACTAATGTAGACCAAACCAGTCAGCAAATGATCATCATAAAGATGTCGCTGACAATTTTCTGGCAGTGCCTGTTTGCATCGAATCTTTCCTGTTTCCTTTCATTCTGTAACAGAGAGAGATAAGCTTGTTTAATTGGTGGGGGGAGGGGGAATCATGGAAGATAGATTGGACGGTATGATGGAACACTGAATTCATAATAAATTCTTCCTTTCACCTTCCTTCGAGTTTTCCTTTCTGCCCAGGAGGCTAAAGACATGTTCTCTCTTCTAAAGTCAGTCTTGGAATAAGCAGTGCCAACAAGGCCAGGTGTAATTTAAAAATATTTATGCATTGTCAGTTCTGGAATTAATCTTTCTTAATTGAATTGACATGAACTCATGTCTGCAGGTAATGTAAACTGTCAAACACTCTGCCAGTGACAGCATGTTGGTCAGGGTGGTGAAGTTAATGAGAGATCTAAATTATGATGGAATATCTCAGTGTTGGCTTTGGAGCCTGATGTTTATAAATGCATTAGTAACATCACATTAGCTACAGGCTACAGACTCTGGAGTTCAGAAGGGCTAATTACTTGTTTGCAGTTTCTAAAAGAACTGGGGATGAGTTATTTGTACCTCAGAAACATTTTAGTAGTATATTTGCTGCAGTGAAATTTCTTTCCCTTGAAATACACATAATGGAATTTTAAAGCATACTATCTTTCATTTGACAAACACTGCTCTTAGTGTCTGGAAATGCTGCTTTAAAATACACGTATCAAACTATTTATTGATGCTGTCTAGGAGGTTCTTACCCATTTCCACTGACAGTGAGATCAAGCCTGCAGTTACCTGCTAGCAAAGCACTTACTTAGCACAGTGTAATGATGGTACTTTCCTTTCATAGTGAAATAGAATGACTGTTAGCTTTCTAAAATCCAGAGAGTGCAGAGTGGATCCTGTGGAGCAGAAATCCTAGATACTGTTTGTGTAGAAGGAACAAAATTAGCAGATAAGCCTTTGCTTGCCATAGGCAGCTGTTGAGGAGAATTTCCCAGGATTCACAGTGAGGCATCACGAGCTGTGCCTGACATGCTCAGGGTGAGGCTGCAGACTAATTTTACTGAAGAGAGGTAGGAGGTGATGAATCCAGTCTGAATGTTCCATCTTCAGAGATGAGCACTTGCTTATGTGCCATAAGTACTTGAAAGTATAAAACGGCTTTTGGCACTGATTAGAGTTCAGACCCTTTTTAGTGCTTGCAGGCTGGGCTCAAACAAGGAGGCTGATTACATTTTAAACAGCAAGGCTTTTATCTTGAGGTAGCTGGGTGATAAGAGAACACCCGACTGATAATAATCTGTCCAGTGGTCCATTCTTCCAAACCAAAGGAACTGGGCTTGCAGAGGGAGCCCTGGGGACAAAAAGCTAAAATACTTGAATATCAGTTTGGTATTGGGACAGTTTCCCGGTGGCTTTGAGCTCAGGACAAAACCAAAAGGACCCTGAGAGTCCCTCCAGGCCTTTCACAGGCAGAATTCTGAACTGATAAAAAGTCCCTTTCCAAAATCAGCAGATGCCTAACTGGGAGAACTAATGAACATGGTTTAGCTCTTCTGTTGCAATTTTTCAAGAGATAAGATAATCCATTGGAAAAGAAGGTCTCCTAAAATTTCACCAGCTTTGGGTTGTGTTGGACAAAATTATTTCCTGAAAATTTTGAGTAAAGTTCACAATTCAGGTGTTTATAACTTGTGAGAGATATTACACAGGAATGTGGATTTAGCATGTGCTGTGCCCTATTATGAAGGTGACCCTTCCATTCTTCATGTGAGAGGACAGAGAAGTGAAGGAAGAATTCCTGTAGATAGGTGAACTGAAGCACAGAGAGTATGAAGTAACCTTGCTTGTTATAAATGTCAGGTAGCACAGTAAAGGGAGCATTTGCTAATAACTTTGAAATATATTTAAGAAATTCCTTACCTGCTGCAGCACTGCTTTCTGTAGGTGGTTTACACAATGAAAGCACAGGATTGTTTGACACATTTGGAGGAAATGCTGATTAAATTTAGCCACATAGCTCTTTGTTCTCAGCAGGTATCCATCATGTTATCACTGCTATTCTCTGCGTTTAATACAAGAGAATTGTTGTTCAAAGGGAAGTGGAGGCTCTGTAGGTTAACAGAGCTGCCTGGGAGCTGAGTCTGCTGAGACAAGCCTGGTCATGAGGGGACCTGGTCAGGACATTCTTCCACCCTGGTGTTTAAACAGCATGGTGTGGGACCTGGTAACTCCTCTTACCCTGACTCTGCTTCCCTTAACACCCTTAGGAGTAATGATGTCCTCCTTAGACCTTTTCTGGCCTAGCTTTATTAGAAATTCTGTTCTGTGTAATAAATGGGACAAAAAGGGAGAAAATTAATAACACTTTTTACAAATGCTAACTTTTTTTTCCCCTCTGGTAGCATAAGGGCACCACTTGTTTATGAATGTTCTTCTTACAAATGCTTGTTGGTCAAATTTTTCCTTTCCCTCAAGTCCTCTCTAAACCACACATCCTTCCTTCAGCTGCTCAGTGATTCTGTCCTATGCCAAACAATTGATTTTAATGGCGTAATTCTCAGTTTTAAGACAAATGAGTTTAGAAACTGAATTTTGTTTGAAATTCACCATTTTGCTTTAAAATCAGTTAAAAATTGTCATCTTTGTCAGACATATATCTGCAGAGACATGTACTTACCTAAAGGAACTAAGAAACACAAGTGGAGTAAAATTAAATAACTTCGTTATTCATAAAAAGAAAACAGAAGTTCATTGATCCTGACATTTCAGGTGAGGTGTTGTTCGTTATACAGATACAGGGTCTGTTACAGCCTGTGTCTCCTAGAGCTTGACACAGCTCCAGCATTGCCCTGAGCTGGTTTAGATGTCACTGCTGTTTCCACAGGCAGTTCTGGTAGTTTTCTCCTGCTTTTCACTGGAACTGCTGTTCATGGCAAAACCAAAAAGAGTGTGTTTTCACACACACTTTGTCATGAGCAATGGGGGTTTTTTCTTTACCCCTTTAAATCGCTTTCACAGCAAAATTTCACAGGATTGGAAAAAAAAAAGTTGCATTCAGATGAAAAAGAAAATATTAAAAAAAAAAGCCAAGAAAACAGAGGTGAAATTTGGTATTTCCAGTTTCCAAACTGGAAACTCAGCTTTTGAGCCAGTAGTGGCATGCTGCAGTGGATATGTATAGCAGGTGACCACATGCTGAGCAGTTGCTGTGGGAAGGTGTTTCAGTGGTGCATCAGCAGCTGTACAGTCTGTCTTTTGCAAAGGTAAGACCGATTTGGAGGCTGTCTGAATTGAAGGCATTTCCCCCATGCTCCAAAAGGGACCAGGAGCAGATCAGTCACTAACCTGGTGCTGACAGCAGGACTCTCCCGTGATGGGGCAGACTGGCCTGGCTTTTGCTGTGCAAGAGAGATTTGGGGGTTCAATCCGTTTTCTCCCCTCCTTATTGCCCTGAGCAGTAGTTTGATTTCAGGGTCTTTTGCTAGTTGGGAGCAACAGAACTAAGGTTCTCTTTCATTACTTTGGGGAATTTCCATTCCCTTTTCCTTTAATTTTCTCCTCCCTGTTAATTGCATAAGAGAAGCTAAGAATGTTAACTGAACAGATAATTCTGGGCTCATGTATATGAGCAAGAAGAATTCAGATTTGCATGAAAATAGCCATCCTCAGGTTCGACCTTTGCATTTGGAAATAAGCTCTTTTCAGGTCTATTTTCCCCTCCATTGTTATGTGTTTTATTTAATGTGAATGGTGGATGTTTGGGGAGGGACAGACGTTTGTTTGGCTATTCAGATGCATTGGCAGGGTTTAAGTTGGCACAGCAGGATCAGAGCAAGATGAGTGGAGACATCTTATGTCTATTTAAAAACACACCCACATATACTTGTGCAACTGAAGTAAAAGTAAATCCTTTATTGGAATTGATTGCTTTTAGTGCTTTTACCTGTCTACTTTGTGCGTGTGTGTTTAAGCTCACAGCACAGTGGGACCATCCCATTTTGTTTCAGGATATTTCAAGGCAAGAAAGAACAAAAACTTGGAATAAATCCTCTGTAACAAAGTCCCTGTATGGCAACATCAGAAGATCTTGCCAGGTGTTCTAGTTTCTGTCTTTCTTGCATAAATAATTGTCTCTGGGGTTTGTTTTTATCTTTTTAAAACTTTCTTAATATTCTAACAGTAGCAGTTATTAATACATAATGCATGCAGGTTTTTTCATGAGGGCAAGTGGATTATGTGGAAGAATGTGTAGAATTGGGGCTAGACTGCTCTGACGTGGGCAGGGTTAGTTTTAAAAGTTTAATTGACTCCAAAACAGGAACTCTTCAGCTTTGAAAGCAGCCCACCGAAATGGATCTCCCCTGCCAGGCTAGGGAGGGTCAGGGCTCCTGGGCAGGAACTCTTGGCTGGTCCCAGGGGTGCAGGGGCTGCCTTTGGAGGCTGCTGTGTGACTGCACAGGAGGGAAGGTGTTCATTAACTGGGCTATCAGTTCTCAGCCAGGGATAATCTCAGTTAAAACAAAAGCTTCATGTTGCTCAGAGTAAAAGCAGAACTGAATAGCATAAAAAATACTTCTCAAGGTTTGTCCCCTTGAAAAGATGGAAAGGAGTGTTACAAAATTTGTGGTTTGCTGTAGAAGCCTGGTGCTCTTCTCCAAGAGAAATGATGTCTAACATTTTGCTGCAAACTGGAGCCTTCATTGTTTTTTACATTTAGAGTATTGTCTTGGCCTTCCTACGCATTCTTTATCTCAACTGGTAAGTTGTCCTCTTTGCAGTGTCCATCCTCATTTTTGGTACATATGTGAGTTGCTGGCTAAATAGTTTTTTGTTGCCTTACTTTTATACTTTATTTAGTTTTATTTTCTTTATTATATTTGTCCTCCTCTGAGTGAATAAATTCTTCTGAGGGTCTCCCCTGTGCTGCTGATGTATTTTTGTCTCCCTGAATTTTCCTGCAGTCCTGAAGTGGAGTCTTGTGGCAAAGAACATGCTGACGACTCAGTTTCAGAATATTTTGTTTGATGACTTCATCAGCTTAAGATATTCTTCTCAAGGCCATAACCCATGATTTCTTTCAACACACCATAGTACTATGGCTGGAAGCAGACAAGAGGATTGTCTCACACTAAACAAAAACTCAGAAAGGGTGTAGGAAGGTTGGTAGCGTTTCTCTTTGTTTTGACTTTGTTAGTCAAGAGCATGGTAGTGAATGGCAATAAATACCTGAAGTTAGTCATGCCACCAGTGCCAGTGCATTGTGAAGCCATGGCCCAGCTGGAACGGTGACTCCGGGGCTGGTCCATGGTCAGTTCTACACGGTATTTGATCTGATAAGCTGAATACTAAGCAGTATGCAGTTAAGCTAGAAAACTTGGGAATTCAACAGGAAAGGACATCTTTCACAGCTGTGAATGCATAATCCTCCTCTCAGAAGCACAGCTATCTTAGAGTGGAATACTGTTCTGGGGATTCCCAGTGAATGCAGTGAAGTATCAGAGCAAGTTTATTTCATAATGTTGTCCTAATATGTAAATGCAGGGAGACATTGCAGTCTTTCTCTGTCCTTATTAAGCTACATAAAATGCTCTGCCAGTATGTTCCGACAGTCACCTAAAATCTGCTCTAAAATGTCACCTTTAATTTTTGTAATTTTGGGGGCTTTTCGTTTGAAGGTTTTGAGAAGGGAGAAGTCTTCCTGTGTGCACGTGCATGTTTTTAGTATAGTCCTTGCAGAAATGCATCTGATGTATGTTCTCTACCTCTCTGTAGCCTACTTTAGACACTGATTATTTTCTTATTGCTCTGCCACCTTCCAGGCTAGTTCTGATGTCTCAAGCTTTTTTTTTACAGGAAGCCTTATCCTACTTGCTTGCTCTTGATTCTTTTCATTACCTACATTTGAATCTTTCTTCATTTATAGTGTGCCTTTTTTTGGAGACCTGTAGGAAAAAAAAATATGGGGTTTGAACATAAGAGGATTGATAGAACACAGTTAACATAGCCCAGGTTTATTAATTGTTTCCTGTTTGATGATGCATCTAACTCCATTAATTTTCCCAACTGCTCTTTTTTTGAGAGCAGTGACACGACCCCACAGACACAGCTGTGTGAAGAGGCACTACTGGGAGCTCAGGTGCAAATCTGTAACTGTTCCATTACTGCCTAACAGCACTTCAGGTTTGTATAAACTCTCCAGTCTCTCTTGGTTCTGCATCTTTTCCTTTCTGGAAGTGTGTGTGTGTTTTTACAGCTAACCAGCTTGGCACTGAACCTGCATCACGACCAAAAGCTTCAGTATCCCCGAAGGCCTGCGCTGACGGATTCCCTCACACTGTGGCACCGACTGCCCACGATTTCTCCTTGAAGGCGGTGCCAAGTGTGTCCTCTTTTTTTCACCATATTCGCCTAACAATGACGAGAATTACACGGGAGACTGGAAGCGAAGGTTCGGCTCACTCCTCTGGAAGGTTTAACCCTAAATTCGGTGTGTGGCCGAGTGTGCCAGAGTGTGCCGGGCCGCTCCCGGCGCACCGGGCCGCGGTCAGCTCCCAGCACCGAGGGATGAGGGGAAGGGTTTGCTCTGCAGACCCCAAGCTCATGCTGGCACCCCGCAGCAGCCCGGGGCTGTGTGAGGCACGCTGGGGGCTCACTGTGGCTCACTGACCGCTTCTGGTAGCTCTAAGGGCAGTGAGCACCGCTCCCTCCTGTGCCGGCACTCCAGATCCCCGGGAGGCGGCCGGTAGGCCCAGGGCTCGCTCCGGGTGTTTGTGTTCCTCTCGCTGTGTTCTCAATCCCCCGGTGCTTTTTGCTGCAAGTCCTGACACCTTGCAGGTCTGGGAAAGGAACAGAACCGCCTTGGAGTCCTTTATCAGCACCTACAAGGCACTCAGAATTTTTGCAAGCTTCAGGAAAGTGTTTTTTCCCCTACATCTCATCCAGCACTTGTCAGTGAATGCAATCTCTTAGCCACAGTAAAGGTTACAAGGGAAATAAATTTTTCAAAGGGTAACTTTGTGGTCAGAACATGGTCAGATTAGACAGATAAAATGTGTATTTTTTTTTTAATCTGAATTTTTAAAGTAGTTAATAGTCTTCCATTAAAGAGTTGTCTTTCTAATTCAGGTGCCTGTCTGTATACGCGACACGGCAGCCCTGAGCAATGGGCAGTACTGTGTAAAAAGCTGCATGGTGTTTACTAGCTGCATCGACACAAGATGCAGCACTGAATGCTGCCATTTCACACTTTGGTACTGCTTTCAAGCTGCTAAACAGATTCTTAAGCATGTAGGGGCAGGGAGTGGATACAACAGCACAGAGGTCAGTAAAGACCAGGCTTGGAGTCACTTTGTGTATAACAGGTAGGTCCCAAAGGTGCTTACAGCTGTGTTTTTCAAATACACTTAGAAGTATATTGGACTTGATGGGACTATTTTCCCTTGACTATTAAATGTACCTTGTTCATCTCCATATGTGCAACGTATTTAGGATAGGAATAAAACAGAAGTACTGGAAGGCCTTTGTGAACACACGAGACTTGGGATGTCATCTTGTGGCTGTTCAAAGAAATGCAAGAACAGCTTGTAAGTGTGCCTGAGTTTACTGCCTCTTTACACTGAGCTGATATAGGTGCAAGTTTCTCCAAATATTTTATCTTTAATTACCCGATAGCTCTTTGTAAAGTACATGACAGTAGCTATTAACTCCCTTACACCCCATGCCAGTAGTCAGGGTTTGGGTCAACTACAGCAAGCAGTGATAGGAAGTGATATGCTGCTTGGATACCTGAGTGCATCAAAGAGTGCAGCCACTGGTATTTGAACTTGTGTGATGGTAGAGGCAGGAGGACTTTGGCATACTGCTGCTAGTTACCCATTTTTTCTTATAAGCACTTTCAGTTTCACTTTAGCCTTTCCCTGGCTGTTCCAGCTGGCTGGCAAAACAAACTCATAGGAGGAGGAATTCTCCGGGTTAAGTAATTTCCTGTAAAAAGGCACATCTACATTCTGCCCTCTTTTCTGTGGCCTCAAGGCCATTTCCCTCAGCTGCTGGTAACTGGAGTGGTTCAGGGCTGGACTGGATGTTCCGGTGAACATCCCGGTCATCGGTGCACAGTGAGCAGCACCAGGTTGTTCCCTTCTTGCTAAATCTTTGCTAACTCTTCCAGCTAGACAAAAACCTGTTGCATGTTGGAGTCATGCACAGCAGCTGCACCAGGGATCACAGATTTGACTAGCACTGTATGTAAATATAAATTATCACCTTTTCTTTCTTGTGAAGATCTTGTGCTGTCTTTTGTTTGTTTCTGGGGCAGGCTGGCAGACGGAACGTCTTCTCAGACTTTTCAGTTATGTTTTTAATAGCACTGCCTAATTGAAGTGAAACGATCAAGCCTATGCATGCTTGAACAAAAAGGCATCTGGAAGAGGGTGAACTCCACTCAGAAGGGCAGTACCTGCCACTCTTCAAATGCTCTGTGAACAGGCTCGCTTGGATCTCCGATCCACGCTCTTTGAAGTTAAATGCTTTCTAATTACAACCCTTAGAAGCAACACACTTTCTTGTCTTGCATGAAAATAAGTTTGCTGTGATTTTTACCGTTTGTCAGATTTATGGCACTGATTGAGACAGATTTTAATAGTGGATGATCAAACATTTGCCTCATGCAAATTGCTGGTTATTTCTGGAGTGCTATTTCATCATTAGTGGAGGGACAATCCATCTGGATAGTGATTAGTTCCAGCTCTAAGCTCTCATTCAAGGGTCAAGATGCTTGAGAGTTTCTTGACAACAAAAAACTAAGGGTGGTGTTATGTTTTCGACAGGGTGACTGCTGCTTGCTCCACTCTAGCCACTGGGACTTAACATGATGGAAGCTTTTTAATGCTAGACCTTTACCCTGACTCCTCCAACCAAATAAGGTTACTTATTTTGTCCGACAAGCACATGCTTGTTATTTTACAGTACTGTGTTATAAGAAAGTGCTAAGTATGTTATTAAATATGAGAGAAGTTTTTATAGGTGAATTAATTTTTGTAGTTATTTTTGACATATTTTTAAAGATGGATGAAGTCGTTATCCAGCCAAAACCTGACAATCACACCAAATGCTGATTTCAGGTTCTACTGCAGATTTCCTTTATTTCAAGGACCAGAGGATGTTAAGAGGTGCTTCTGTGTCAGCCCTCTGTGAAAGTGAGATAGAATCACAGACTATAACCTGATTTTTAGTGCAGATTGTATTTTACTCTGCCTTGGGAGAGGAGATTGAGGCAAAATGAGATACTTCCCATGTGCAGATCAGATTTCAAACAAGGGTAGATTCCAGGTCATGTATCCTCCTCCTTTTGATTCATGATCATCTCTAAATACAAGGAGTATAGTGAAAATAGTCAGCATATTTCTTTATTAATTTCCTAATTAATGAATAAATTAATGAGAACTTTGTGCAGAAGTATTTCCTCATTCTTCGCTGTACAGGTAACAGTAAAATACTTTAAATTCCAGGTCTGTGACATTACATCCTCTGATAGACACAAGTCTTTTGTAATGGTTGAAGAAAACTGGAAACTTGCATTTTACTTTGGATAAGTTTATTTAAAATTTTGTAATTATACCAATGTACAATGTACAAATATACTAATACAATGTATAATTAATTTCTATGTTTATGAACTTGTCAGGATACATGTATAGTGTTGTCAAGTCTACAGCATGGCAAATAAGAATTTTAAGCAGCATGATGATGAAAACATTGGAATTAGAAACAATGTATAACCTTTTTATTGCACTGTGATGTTTCTTTGGTATTCATAAGTGTAAGTAGTGATTGATTTCCTTTAAATTAAAATGCAGAGTTTCAAAGTGTGCCCAACAAAAAGGATTCTCAAAAGGAAGTATCTGTTAAAAACCAGAGATAGCAATAGCAGGCAGCTCCTCTCAGTGATTTTTATAAAAAATCCACTTTAAAAGCAGTCAGAACTTTACCAAGAATAGATACCACTGAAGTGAAAAAAAGGGGGGTTGTGGGTGAATCCCTGTTTTTAAAAAACACCTTCCATGACCTCTTGAACCTTGGATAACCTTATTGGAAGTCTTAATTATCATTTTACTGTTCTAAATACAAGCAGATACAAAGGATGGAGAGCCTTGCTGATTTTGGTCCACAGCCTAGGGCAAAATTTTAGCACTATTTAAAAAGATGAGGTAAAAAAATCTTCACGACGTTGGTTTCACGATCTTCATCGACAAATAATTCTGTTGGGGAAGGAGGAAGGAAACAAGAGAGGTAAATGATATATACAAAATCCTTCAGTGCAGTTTTGTAAAAGACACTTTGAATATTAATATATTAATATTCAGATTAAAGAATATTAAAATGGATCAAAACGTATTTAGGGTGTGGTAATTTCAGTTAAAATATGGTGAAAATAGCTAATTTTTTTCAGACTAATGTAGACTTGAGGCCAACTATTAGCTATTTTAATTGTGTAGGTTATTAACTCTTCTAAAGCAGTTCCTTGTTCCATCTTTAAGTAATTGGTTAGTTTTAACCTAAATTTTAATTGTTTCTTAGTAAAAATCAGTCTTTTTTTATAGCTATAAGGATATAATCCCTATCTTCTGCTAAACCAGAGGTGATAGACTCTGAGTCAGGAGTGTATCCTGTTGATGGCTCCTGTCTAAGCTCATCCCACAGCTGAGGAACAGCAAGATTCAGAAATCCTTACCGGCAGGGAATAGAGGAACACTGCTGCAAACAGGAGGAGAATCAGCAGGATGATCAAGACTATGAAGAGCCATTTAAACCTGCGCCACACAATGAATCTCATCGTCTTGCAGGGGTTTGTAAACCAAAGGAAGGACGTATCTGGCCGGCTGCATTTTGAAAGAAGTATTATTTATAATCTAAGAGCAGGGAATACTTCAGCATGAGATTATAACACTTTAAAACAGGCTGGCCTGGAGGCTGAAGAAAACACAGTTTTCAAATTCAAGACAGCAGCTCCAGTAAACACGTGCCATTAGCACTGAACCCACCTTGCATTTTATCCTAATGCTTGCAGGAGGAAACAAGATTGGCTTTTATAAATGGAATTTTGCAAAGGATAATTGATGACTAATATATAACTGCATGCATCAGAGTAGCTAGATATTAGGTATTTCTAAGGCTAGTGGGATAAAAATATCTTACTTTGGTAGATCTAGTTTGGGGTTCATGTTGGGTTCATCTCTTCCTTTACCAGCTGGCCTTTCCTCAGCTTCTTTTTCATTGACAACTTCCAATGTCATTTCAACTTTACCCTTCAGAAAAAAAGTGGCACAAGACAAGCATCTTATTGAAATTGCACTAATAGGACTTGCTTGGTACTTTATACAGAATAGCTGGGATCAGCTCATAGTGTTTCCATTTTCCTCCTCAAAATATACTGATTTCTGTACTATGACAGTGTCACAACACAGTTATCAGGAAAAGACACATAGAAAAAACCAAATCACTGGACATAAAATTGTTCTGCTAATTCCTCTTAATTCCTCCTAGTTCTAAGCTATAATTTTTTTCCAGTTTGGCAAAACAAAAAGAGTTCATCTCTTTCAAGAGCAACCCAAGGACTGCATATTTTCCAAACGACCGTGTATCTAATTTTTCATATTGCTGTGCCTTGTAAATGTTTCTGAATATTTTTCCTCATTTATTAAATTCCAGTAATAAAGTTTTAAGGCAAAACCATTAGAAAGAAGAAGAAGACACCTTTGAAAGGCTTAATATACTGCAAATGATAAATGATAAATATACATTTATATTCTCTGTAAAACAGGTTAGAATGCTTTGGGCCTTCTGATTGCATACATAATCACAAAGCTGATCTGGATTCTCAGTACAGAGATTTTGTTTGCTGTATACAAAAATCCTTCAGATTTAAACATTTTCCTTTAATCTATAATGCATTTGGGATGTTTCTGATGTTCTTCTGAGCAATAACGTGATAAATTAAAGACTCACACAGTCATTTAGGTTGGAAAAGACTTCTAAGCTCACCAGGCTTCACTAGACCATGGCGCTAAATGCCACATCCCGTCCTTTCCTGAACACCTCCAGGGAATGTGACTCCTTCACCTCCCAGTACAGCCATTACAATGCTTAACACCCCTTCCTGTGAAGAATTTTTTCTTGATGTCCAAGCCAAATCTCCCCTGGCACAGATCAAGGCAATGCATTCATTCACAGGACTCCATCAGCTGCTTTGGCAAGATAGCCTGACTCAACCTGGCACCATGGTCTTTCAAGTTAAGCAAAGTTAGCAACAAACTACATAAAGGAAGTATTAAACTCACATTTTAGAACAAAAAATTGTTGCTGGACCAAATTCTTGAACTCGTGCATGGAATGTCCTATTTACCCCTCCTCTGTCTACCCACTGAAAGCTAACAGCTAAGTGGGAGACTCTTTACAGTCTTTCTTTGTAATTTGAAAAGTAAGGTGAGCATGTCTAAAGTACTTTCAAAAGAGGTCATAACCTTACCGCCAAAATACGGGAGCCATCCTTTTCAACATAACACGGCCACCATCCTTTCATGGATTTCTGTTCAAAGAGAGAGGCAGTCCTGGGAGCCTTCTGAGGACTGTCTGCCTTGTATTCTGGAATCATGTCTATGTTACACTTCTCAGGAACTTTTGCTGGAATGATTGTTTTATGCAAATCAAGTTCCACAAAGCCTAGGAGGCAGACACAAAAACAAACACTGCATAACACAACCAACCACACAGCACAGCAGCTCAGCTTCAACCCTTGCTATCTCTAAATATATACATACAGGAACTACAGGAAAGGCAATCAACACACACATTATATTCCTGTTTGTCTAAAGATGTTGTGAGGCAGGGAAGTGGGATACATTATCTTTAGGTCCCTCTTGCTGGTGTTGCTGATAAATTTGATTTAGCAAGCTGGACTTTTTTAATGCAAGATTGATCGATTTTTTAATAGAGAGGTTTTTTCCACACACATTGAAACAGAAGATGCTCAAATACAGCAATGTAATAAGTAATTTCTGACAGTTAAACGCATAATTAAGCAAATTTTAATGATGTTAAATGATGTTAATGAAAACTACTTGTTTTCAATTTTGAGGCCTATATAGAGCAGTCTTAATACAGGGCAGAGAATCCCATGCAGAGCAGTAACTCTAGGAAAGGCAGGGATTAATAGCAGTGTGAATAGATTGCTTAAACCTAAATTACATGCTATGGTCAATATTCTTACTTAGAACTGAAACGCTCTTGTTTAAGTAATTTTACTTAAAGAAAGAAGCAAAGTAAATTTTCATGCACATTATCATTTAATGTGCCTTGTGAGAGGGTTTACCTGACTGAAAAGTATCGTGGTTTACCTGCCAGTAGGCCTTGACTGAGTGAATACTCACTCATTCATTCAGTAAGCCTGTACTGTGAAGGAAAGCTGGAGTATATTTCCATGCTCAGTGTCTCATTGTAAATGCAATCCTTATGCAATAATTTAAAATTGTTCCCTTTGATATCCTGCTTTGAGACAATAGCAACTATTTTCATTCAAAATCTTACCCAGATAGTCATCCAAGGAGAACTTGTCATTATCCCATATTTGAATGATCAGTTTGGGTGGGATTCTGAATTCTGTCTTGTCAAGACTCCAAAAATGTTCCTGAAATTTTAAAAAAACAAGTATCAAGCACCTTTAAAAATTACTTACGGAAATTCAAAGCTGGGGTCTGCTAGTACTCGTGGATTCTGGGGTTGGTAGAAGTATTAATCTTGCCCTGCTAAAAGCAGGCTGCTGCTGTTGCCAGCATGTTGTCCCTGGCCCAAAGGCAAAATGAAACTGTTCACAACAGCAGTGTGAGAAAATATATGGAACTGAGCCAAATTGTCTCTTTCAATATGTAAGTACAAACTACCAGGCTCGATAGAATCTGTATTTTAAGCATTGAAATCTTTAGAAATACTTACCTTTTTGGAAACTAAACAGAGTTGCTCTGCTGGGAGATAGTCAAAAGGAAAAACAAATCTCCAGTTAAAGTTCCCTTCACCGTCTAATGATCGGTAGTGGACATCAGTTTTCTGCTTATTTTCTTCATTACCAGGCATCCATCTGAAAATATGGAGAGATGTGTCTGGTCTTTAAACTGAGACAACGCTGGTGCCTGTTTGTACTGGAACTGTGTCATTAAGGGGTGCAGACAAGGTATAAGAATTGCTCACAGAGGGCTAGGGGGTTTTTCACGCCCCTTTGCAGATTGGTTCCAATTTAGCACTGTAAATAGGAACATCTGAACTGAGTTTCTGAGCTAAGACCAATGCTGTATCAGCAGTGAGTTGCTGAGGGTTTTTTTTAGTGAGAAATTAGATCTGCCTGGCAGTATATTTCTCTGATTTCTATTGCTTTTTTTATACTAAGACTAGGGAATGTAAAAATTAAGAATCCAAGTTATGCAGCGCCAAAGCTAACTCTCTGCCTTTTCAGTTGCTGTCTGTCTCAAGAGATGAAATTCTGGCATCTTTCACCACACATTAACTGCTTGTGCTTTATCTCATAACACTTCTGCACTTCTCTGAGGTTAGCATTTTACTAGGCTGAACCAAATAATATTTGAAACCCATGGTCAAGGTATTCCCAGGACATTCTGAATGTTATTCATTTTAAGTGTTACATGAGAGAATGCTCTTACCCCTTCACATAAATGTCACTCATTTCTTCTCCTGTGATGCTCTTTTCATCCAGAAGGACATCTTTGGTGTTCCAGACGATCACACGCAAGACATACCTAAGAGAGATGTTTGGGGCAGGAGGTTTGGGTTGCTCTGTCAAGGCTGCCAGAGGGAATGCAGCATGTGGGGATACTCACTTCTTGGCTTTGCGGGGAGTGATGTTGAATGGAGGGCCTGGTGGTCCCAAGCTTTTGGGGAAAACATCCACCCACATCTGCAGCTTTCCCTATAGCAGTGAAAAAGATGGATGAGGGATTGTTTGTTTCATACAGGTTCGTCATGGCCCTTTAATTTTTCAGGTAAGTTTTCTGGTTTCTACAGAAACTTCCCTAAAAAAAGCTGTGTTTTATTATGTTTCTAGACTAACCTGCTTTGCATTTTAAGCCAAGCAATAATGATTTGTAGCCCTCTTCCCCCTGAGAAATACCACACCATTAGCAACATGACATAAATTCTGGAATGCTCCATTTGTGCTTTCAAGAAATCATAACCAAGCCAGTTCACAGTACCTGGGAGATGTTAGGCTGAAAAGTGCTATATAAGGTTCTTGTTTCCACATGTTCAGGTACCAAACCCTGGGTTCTGAGGATATGAAGGGCTAACCGCTCTTCACTCGGACCAAGATGCTGATGCAAGACTTTGTTAGCTTCTGAAATAAAAGAAATGGGGAAAAAACAGGAGCTTATGGATTAGAATTTGCATTTGAACTTTTAAAAAAAATTAAAACCAGATATTTAAAACTGAGCATAAAAGCGTGTTCAGCTGGGAGAGAAATCAAAGATATTTTTCTAGTATTCCATAAATAACTGGAAAGTTTTATATTTTATCAATGTAAATTTAGGACATAGATATAAAATAAGTGAACCAACTCACCAGCTTCCTCCAAGGTATAGTCTTGACCCCCAAAGTTAATCTTTCTGCCATTCTCAGAGAGGACAGGAGGAGCATAGCCTTTAAACCTGGCTACATTTTGCAATAACTGGGTGGGTTTTAGTTGATCACGCCAGGTATTCACACCTGAACTTTTATGAAAGCAAAAGAAACATATCCTAAAATTATTCATCATTCAGGGCATTTACACATCATGTAAAATGTATTTATTAAACTAGCTCAGAAAGAGCAGCACTGTAACTGCCTAGATTGAGGGCTCTGGAGCGTGATACAGTGACATAATTCTGTATCAGCTTGATTGCCTTCTAAGACAGAGTGTATTTTTCTTTATGTATCAAAATAATTTACACTCACAGATGCTTTCGTATTTACATGCAACAGTAGGTCAAAAAATTCTGTTAAGTATGAGTTCTCTGGACAGAAATAACATACACTAGTGTATTGAGGAAATATTAAAATATTTGATGCCATGGTTTGCTGTGAAGGCTGTTCTGGAGATTTACAGCTTCATTTGGAATTTAGATGATAGAATGAGCACAACAAAAACCCTTGAGAAGCCACAGCATTGTTTTTCAACCATAGATTTAAGGTTTTTTAAGAGATTGGGTACTAGGTCTCACAGATTAAAATTTTCAACAGACAAAATGACTTACATCCAGTACTGCTGGGGGATGCCACAGTGAGATCCATAACGAGAAAGGAATCTGTTTTCCAGATCAATTATGGTTTCACCCACTTTTTCATCACGAGTCAATGCATCATAATCATAGACTGAAATTTTCAGATCCTTTTCTTGAGGCAAGAAGCAGCTGAGTTCATACATTCTAAACATAAAAATTCCCCGTTTAGGGTCTTTTGAGAAATGCTTCTTATTTTTGAACTTAAAAATACAAATTGAAAAAAAGCAATTACTAGTTTATTTTTGAGCAATAGCCTTTAGAAGGTTTTAAAAGGATGCTTTTGGTGCTGGTAAATCTAGCAGCAGTTATCTTTCATGCTCCAATTTCTATTTGCACTTACAAATAATTTCCTTTTTACTCCTCTGGATATTACCTCCTTCCTTTCTGCACTATGTATTACTTAGATGTTTTCTGTGCATCAGCTTGAATTGGGATGAGGAAGGAAGTTACTTCATGTCTGTAATCAAGTATCTTTGCTATCTATTTCTCTGCAGAATCTGAATGATTGAAAACCTGTAGCGCATCACTGCAAACTATGCTTTTCAAACCCTTTATAATCCTAGTCCTCCTCTCTGACTCTTCTAAGTTATCAAAATCCTCCTACAATGCTAAACCAGACCCAGAATTTCAGTAATTATGCAGATGATGTAACTTTTCCTTCCTAACTACTATTATTTTATTCATACATTTCAAGGTGTCATTAACCTTTGACGGAAAGACCAGTGTACTGGGAATGCATTGCTAAGCTGATTACTTATGAGATCCATCTAGTTTTCAGAGTTAAAACTTTTTCTGTATTCCATAAGCATATTTTGTTATTCTTATACGCTTAATATAGGTTGTTTTAAGACATATACATTGTTTTACTTTGTGAAATTTACCCACATGACAAAGAAAATCTATGGATTAGCCAAACATCCGTGTTTTCCAATGATTTCAAAGGAAAACACCTTATGCAATTTCACTCACAATTAACTGGCTGTATATAACTACGAATAGAGCACTGAATGTTTCAAGTAACAGTTTACCTTAAAAAATAAGAAAACATTCTAAAATACAGTAAATTGAAAATACAAAAGAGTATGTTACCTGCCAAAGATTGGGTTGAGGGTATTAGGCACATAATGATCTCTGTCTTCAATTACTTTTTTACTTAGCGATATTTTTATGTAAGGATCACACTATTTAAAATAAGAAAAAAAAAATTGTTAAGAAACAGTTATCAAGGCTGACTTTGTTGAAAGCACAGTAGAGCAGTCAGGTGCCAGACTGTCGGATTACGATTTTCCGACATTCAGGTGGTTTAGAGCCTTTTTTGCTCTCTTGGATGCTTTGGGGCAGACGTAAGAAAGAGACGGAGGCTTCAAGCTTCTGTTTCTCTAA
>VZSR01000257.1:2716917-2772007 GCA_013398615.1 Brachypodius melanocephalos | reverse complement strand
ACACCAGATGAAAGCAAAGAGCCTCACCAGCCCGTTGTTGTCCTGGGGCTGGAGCTGCAGGGCTCGGACGATGTAGATCCTCACGATGCACTCCTGGGGCCCGCTGTCGGGCAGCTCCCGGAACTGCCGCGGAGGGGCTGGAATCGCCGGATCGTCAGGCAACGCGTAGATCTTAAACGATCCCTGAAAAACCGTATAAAGAGAAGTGGTCAAGATAAATGTGGAGAAGTCACTCTGCTGAGTCTGTTTTTTCCTTATTTATCCTACACATACACACTCCGTTTTATATAGGAATATAAAAATTATAGCCTGATCCACAGCGACTTTTGTTTTAGTGGGTTTTGGATGATAAGACTAAAAAGGTTACATCCTTTGACAATTTGACTCAATTCAGCTGTTCTGATGTCAACACAATTACTCAATTTTGCTCCAGCTAAAAATACACAACAAATACTTTGTATTTGTTTCTCTCTCCAAAAAACATCATTCAAGGTTTGGAGAATTTTTGATTGGTTGGTTGATGTTATCTGCATTAGCATTATTTTAATCTATAAATTCACAGAAGCACAGAAATAGTACAAAATACCTTTTCCAAAATCATTCTAAAAATGTCCTTTTGGAATCTGAGTCCTGTTTGAGAGGTTATCTGGGAAGGTTCTGTCCCGTGGTTACTGCGGAAGGTTACATTAGCAGGAATTATATTTATTTTCAATTAACATGTAGCACATCTAGTGTGATCAAGGTGTGGCTGTACTTTCCTTAAAAAAGATGGTCCTGTAGCCAAATAGTTACAAATATCTGTTGCCCTCACTAATGCACACATCCATATTTAAGCTGAAATGCTTGAATGTAGATCTACTTAAATAAGCACTTACATACAAAAGACTGCAACTAGCATTTGTTTGAAATTTACCTTGAATTCCCCGACCACTGACGGATCATCACTCTCCTCAGATTTCCCTCTGTATAGTTTAAATGTATCACAGAAGTCTGTTAAGTTATTGAATCCAGGTACCTTTTCCAATTCACAGTCATACACCTTAAAAAAAGAAACATGGAAAGGTTATCTGTTATGACATAGATCAGTTCCACCATAGTGGCACTGCAAAGTATTTTATGCTTGATGGAATATTTTAGGGAACCAAAGCTTTTGGAACTAATTTTATACCAAAGTGGGAGCAAATGCAATGTTTTGGAGAACATATGATAAAGTTTCATTTAGGCTTGATTAAAACCAGAGTACATACCATGTCATAAGCTTATCTTTACTTTCTTTGTTAGCTGTATTAGATAAGAAATGAAGGTAGTCTCAGTTCAAATTTTAGCCAACAAACAGCAAAAGTACTGATTCTCTGTGCTCATAGTTTCTTAACGTGTGTGTTTACTTAGGATCTGCCTGGCACCCAAAGAAGTCAAGAGTAAAATTTCCTTTGACTGAAGGCAAAATGAAACCATTAATACAAGTCTTAATAAATGTAGTTAAGTAGAAGAGAAACCAAGATATCTTCTTAAAAACTTCATTTAATCATATGAATTAGTAAAGAACCTTTATAGAAAATCATCTATATTGAAATTTTGAAGAGCATTTAAAAATAAAAAAGGGACAGTTTTGAACAGGTCTTGGGCCTATAAACTCTGAAATATGTTAACTTATTTTATCCTGAGCAATACCTTTAAAGTGTCATATCCTTTTTTAATGTACTGTCCACATTTTTCATATTCTCCTATTGAAGCATAAAATTTGCTCCACCAATCAACAATTTCTTCCTCCTTAAAGAAAAGCAAATTAAAAAAAGCTTTTATTGGTACATAAAGCCTCTCTCCTATCATATGGTACAGCAGAAATAATGAACAATTAAGCACAGTAACAAACAATATACTCTAAAGCTTATTATCAGTTAGGTAATATTAAAGCTTTATCTTAAAGAAAATTAGAATATAATCATTAAGGCAGGTGCAGATTTACCTCATTGTTAACCAAATGCAGTTGAAAAGTAGCTGAGTCTTGTCCCTTAAAAACAGTGCTTCAATAAGCCTCATGTCACCTTGATATTAACAACCTATACATTCTACTAATACAGTATTTCTGTGGGTTTTTCTATTTTTATTTAAGTCTGATAATCACTGTTTAAGAAAGTGCTATTTTCTGTATTCACAGGGATTACATAATGCAATTATTTGCCCCTAAAAACAAACTTCCAGTGGTAATAAAAAGCATTCATTCTCTGTGAATGAACAGAATGAATAGTATTCATCCACTGTGTAAGTCTGACTTTTTTGTTTTAAGATTGTTTGGACTTACAGAGAATCTTAAAGTATTACACAGATCATTAAAGGTGAGGGTTTGTTTGGGCTGTTATGGGTTTTTGGCTTTTTTTTTTTTAAATATATAGGGCTTCCTGTTTCAGTATTTCATATTTTTCCTAAATTTACCACGTTACAAGTTCACTGTAAGTTTTATATCAAACACTTTTAGAGATTACTGTTCTCATCCACATGCTTAAAAGGCTAATTTGTAGGCACTATTGATATACTGGAGTGCAACTGGAGAAAGCAATGTGTAGATTTTTTTAAAGTAGTATACATTACCTTTTCTGTGAGCTGCTCATGAAGATCAAGCCATAAGAAAAAAGAGCAAAATAAAAGCAACGGTAAGGATATGATTTGTAGAATTTTATACAGTTAAATAGGCTTTAAATGTTTAGGAGCTTGTATACAGTAAGTGTGCAAAATAAGTTACTAAAATAATTTGAAATGTTTTTGGAGAATATTCAGACACTATGTGTTTAACTTGATTATTTTTGTGCTGTCAGAAAACCAGAATGTTCTAGATATTGAATTTGAGCATGCATATATATATATACATTTACATACATATATATATACAGACATTTTAGAAAGTGGATTTTTAGGACTGCATGATATTATTATGCTGTGCTTTGTTCTTCACATAACAAAAAAAAAAAGGCAAAAAAATTGTGTCTATAGATTTATCCCTATCAGTGTAAAAAACAATATGCACAATCCAAAATGCTTCACCTGTTAAATCAGATACCATAATTACGACCTGCTAGTCCACCAAGAGCAAGCATCATGCATCCCATCTGGAGGCCACGATTAGCAAGTGTCATTTCTGCTACTTTTTATATAATATACCCTGTGCTTTCATTTAAAAGCATTAGCAACAATTTTTATGCAAAGCAGAAGAAATATCCAAAACATTTTATGAATACAAGCCAAATGCATCAATAGGTCAGGACATCACTCTGGTATATCATTCTCATTTACTCCCATTTCTATGCTTTTAAGTAATTATTTCGCTGGGATGTTCAGGTCTATCATATTTTACTAGTCTTGTCTACCTTCAAATCAGAAATACAGCATATTCTTATCAGTTAAGTATGGGACTGTCATTTTCTAAAGACAATTGGAGTGATTTTTTTTTGTGGAAACAACATCATTAGTGATTTGCAAAACTTACTGGCAGAATTCATCAGGTAAATTTGAATAGTTTGTCATATTTAAATTTCACTTTGTTTAAATACTGGTTTGTAATGTTGACAATGCAAAGCTTGCACAATTATGCAATCATAATTTAAAGACCAAATTTAACACCTTTCCACAAAATATATTGTGTAGAACTCTGAATCTTTCATCAAAGCATAATGTTAGAAGAGTTTAGGTCAGGGGTTATGTTTTGGGTTTGTATTCTTTTTCCCCTTGATATACCTCGAAATGTCTCTTCAAATAATGCACTTGGTAGTTTTGGGGGAAGAAGTAGTTAAGGAGAAAAAGAAATCAAAACCTTAAGATCTTTCTTAAAAATTCCCAGAGCAAATAGTAGTCTTCAATATTCGAATATTATTGTTACTAAAAGTTGTAATCAGGATGTGCTCACAGAATGCCAAAACACAGAATAAAATGCCATATGATAAATTAGAGATTTTGGAGTGAAATATTCACATGGTAAAAACAATGTAATGTCACTGTCCTTTTTAAAATGTATCCAGCAGCTTCACTGTAGATTGTTATACATGAAGTTGTCAAGACATTAACATTTAGCTATTATCTTTTTGAAAAATCTGGACTTAGGGAAAAAATCTAAGAGATGCAGTGGGTCCCTAGAAAAGTCAGTCAGAATTTTTTCATTGTAATTTTATTTTCCAGGAAGTAGATTTCTGAACACAGTTTAATAGCAAAGTGAAGTCATTCCTGCTTATTTTTTTGCTTTTCTCACACAGATTCTAAATAAGCTGACACACAAAATAAGTTTTTAGGAGTTCACACGTATTGTACACGCATAGTCAGATTTTCAGAACAAGGATACCTTAATATAACTAATCCTACTGGACTAGAGAGCACCATCTCCTCCAAAATCTCTCTGCCAAGAGAAGTACCCCACGAGGCCCCAGGGTTAGCATTCCTCCCCATCCGACCCGTCCTGGTCACCTGCATGCATCACTTTGGTACATACATGCACTGTTGTTGGAGAAGCCATTTTGCTGAGTGCTGTTGACATACTGCTTAAACACTGGAAATTGGAATGTAATTGATGAATTTTTGGCATTTTGTGTCCTCAGGGTGTTGTCTGCATAGCACTTACCACGGTTTTACTTTTTTTCGATTCGGATTGATCTGCATTTTCATTCCTCTAACATGGATGCTTTCAATGTATCTAATGTTATGTTTGGCTTGGGTGATGTCAAACCAAAAGAAATTGTGTTTCTGCTTATCTAGCATTTAAAATTTTCCTTTTTTAGTTGAAATGAACTACACAAATATAATTCATTTTACCAGTGACTTTGAAGAGCTAAGTCTTTATTTTCTAAATATTTTTCCTTATAATTTTTAAAGAAAACAATTCCAACTTGTATTAGAATATATACTACTTATATTAGAAGAGAAAACCTATTTCAGATAAAAGTTAGAGACTGTTCTAGGTTTAATATTAATGACAATTTACATGTATTTAGGATGACAGTAATCACAAGATCATGGTCTATAATATACTTAAATTAGAGTCTGAATATGATGACAATAAGAAGAAGAGATGAAGTAAGAACAAGGCAATCATTAAAATACTCAAATTGCAGTGAGAGTTCAAAAGTTTAAATTAAATAATATTTACTTTGGGACTGCTGCATTTTCAAAAATGAAAATTGTGGATTAAGAGCCTGCAAAATAGTTGTATATTAAAGGGCATAACTTCTCTGCTTCCTTTAATGTAACAGGCCATCAGAAATCTATGAAAACACCTTCCAGGCAAGGGAAATATTTTACAGCCCTAAAAGAATTAACAAATTTTCCCTAAAAATGTACTGCTTGGAATCTGTCTTCAGTCATGTTTCAACTCAAGAGTAAAATTCTGTAAGCAGAACTGGTTTTTACCTGGAAAGTAAAACTGTATTGTGGTGGTCCTGAAAGAATCAGAGCAGTAAAGAGACAAGGCACAACAGAAAAGGAAAAGAAATGTTAGTGCAGGAAAAAAAATAGTTTCATTGGTATTGGGTTTGGATGGCTTCAAGGTAAGAGCTGTGATAAAATGAAAGGCTGAAGGACCAGAGCACACACCTGCTTCTAACTCCTTTATCTAGAACTGGTCAGCCTGTGCAAAATCAGGCTGCTCTAACCACCACCAGTGGGAACTGGAGGATGTTCCATCACATGCTTTCAGTAGCCATTGAACAAGTGAATTAATTCTTAAGCTACTGGGGAATTTGACCAAGGACAAAGTGCTTTAGTTTGGTGTTTACTACAGGAAAACGAAGATTAAAATTACTAACAAATTTCCTTTGCATTCCTGTCACCAAGTAACTTTCTCCCATCTGGCTTTCCAGAGGGTTGCGTATGTTTCTGACAATTTTGCTGTCTAGTTAGTTCTTTATAAATCAGAGATCTTAGGAACAAAGTCAAGCATCAAATTTCAAAGATTACCTGAGCTGTTAGCAGTGGCTGTGTGTCTTCCATATCAATGACTGTATCCTGGCGAGGTGCAGCAGAGAGCAGACTCACTGTAAGCCAAAGGTTTTATTAAGGCAATGTATTGCAGGATAAATATCTTACTAAGGTTTCATCAGATTTAAATCCAGAGAGTTACAGAAGATGTAAAATAATTCATTGGCTGCATGTTTGATCCTCTAAAAAAAGCAATTCATTGCCATTTTTTGCTAAAAACAGACAAAATACTTTTGTGCAAGATATGCAAACATTTCTGAAATATATAGAATTAAAAATAAAACTTAAAAAATGTAGAGAAAATGTCATTGTATTCAGACCGTATTTGCTGGAATACTGGATAATTTCTTTGGCACTAGTGCCGAGGTGATCTCCAGGCAGTTAACTTCCAAGTTGATACTAAAGAACTTCAGGGAATGAGCACATCAAGTCCAAGAGTGGACTCGCCTTTGCATTATGCCCTCTTGTGCTTCACAGAATGTCACACTAATTAATACTCTCTGTTAGATGGTTTTCCTTTCAGGTAACATTATCCCCACACAACATGAGGTGGCTATTCATCAGTACAGCATGCAGAGTAAGCAGGCAGGGAATTCAAGCATCTCACAAGAAAGCAGAACTTCTCATTTTCCAGCTTTCTACCTTTCAGTTGTGGTGCAATGTCCTGTTTAGTAGTGTAGGGGTCACAGCGAAAGCTTTCCAGTAAATCGATAGTACACTGTCCCACAATGGGCTTCCTTCCAAATGGTCTGTGGTCTATCACTTTAATAACAAGAGATGGACTGTATAGCTCCTCTTTGGGTAAAAGCTGAAAATAGAAAGTTAGATGGTTTTTTTAATACAATGCAAACAGGAGAAAGAATAAAGATTTTCCCCCTAAATTAGAGTGTCACCCTGATTTTGCGTGTCTTAAACTTGCATTCTGATATTAAAGCTAAAGCCTTCTGATGTTTTGGAACTCTGAGCTGAGTTCCCACACTTTTTCATGTAAATAAGAAAATGTTTGCATTCTTTTGCTCTGAGAGAAGCATTTGAGTGATGGAATTGTTCACCAATCCAAATCATGAGGTGACAAGCTTTTGGCCAATAATTGGCCACTTATGTACAGTGTATATAAATGGAGTCAGAAATTTGAATAAAGAGAATTCTTGCATGCTGACCCCGAACCTGTTCTGCCTCGTCCTTTCCAAACTCCACGAATGCTGCACCAATAGTGCAACATTAGAGCCTTTACTTCATTTATTTATTATTGAACTACTGTGTTCTATGGCTGTATGGTGAATGAAAATTTGTAATCTTATCAGTTAATAAATATCAGTAAGAATAATTGCCCCAAATTTTGAATTTTCTTGACTCTTGCACAGCACCCATCCTAGCAATAAGAAAGTAGCCAAACATCTACAGGTAAATTGATGTCTTTTCAAATAATATATATATATATACTGCACTGGATTGTCCATATAAATTTGTGCAACCTACCACTGACTGTACAGACATGTTTACATGATCTTTATTACAGTTTTCAGGCTCATAAATTGCTTATGGTAAATGAAAAAGGATTTGTGAGTTTTTCTACTCAGAACAAATCCTTGACCTTTAAAACTACGGAGGAACTTATTTTGCTATAGATAAAGGCATAAAGGTTTTTGTAACGTACAACTTTCATGAAGAGAACAGAGGATGGGAAATTTGGTGTCTTTTTGAGGTTTTTGATCACCACAGATTCCACCATTTCACCCCCACATTCCACAATTAGACTTGGAGACATAACAGGTGCCAGTTGGTAGTTTTTCATGTTTCGCAAGCCCCAGGCCAGAATCTGTAAAATAAAATCCAATCTAAGCAAAAGTGGGAAAGGATATCAATATGCTTAATATAACACTCAAAAGTAGGAGAGAAGAAATGAAATCTTTTCAATAATAATACGTGTCAGGCAAAATATTTCAAGGTTCGAGTTCTAGGAAAATTAAGGGAAACAGTGAAATTCACAAACACTTAGAGAAAAGAGTATTTCCCAATATGTTTTTTTTTGGTTTGTTTTCTGTAAGTAAATACACAAACTTTCAGTCTAGAGGATGAGAAGACTGCACTTGTATTCCATTAAAGAATAACCATACCTCAACAGCAGTGAGTTGAACTACTGGTCTGATTCCTTGAGGGACCATGTAAAGCTTTGGTGCCCTTTGTGATGGAAGAATTGGAAGGTTGGTACCACTCTGTTAAGACAAAAACATGAGTATTAGTTTCTCTCATCTTTCTTAGATGAAATACCTTGCACATACTAAGACAGTTCTTCCCATAATGTCTCACCATGAGAAAGAAAGATATACCTTGTCTCTCAAAATAAGTTCTGCAGCAAAAAGAATATCTCCACTGGCTTTGCCATTATTTGTTACAGGATACCAGAGCAGTTTTGGTGTGATGTCATCTTCTGGAATTAACTTGACCATGGGGGTGCAAACACTTCTTCCAAGGAATTCATCTTTACCCTGCAACCAAAAATAGCAAAAATAACCATTAATGTACTGCAACTAATATAAATAAATAAAAAGCAATCAGGGTAAAAAGATTTCACCTACCACTTGGTCACTGTCAAAAAGTTCAATAACAACATTAGGTGGGTTTTGGGCTATTGACTGTGGGTCCCCATAGATCTCAATTTCATTAAATATGAGAGTTTGGTCCCATGTAGGATTTAGAGTTGAATGAATGATCTCAGTTGTTTTGCTTTGATGGAGGAAAGAAACATGAGCATACGGATCTGAAATATCATACAAAAATTGAAAGCACAGAGTTACAGACAAACAAAACCACAGTAAGCCATAAGGCACACAAGCACGTTTTTCATCAAATATAATCTGTTATTTTTCTACTGTTGTTACCAGTTCTATAAGGCATTCTATATAAAACAAAAATGAACCCATATACAGAATTTTCATTTAATAGAGCAATTTCCATTTGATTACTTAAATCACTTCCCTTATACAAGGCTTGATTAACAGTGTAATAAATGAAAATTATAAAATATCTTGCAAAGCAGAAAGAGAACCAGAAAACTAAAATCAAACACTGTTTATACTAATCTTGTCTTAAATCTTGTCCATAGAAACTGTTTTTGTCTCCATTGATACAGAAATGTACAGCCTCATAAACAATAGAAAAAAAAGAATTCAAGTTCTGACTAGTTGCCAAATTCTCCCAAGTTATATTCAGATCATGGTTAGGTTTCAAACATGCTTATTTATAGCAACCTCTTCTTGTGAAACAGCTGAATGATTGAAGTGGTGTGGGCCCAGTATTTGGCAAGCCTTTAAATCATCAAGAGCTCTGTAGAAGGTATCTGATGATGGTCATTAATGTTTCCTGTACGGATTGCAATTACTAAGGACTAAAGGCAATTTTAAAGGTTATCTTTAGGTCAGTTTCAATAGAGACTGACAAGGTACACAATCAGAGTTTTACAAAATTTGGCTAATGCTTCCAACTAATTTTAGAGGAAAATAAAATGTAGATGAGCTGGTTTATGTATGACTGCATCTGAGGTGCCTGTCCTGAATTATCCATATGCAATTTGGAGGCATTTGTAATTGTTTGTTTGCATTGCTTTTAAGAGCTGCATATTGGAATAGGACAAAATTCACACAGGCAGCCATACAAAACCCTCCTCATTTTAGAAAATATCACTAAAACTTGTAAAGCACTATGTCTTCTGTAACAGGGGCATTACATTTATTCAATTACAGGGAGAAAAAGAAGGATGCAAATGGAGTGTAACAGAGAAAGAAAGTTTATTTCAGCTTTGTCTTTTGCTGAACTTCCTTAAAGGAAGTGTAAAGTCATATTCTTACACAATCTACATTAAATTTGCTCTGTGGCTTTCCAGTAAAATTCTGATTTGAATCAGCAAAACTTGAAAACTAGGTATTAGCCTGACTACAAAGATGCCAGATGGACACAACACTGTTGGAATACCTCAGAGCTGGAAATAAACATCTATAAACCAAGAAAAGACATGCTTATCAGTAAGGTACAGTGTAGTGTTCTGCAAGTTCATTTCTGTGATGAATTCATACAAAACACTGAACACAGAGAGGAAGCTGGTGACATAACTAATGAAGAAATCACCCAGCTTTCTTCATCCTTGCTTTTGTGCAAGCTTCCTGCAGGACAAAACTGTATGCAGGCTTTAGTTAGAAGGAGAATCTAAGGCAAAGGAAGAGCCTGGCCATGGGAAATTCAAACCTCATCTGAAATCCAATTCCCTCACTGAGAATTCACAGGCAGCACATACAGAGACTGAGAATTCACAGTACAGGACACACAGAGCATTTTGTTTGCAGCAGCCTCTGGGCCAGCAGTCACCAAATTCGGATCACAATAAAGCTGAGAGTTTCTTCATGGCATAGTTTCAGTAGTTGGGACCCATACACAGACCTTAAAGAGTTAAGATATTCTACATCCAAATAAATCATGCTACAAGTTCATGGCAAAAGTGGGCTTTCTGCACCTTTGGAAGGATTTTTCCATACCTGAAAAACTGTCTTTGTCTAAAGCCATGAGGTTTCTTGCCTGGTAGATGTAACAACGAAGGTGGTAAGTATATACTCCTGTATCAAAGAAATAAAACCAGTTCAGCTGCATTATACAGGCTTCTTTTCTGTGATGAAGGTATTTTGAGCTCATACAAATGCCCTACACATTTTAACACAAGCACTGTAGTAACATTTTTGCTGAAGAGTATATTAATACCAACGAGCTAGCACCTGGGAACATTTGTTCCAACACAAAACAGAAATAAAAAGATTTAAAACCCACTAATGCTATTAATTGCTATTTGGGCTTTTTTCACCACACCATCATCTAAAAATCCTTCTATTCAAAAATCTAGCTCATCCAACGAAAATGAAGAACTGGGCACTCCTTTGCTTAATTTAAGTGTTCACTACAGCACTTCCAAGGTTCTGGGTGTTTCACATTTTTAGCTCTTAGCCTAGAAAGTTATTCCAATTGCAACTCTGTCTCTGGTTAAATGATTTTAAAAAATGAACCACTACATATTAGGTGGAATAGCTTCAAAAGAAGATGTGAGTGGCCCAAACCCAGGATCATGCAGGGCTGTTACTACAGCTTTTCTTTAAAAGATGTCAGGTGTAACCCTTTCAGCCCTTGAAAAAAATCTGAGCCTCTGTGTAGCCTCATTGGGCTGAAACCTCTGACCTCTGGCAAGAAAAAAATGCCATTTTCCTCCAGCTATGGTCATTATTAAAAAGAAACTTCAACAATGTTCCTGAGGTTCTGAAATATTTAAGATTTAGACATTTATTCTCAGCAGGCGCATCAAGTTCTGCAGAGCTCAAATAAAGAGGAGCGCTCAGTCAGAGCTCCTCAAAAAGGATGTTAAGTCCCAGGATTGGCCTGTATTCCTGTTAACTAGCACTGGTGGCTCCCATCTCAACATCCCTGCTTTTGTGATTCACATTATAGTGATTAAAAGGAAATTAAACCCCATCCAGGTTGGCAAAGTTACAGTTTTGTTCACTTTGCCAACTCAACTCCATGGTACTGCTTCCTCTGGGCCAGGCATTGTCTGATCCTGCACTGAGCTGGTTAAGTGACCTGAACCAACAAAAAAAGTTAAATTTAGCATTAAAATTCCTGTCACATACAGGTTTTGAAAATATCTGTTTGACAGTGGACTGACATACTGAAATGGCTAACTGTAATTTTTCTTTAATAACTTAAATAGGGTCCAATTAAGGGTCTGATAGTAATTACTACAGAAGGCATATAAAGATAGATGTAAACCATAAAGATTTATGATTCTGTTTGAGACCAAAATGAAACAGACAACATTTTTTTGAGAAAGGAATTGTTAAAGAACCTACTGTCAAAATGGCAGGAAACCATTGGTGTATTGGCACCAAACACCGTTGTAGCTGACTCCTTGGCTTTGTCTGAACTCCTCCCTTCTCCATCATCCACACTGTTGTCTGCTCCCTGAAATTACACACAGAGAAAAGTTATTGAGTGTCTACAAATATGGAAAGAACTTGATAGAAATGGACTATGTGGGAGAATTGTTTCCATCTCTATTCCAGCACAAGGAGAAATTTACTTCCGTGAGGCAATGTACTTTACGAGATGTTTACTCGTGTCCAGAGGTCATCTCCTGCTGCCAGTTAAAGCTCTGCAGAAACCTTATGCAGTTATTTCATCTTACTTCCAGAATGTCTTATTTCCAGAGATGTACTAGCTACCTATCAGCTCATGGTGGAGGAAAGGTCACAGAGCTCCAAGGCTTTATCCCAGCACTAGCCCGGGAACTACAGCTGTAAGGGAAACTGAAATAGGAATTATTAAACTTGGAGCAACCAAATTAACTAGAGAAAGAAAATGCTATCTGTGAATCCTTGGTCAACATTGATGTAAAATAGAGAAACAAACCAAGAAAGAAGTGTGAAGTTTTGTTAATGCTATACACACTCAGAATTATTATATATTTCATAAAAACAAAGGAGCCTTCTCACATTATTTGCTACAGTTTGTATTTTGGTAAATAGAGGTTATTTGTGAAGCTGTGTTAACCTCAAAACTTGAGGAATAACTGTGTTCTGCTCATCTGTCTGTGTCATATGAAATTCTGGCCTCTTCAACCCTTTTTTCTTTTCTTGTGGGTTTTTTTTTTTGCTATCTTTTCTTGTGTTTGGTTGTTTATACAATCGAATATTCATCAGGAGCAGCTTTTTCCAAGCCTGCTGTCTTTTGTGCTGATGTTAACACATCTAAATTATAAGAATGAAAAGCTTGAGCTGTCTTTTCACTTTACTTACAGGAGGCTCATCTAGTAATTTGGCCTTTTGGGCTAAATCTCACATAATGCAAAAATAAAAATAATTTGAAAAATAAAGTCATTTGTAGGATCTAAAAAGATGAAAAATAGATTATATATAATGTGATACATAATACTGCACATGTAAGAAAAATATAAAAAATTAGTAATAATACAAGAATCTCTGCCCCAACTTTAATGATGCCTTTCCAACTAAAAAATTGAAACAACATACACTGAAACAATATACTTCTCAGCTATACACTAGTTTAACAATTCAGGGGGCAAAAATGTCTGATATATTTATTTACTGCAAATTAACAGGTTGACCTTGGAAAGGTGTTTTTGACACTCTGTCCCTTACCAAAGCCCCTTCAAGTTTGAAGATAGCTGCAGCACCATGTGTCTCTGAGGGAGCCATTTTTCGTCTCCATCGTCTTCGACGGAAAGTGTCAGAACTGCGCTGCTCCCAGTGAAATTTCCAGCCAATCAAGGAAGCATATTCCCATCCTTCTTGATCTTCATATGATGACCTTCCCTTGAAGATATAAATTCTCATTATCCACAGTGTTGTGTAACTGTAGTGAAAAAAAGCAGCATTTCTTCTGGCAGGCCTAAAAATCCCCTTACAAACCAAAGCTAGAAACGTCAATGTACAGAAAGATAAAAAAAGAGAATGTAATGAAAATATAAATGGTTCTTCTAGATTTTTTTTTTTTGGTTGGTATTACATTTTTTCTTCACTCAGGTAATGAGCAATATCAGGTAATATCATTCAGATATAAAACAAACAAACAAACAAACCAACCAAACCCCACAACTGTTAAAATGTGCAAGTCCCTGACTGGATCTCTCCTTTCTTACCCTTCCTGCTGTTGCTCCTTCTGACAGTTCCCTCCTGCGTTTCCTCACCAGTCTTCGTCGTCGATGTGTGTGGTACATTTTCTCTGCAGCAACCCACGACTTGGGTTTAGTGTCTGGAGGAATGGTGATTCCATACTCCCACCCTGAAACAGAATTGATGAGTTGGTGTATTTTCAGAAATACAAGCGAGATGCAAAGAAGAAAAGCGTGGGGAATGGAGTGACTGTACCTACAGAGGATGAAGCTTTATCACACAAGACTATCCAGCACTGCAGACCCTCACAGCACAGCAGCCAGGTGGCCACTGGTGACATTTGATAATGACGCTGTGTTGTAATATGTGTGACAATAAAAATCTCGACATTAAAACACATACAATAAATTTCAAGTTCTTTTCTTTGCATTTTCGTTTTCTCAGACGTTGATATCACATTTTCACACTACTCTGCAGGAAAATCTAATGCTTAATCTTAAATAAGAATCAAATTTTCTGTGCACTCCTGTGACATGAGCAGTTTTTCATTTAAAGGAACACCAACTACACGAACTCTGATCATAAAACTTCAAGAACAGGTAAGCCACTTACTGTGGTTTTGATCTATGTATAATTCAGTTGCCAAGCATCTAAGACTCGGAATTTAAATTCATCTCATTAAAAAATTACTGCAGACTCCTACCAGAAGTTCCAATTAAGACAGATGCCATGATCTTCCCTTTTTGTAAAAATTATTTAGTTTGTTTTCAAACCATCAAACAAATGTCCTGTAAATACTTTGCTATGAGACACTGACTACGTTTTCCTACTGCTGGAGAATCTAAATTATGGTCTTGTGAGCTTGTTTATATCACAACTTTCTGTGATGACAACAGTCTTAATTTATTGAAAGTGATAAGCATATTAGGATTTTCTAACCTAATCATGTTAGCAATTCATATAATCTAAAAATCTCTGTCTAGCAGCAACTGATACTTCACAGAAGGATTTTGAATTTTTTTTCATTTCAGAATTGCCTAATAACCAATGTTTCATCCTGATCAGTCCTGCATGGCTCCCTTCCCACAAATTCAGTGCTGCTATTCTGTTCTCAGCAATACAGCAATCCTTCCTACACTAATGTGGTGTGTGACCAACTCAAACTGGTTCCCCACTTCCTTTAGTCCCCAGACCTCCTGACTCAATTTGGGGCATTACTGGGTGACTCATCCCATGGCTAAAGGCTCACAGGTACATTAACAGACAGATCCAAACCTGGCTTTGCCACATATTCCTGGTGCAGTTACAGAGGTTTTGGGTCTCAAATTTCTGACTTCTCTAAAATCCCCTCAATCACTGCCACTAATCCATTAAAACAGAAATAGAAAGAGATGCAGACAGTGAACACTTTCTCAATGTCATATCATCTGATTCCTTAACCGACTTTATCCAAGTTTTTCCTTGGTATTTTTCCACAGGGCAACCAATATCACTCCCAGAATATTGCTACAGTTTTGACATGTATCTTCCTTCATTCTGAACTACAGCAGATTGTTCTAATATCAGCAGATCAACAGCAAATCTTACCGTGTTCATCCACTGCTCGATTTAAATCGGATTTCCAAGCATCATCTTCCCACACCCATCCAAAAGGACATGTGAATTCACGTGGGGGTGGGGCTTTTTCTCCATTCTTTTATGTAAGGGAAAGATAACAGTTTTCTGAATTAGTAGGGTAAATACACGGTGTATTTAAACAAAAGTACTTCTCTTAAACCTTTACTTATCCAGTGAAGAATTTAATTCTCACCACATCTGTGAAACTCTCCTCAGATGCTTTCCATTCCCCTCCAGGATAGCGACTCTCATTTTCATACACTTCATCAGTAAACTCAGTATGACCAGCATCAGCTTCAGTCAACAGGCTGCGCATCCAAAAAAAAATACAATAATAAATAAAACCCATTTTAGTTCACTACAGAAATATGCATCTCTAAAGCACATGCATCTCTGTATACACTAAAATTTGGCAATGTACTTAATTTGTTTTCCATTTATGCTGTTGACAAGGCAAGCAATCAGTTGGCTAACATTTTTCTAATTTGCAAGTACAAGAAATAGGAGAACATTAAATCAGATAAAACCCCTTTGCTATCCTTTGGTGGTTCACTGTGATTCAGAAGGCACCAAAGTATGTTCCACACTGCCATTTGCTGGCCAAATCAAGCCACAGATCACCTCTCAGTGGAAGTACCTGCATGGCAAAAATATGCCTTTCAACAGGGTTTGATGCAATTTTTTCATGTCATCTTATTCAAAAAACTGTTGATTTAATATTAAAAATCCCCATCCATTCATATCTGTAACCGATAAGATTTTAAAATGGATCAAATGATAGCACATATCTTTCCCACACAGCTTTTCTATAGCAACAGTTCTGTATCTTTTTCACCATCGGAACGCAAGAATTTAAAATAGGCTAAATATTTTCCTTTAGAAAGAAAGAAAACAGTTTTTCTCACGCTGGTTTTTGTTTGTGAAACAAATAATGTTCCCAGTCTGGTTTCAAGTGTGCCAACAGAGTTGGACTGGGACAAGTCCAGAACTGAAAACCTCTGGCAGAGCAAGGCTGAACCTGTTAGAGCTGAGAAAGGACTGACACTTCATTAATTTGGTCTGCAAGGGGAGGAGCTGCCACATGGTACCACAACCTTCTACTGGAAAAAAAAATGTCTGCCTTGAGTCAGTTTGAGAAATAATCTGTGTCAGCTGTTTAGTGATGGCAGTGGAACTTTTCAACATTTCATGAAATAAACACAAAATACCATCCTGTGTTTGTGAATGCCCATGCAAATGGTGTTGCTACAGCACAAACTGCAGATTTATACTGGATGCCAGGGTTAAGTTTCTATCCAGGGAAGATCCACCAATCCAAGGGTCTTCTCTGAACCCATCACAGAAGGATCTGTGAATCTCACACAGACACATGCAGGCCTTGTAGCAGCTTCCTATGTATGAAATATTATTATTATTATCCCTTTCTAAAAGGTGAAGCAGTGAGACCCAGAGAATATAAGCAATATAGCCATCATAACATGAGGACTACAAAACCATAAGTTAGTTCTTAGAAATGGATGTTTTCTTTCTGTTGCCTGTTTTGTTTTACTTTTAAAAAAGATAATGTTCTTTTTAGCACCATTAACTAGCTTTGACTATTGGCTGGTTTTGCTGCCCTGGAACATTCAGCTTAAAATGCCTTTCTCATCCAAGAAAACACAGAGGAGCTTTTAGTCAACACCATAAATGCCTTTATTCCTACCTGTATAAAATTAAAAAAATCTGACCTTCTTTCAGGATCAACCATCCATTCTCCTTCCCAGTCCCAGCCCTTTGGGGGTAGAAAGTACTCTCTTTTCAGTTTGATTTTTCCTGTAACATCAGAAAACTTGTGGCGACCAACAAGTCCTGAAGTACCCCACTTTCCAAAAAGGAGAGCCTGATTTTCATACTGTGCGGGAAGAAAGCAAAAATCCAATTATTATTTAGGAATAATAAACAGCTTTTAGGAGAAAAAAAAAGTATTTATTTGTGTAACTACTATAACTGAAAGAGTTTACTATAAATTTACTTCCTCTGAAATTAAGTACTCCCTTTCCACATTACTCTGCAATGTCATCATCACTTTCTTTCTTTCATTTTCTTCTGTGCTGCTTGGTAAACAATCCTCTCACTGTAATGCCTCCCCATAACAACAGTAAAATTTTCTCAAAATTAAAGCTCTGTTAAATAAAATTCTGTTACATTATTCAAAGAAGTTCCTTCTGTTCCCTAAATGCATGATTCTGTCATTCTTTTCCATCTCCAATCTCCTCCCATTTAAAATACTTTCTTTTGTAACATGTAGAACTGGATCAAAATCTAATCATAGTAGCTACGAGGGGCATGATTCTGATGTCAGCCCAGTCTATTTCCCCTTCTGAGATTATTTGTAGTTTATGATGGTCTTGAGTTTTCTGCCCTTATTCCTACAAAATCATCAGATTGTTGAAGACCAACAAACGAGGCATTCAATAGCCTCTTAAACTGTACACTTAAATAATGGCTTTGAACAGCCATTGCTTTAAGGGCCTTGGTACAACACTGCTAAATATCTAAGCATGGGTGCAACAGTGACATCACAGTAAAAATGTAATTTTATTAGCCATTTTACTGAGACTGGATTATATGCACTGTTAAGTGATGTGGCATATAAAACACCTGCTACTTACCATTATCATCCAAAACCTCTATTATATGCTGTGGGACTATTTAGAGCATTTGTATTCTGAATTTGTTAACTGTTCTCATTGAAATGTTATCGTATGATAGCATTTTGTCAGCAACCGTAAATTTTCCACTGCTACAAAAGAACCATTATGAAGCAAAACCACTTGTATTCAAGTATGATTTGTAGAAGTGAAGAAACAATTTAAAAAAAAAAAAAAGGATTATTCGCTGCCAAAACGTAATAGTTTGGATCTCAATCTTAGTTACACCGATAAAAATCTAAAATAAACGTATTTGAAATCACTGGAGTTAACCAGATTTGTACCTGTCTAACCAGTTCAGAATCTGGTCTGCTGAAATTCATCTGATAGGCACAATGGACTTGATCATTAATTGCCTTGAATGGGTTCTACTTGTTTCCTTACAATAAACACTACGCTCTCTTTCTGTCTGGCACGCAAAGAAATTCCAAAGAGCTCCAACTGCATCGAATTCCCAACACTCACATCCAAGTTTAAAGTAAGAAGGCAATGATGGACATACCATTTCTGCAAAAACACTGAATGTTCCCTCTGCAAAGCTGTTAAACTTCTTTTCAACTGCACTGAGCCCCAGCCAAATGTTAACTCGCAGCTCTGCAGGCATTTTGACATCTTTCGTCTTGTCCTGTGGGTACTGGCACACAAACAAAAATATTACTCTTTGCTATGGTGTGCAGGTATCACAGCTTTCAGTGAAAGATATATAATAACAACAATAAGATTTGAGTTACAATACATATTTATTTATCTCTTCCTGTACTGCATTCTCTCAAAAGCCAGTAATTAGTTCAGGAGGAAAACATTCTTTAAATTATACCTGCCTAGGGCATGTAAAAACCAAACACATTAACAATAGTATCATCCCTGTTCCTGCATATTCTCTCCCAAGTTTCATTCAGGAATGAGTTTTTAGTTTTGACAATAACTTAAAACTTCAATGTTGATATTTGATTTTCTTGTTGGGAGACTCTGGAAATGCAGAGGTTAGCAGGGATGGTTCAGTAAAAGCAGAATTAATGGGGGTTTGAATAAAATCATGAACATACAGGCTTGTTTGCATTGAAGAATTCATGAATATAACTACTAGTAAGATGACAAACTCTGTACGTGCTATTGTTTTACTGTCACATTGCTTTTTTTCTGGCTAAGTTTATTTCAATTGAATACAATGTCAGCTCAAATGGAGAAAGGCATTCCCATTCAAGAGTAAGGCTCAGTTCAGAGAGACAACTTCTGGGTGCAGACATGCTCTATTGCTTACAGAAAACCATCCAACACTTTGAATAGGTTTTTGGAACTTCTCTGACTTACACATATTATGCCCTCCGAAAGTTTCCATTCATGCCCAATCCCCAAATCCCAACTCCAGTAACACTTTAAAAGTTCTATCACAATTTTGAGCTCTTTTAGAAAAACCTTATAGATAGGTTCTAATCAACCTGCAGCTGCTTCTAATCTCTCCTGAGTTTGACACCTCATTGTTCATTGTTTGCACGTTTCACACCCATGTCAGATGGCATCTCAATTTAGAGAGCTAATTATTTCTTAAGGAGAGAAAAACAGTACCTTTAAGAAGATTGTTTGGGTCTTTCCACAGTATTTACCAGATGCTTCAGGGCTTGCTGTGGAGTACAGCACTTGGTGTGCAGGAACACGAGCATAGGCCAGTCTTTTCTCCCCTCGGATCATCCATATGATTACATCAGGCATACTGTTTTGTGGCTGAGGATAATTTGTGGGCAAAGGAGAGTTAAGAAGAGTAATTACTAGAACAATAAACTAATCTAGAGCTTGGAAAATAAGGCCTTATGTCAAAGGATTTATCATTTCGAATCACGACAAACATGATAAATAGAGGGAATTGTTTTGTTTTGCAAGTAAACCAACATATAGTTGTGAAAGAATCATTAAAAATACCATTGAGATTTTTGGAAAGCAAAGTAAGTTTTGGGAAAAAAAAGATTCTTACATATTTTATAAATTTTTCTAGAGCCATTTTGCATCTCGATTCCCTTGTGGTGATGATAGTGACTGGATGCCATGTGCTGATGCTTTGGACTGGCTTGCTACACATTGAAGTGCTTGTGATGCTTACACATTAAGGGTATGTCATTGTAAGACTTTTAGCAAAAGACAGAAGCCACCTATTACCCTATTGGAGTTCTGTGGCCCTGTGCCCACCTTTGTGAGCTAGCTGCAAGTCTAGCCAATTAATAGCTCATGGTTTTTTATTCCTTTTTTTTAAAATCAGTAGCTCTACAGGGCAGAAGAAACAAATTAAAAATAAAACCATTTCTAAAATGTTGTGAAAACCAATTAGGAGATCGCCAAGATGAAAACAGAAAACATTGCTGAAAATTAAAAATAAATCCACAGAAACAGATTTAACTCTGTTAGAAGTTGATTGCTATGGCTAACAATCTGTGTGAATCCAACATCTACCCTGCAGACCCTGAACCAGAAAAGTGACTTGCAACTCTGGAAGAAAGGAAAGGACAGAACAGTCACTTAAACAGAACAGGGTCTATTGTACCAACCACAGAGTGACCATTACCCAACACACACTCTCAGTGAGAACAGCTAACACATGAGCTTTGTTGTAAATTGTAGTTACAGAGGGGAACATGTTCACTTTCACAGCATCTCAAATGACTATTCTGTGGAGAGTTCACTTGATCAGCAGTGAACTTTACACCCCTTTGTGTTAGACAGGTATTGCTAAACTAATCACCAGTATTGTGAAGCACTAACCTCTTCACTCAGCTGCAGTAATCTATCCAACCAATCCTCGATTTCTGTCAGAGTGGCTTTCACATCAGTAGCTTCACTTCTCATCCTTGCTGCTGCTTCTCCAATCTGTTTGAGACACTTGAGGCGCATTTTTTCTATCTGAGTGTCAAGGACTGTAATATTAGATTTGCCTTCTATGAGGGGAAATGGTTTACTGAAAAGAGAATATTTGTTATGGTTAATAAGCTAAGTGGATTTTATTTAGCTGCACTCTAAATGTAGACAGTGGCAACAGATTGAGTGCCATCATTTCCTGTGATTGGAAACCACTGGAACAGTGCTATTGCATTTATTTCTGCAGAGATTTTCACCTCACAAGGTATTTATAGCAAGCAAGGGAAAGGCTGTACTTACATAACAAGCACCAAGGTAGAACACCTTGAGGTGTTTGCTTTAATGTAATTGCTGCCAATCAAATCAGGGAAAATCTATTTCTCTATATATTCACAGTAAAAAATTATTGTCTCAAAATGTACATCTCAAAACTGAAACCAGTGCCTTCAGAGCAAGATCAGGCTCCTTTCCTTCACTGGAAATTGTGTATTCTCAGCAACTCAATATATAAATATGGCTTTGTGGCTATGACTAGATTTACCTAACCCTTGGCAAGAAAACATCACTCTAAAAGAAATCTGTGACACACAACTTCTGAGTCAGCAGAGGGCAGAGTAACTATTCAATGGAACCAAGAAATTGTAGAGTCCTGAATTAGAAGGAACTCTCAAGGATCATTAACCCCTGCCTCTGCACAGAACAACGCCCAAAAAATCACACCATGTGCCCGACAGTGCTGTCCAATTCTGTCAGAAAAATGAGAGGAGGTTTGAGGAAAAGGCAGCTTTTCAAAGACCAATGACTGTATCCCTCTAGCAGAGCTCGTTAAAATCTCTTTAATATACTTTACAAAAAGTTAAAAAATTTCTAAAGATACTGCCTAGTTTGAAAACTTGAAAACAACTCTTCTTTGGGCTACATTTAATGACATGCTATGAACTCCTAAGGGTTTTGATTCTGTAAAACCTTGATAATAACTATTGTGCCTTCCACTACAGTTGGTTCTGAATGCAAGGGCTGTCTGCCCTGGGAGCTACTCAGACATGAATCAAATGTATCAGACAAGAACCTTCAGAAAATCACATCATTTTAGGTTTAACTAGTGCACTGAAAACTCTCTCGAACTCCTAACTCATTTAAACCTTAGCACGGCAAGGAAAAATTTTCCTATGAATTCAACACAGGGAACTATGTCTTTGGTAGAGGTTTTTTGAGTTTGCTGAAAAAAATCCCCAAAAAGAGCATTGTACCCCATAAGCAACACGAAGTTCATTTGGTGGCCGTATCTAAGTGCTATTGCTCTGTAATTGTTGAGTGATATTTCACAAAATAATGGTCTGAATTAGTAACAGTGCAAATATGTGCCAGGATGAGGAACTGACCTGAAGTTTCCACACTGACTAGATGGCTCCATGGGACAATAGTTTGCCCTTCACATTTTACTTTCCTTGACTTTGTCAGTCCTTTCTCTCTGCTTTCTTTCAGATCACAGCGTTCTATGAAGTTGTTAGTTTATATTTTTGTGTAAGCTTTCTATCATGTAATTCTTTGGTAGTTTACACTGATCTCCACTGTTTATTTTTATTCTGCCTACTTTTATATTGGCTGTACAATTTGATGAATTTGTTCTCTCATTTCAAGTTATTTGATATTTCCTCTTATGGATAGGAATTGTTCTGTCATTTCCCTCCTTTCTTTTCCTGTGCTGTTTTATCACCCACTTGTTTACTCTCCCCATCTCAATATCTCCTTTTTAAAAGTCCCTTTCTCATACTATTCCTTCCTCTCTATTTAGAATTTATTCTCTTTCAAAACTCTAAATGCTGACTCCTGTTGCCTTTTCTGAACGCCCCCATCCATACAGACATATGGACCAGAGGCTTTATGGCCCATAATCCCTGCATACCTTTTGACTTCTTTATTTTGGGCTTACTAGTAAAGTACTAGTGACTTTCTTCCCTCTTCAGTTTCAGAAATAACATTGAAACACAGGTAAACCAAATGTACATGAGGAATTCTAAAGAAGGATGGGTGCAAGAAAGGCAGCAGAGAGACCTAATATCCGTTTTCAGAACAGTCCTCCCTCAGATTTTTTCCAAGAGATGCTGTTTTATCACTGTCAGTAATAAAACTACCCTGAGATAACGGAGAATTACGCAACTGGATGGATTATTTGGCAATATCCATGATGTTTTACTACTTTCAGCCACTTGGAATTTCAGTTCTTAGGTCAATTCATGGGATTAGTCACTTTTATAGTCCTCAGAATTTGTTTTCTGACTTAGCGGAGGCAATAATGAAGATTCTGAGCAGGTCTGGAATGATAACATAAGAGATAAAAAAAGTTCTTTTACCTTATATCTTCCGTAAGTTCATCAATCAGCTTCAACCACATCTCAGCTAATTGATTTTCAGACACTTTAGCCTGCATTCCTGATTTTAAGGCGGCTAAATTGGATTGCTGAGAAGTTTAAAAGAAAAGAATTTGCACTTAAAAACTTTCATTGTGGTTTATGGTCAGTAGGAGTTTCAAAACTTTGATCTTATTTATTCATCTGTGTAAAGGCCAAACCAAAAAAAAGACTAATGTTTGAACTTAATTTGTATTTACCAAGACTATTCTGACGTTCTCCCCCACTGTATTAAATAACACATGCAAATAACAGTCCCAGAAACTCCACATTCTCCTAAACCAACAGTGAGAACTCTTCCTTCCCATGGGAATTCCCTGTGGATTCAAGCTGGAGTGTATTGAGCCTGGCTCAAACACAGGCCCATGATTAACAGTGCCATTTATTGCACCGAGTAACTTTTAATTTTGACTAAGAAAAAAGGAGAGAAAGTATCACAAAATTTCCATTTGCTCGAAATGGCACTTTTTGATTATACCGCTAAACAAAAAAGAGTAAAAATGAAAAGCTTGTCAGAAAAAGAAGGATTTTAAATGTCTTACCAGTCTTTCAGCCATGTTTAGGATTGCATTCACAGGATCTAATCTATGACTTATGTCCTCCCAAAAAGAAGTCAGCGTTACAACCGGCTTTGTGTTTGCCCATGGCAAGTAGTAATAATAATTACCTGGTGTGAAACATTTGTATGTAAGATTTAGAATTCATGGCAGGAACATATATTGTACACTGTTACTATATTAATATAATTTATGTACTACAAATCATTAAGAACATACAAGCTACTCCAAATTCACAAAAGGGTTTGTATTTTCAAGCCACTATAGCATCTGTTGAATGGTAAATGTTCACTTCAAATTGTTTCAAATAGTTTCAAAATCCAACAGATTTTAAAAAATAAATTACCTGTTGACATATATACTGATGTAGATGGCACATTAATATAACTTTATCTTTGAAATAAAATATTCAAATAATCATTGTCTAGAGTAAGTCTGATTATTTCATTTAATACACAGGGGAAAAAAAATAACTACTCTTTGCAGTTAATTTAAAAAAATTGTAGCCAAAATGTATTTTCCTGTGATCTAGTTAATTTGTTTTTTTCTAGGCTGAGAGATGTATAGTTTCAAAACAAATTATTTTTTTATTCTAAATCAGAATATTCAAAGCGTCTTTTCCCTACTTAATTCTAGGTACCTCCAAAATAAAGTGATTTCTTTTCCTTGCAAAGTTTGTGCATATCTAGTATACATATGGTCAAAATTTCAGTGAATTCTGTCAAAATTTCATGAACAACCTCAGCAGGCCTTGCAGCACGTATTCCATAAACACGACGTCACCTCAAACGCTGCGAAGAGCCACACGCTCTTTTCCGTCGCGTTTTCAGGAAGCGCTCAGCGCAGTTTGGGCTGACATTCCAAAGCTACAAACGGCACTTCCAGGAGGCAATTCCAGAGTACCTCAGCCCCAAAGCAGAGCGCCCTTACCGTCGAACACAGCGCGGCTGTACTGCGTGGTTGACGCCAGCGGTTTGCAGGTGGTGTCGAACTTGTTGCCGTAGTTGCCGATGCTGACCTCGAACTGGATGGGCTCCCCCGTGTCTTGCAGCATGGTGGCAGAATGGAACACGGCAGCCAGGCAGAACTTCCTCCTGCGCTGGTATTTCTACCAAAAAAGCCCTCTTTCAGTAGCGCTTCAAAACAGGACCCGCAATTACAGAACACAACAGCAATGTCCAAATGGAAATGACAGCTTTAATGCTTCTACTGTTTTCGGAGAAGAAATCAAAAAATACAATGTGTATAATAAATTACTGTATTTGAAATTATAAAGTGTTTCAGATTAACACTTCTTGCTGCAAGGCCACAACGTTTTTGTAGCCACTGCTCCTCAGCCATCTCCCTTAATCTGGAGATTAAACTCTATTGTATTGATTTTATTGAGTTAGACCACTCTCTAAAAACAACCAGCCAAGGCACAACAAACAGTGACAATGAAACAAGGATTTACCTCAACAACCAGTAAGTCATCATTAGGAATCATTTCTAAGTTTTTTTTAACAGGCTTGCTTTCAGATAATGTAGATAGTTCAACCAGAATTCTCCCTCTATAGGCAACTCCTTCTCCCTGTAACATAAACGCATATCAAATAAAGTGTTACATATTTGCCCTAAAGAAGTGCTTACTTTTTTAGCTGTACAGGATTCTGGCTTCACTGAAGTGTTCTCAAAACTCCTGCACAGGCACGGATGTACATATTGGAAGAAGTGAAATAAAGCACTTGGCTTAATGCTAAAAGTGAAAAACATACTTATGCAAAGAAGGAAAGAAGAAATACAAATTCGTGCAAAGATACAGTTAGTGAAAATCATCAAAATTATTGCTGCTCCTTCAAAAATACCTTTAAAACAAAAACAGATAGGCTCCAACAGGTTGGAGCCACTAAGAGACAGGAATGGAAAATACTATCATACTTTCTTATTAATTTTAGATGTAAAATATTACTCAAAAATAAAGAGCAAGAGGTGTGTAATGTGAAAAAACCCCCACATTAACATGAATTAATTCATTGATTAAAAAGAATTGGGTTAATTCTTTCATGAAAAACAATTAATAAAGAAACTTACCTTTCCTAAGTTTAATTCATCATATGGGTCTGGGAATCCAGTGTATTCTCTTGGACTTCCATAAAAGTTAAGGTAACAAGGCCCAAATGTTGGTAAAAAGCCAACTTCAGTTTCTCCAGAGTTTACTAACAGAAGACATTACCATTATATCCTTGTTAATTATCTTATTGAGCCAGAAAGAAACAAAGAACATTACTATCAAATACATTAGAAGAAATATTAGATATTAGTTAGGTATTAGTAATACAAGAACACTTTATTCTCTGGATAGACCATAGGAATTTAAAGAAATTATACCACTGGCTGTACTTGTACCTAACTTCTTTCTTGACTGTACAACACTTACACTAAATACTTCACGCAGCAAAAATCCCACAGAATAAGAAGAATTTATGTCCCACTTCAAATATATGGTTTTAATTTATGTGCAAGGGTAATATGCTTTTATGCTAACAGAAAACATGTTTTCTAGGAAAAAAAAAAAGAAATTGAGTAAAACAGTATTTGCAATCACTTAAATGCACAGGCCAATGAAACAAAACTAAACAGCCACAGAAAAGATGTGCTGTGCAGCAGAAAAAAAGGATGAGAAACAGGTCAGCTTTGGAACTGAAATTGCCTGGAGTGATCTGCAGCACAGGGAGGGATGCACTTATTTCTCCCAGGAAAAGAAGGCTGACAGAGGTATGACAGTGCCAGTAAAGGGTTCTGCCTCCTGTGACTGTGTCACTGCTGAGTGACACAAGTGAATTGTTAAAGTGAATGGGATGTCTTGGTGTAATTTCCTGTCAACACAAATAACAATTTCTAGTTCTCTATTTTGCATTTGGCTACTTTCACGTCCTTACCTCTGAATCAGAAACAGATCAAACTTTGAATGAAAAAAAGATCATTGGAATAATGTCCAATTTTAAAAAAATCCTAAGACTGAACATCAAATCTCAGCATTGCTAGGTTTAAGATACTGATACGTATTCATTACTTACGGATGCAAAAAAATTAAACAGAATATAAATTTAAAAACATATAGACAACAAAAAACTGTCCCAAAACTAGAATAAAAATAATTTATTTCTATTTTTTTTTAATTTAAAATTCAACTGTTTGCTTTTAGGAGGCTTATGATCATGTATAATAGAAAGTGACTTCGAGAAATTATTTCAGCCTTAACATTACTTTATTAAAGAAAGGAGCATAGTAAATGAAGTACCATGTGGGTGAATGCTGATTACCTTTCAACTGCACTCCACCTGTATTTATTTCTTGCTATTTAAATATTTACCATAAAGTCTTTCAAACCTGGATGTCAACCTAGACAGTTATGGAAACCGTCACCTCTCCAAGTAGTAATGGAATCAGATTTTCTTTTCCAGATTTTGTTTATACAGCTTGCTAAGCATAAGCAAAACAGCCACTAATTATTTGAGGCAGTCATTTACTCCTGCAGGGCTCTGCAGGTGCAAATATATCTGTGATCTCACAGCTAAGTTAAAATTTCAAGCCATTGTTAGTCTAAGCACTTCTGTAAATGAAGCTACTACATGCTCATCTCTAACACACAGCTTGAAGCAGCAGCCAAACAGAAATATTTTCAAACCAATTCCAGTGCCAAAACTGGTTTATAGAGTTAGTTATGTTTGATACTCTTTAATTACAATGGTGCAATCTTTTAGACAAACAAATATTAAAAGTATTTTTAAGCTGATGGAGTATCTTAGGCAATACTCTTCAGTTTGGGCAATGGAACAAAAAATCAGTAACAGCTGAAGATATAAACCTTCATATGATGAAGCCCCTGTTCCTGAAGGTGAAAAATCTATATTATGAAAAGAGAAGTAGTTACACGATGAGTGACAATAGCATTTTAAAAAACCAAACTCACATCACAAAGCAATCTCCTTTTAAAATAAAGTTGAAAGCCTGAGAAAAAATAAAGTTCCTATAGGCTAGAATTTTGCCTCTGGTTAATATATGAAGGTATTACTCTTCCTGTACAAATTCCAAAGGGGAAAAACCAGTGTATATCTGACAAAATATCTTGTTTTGGTGCTTATTTTTCAGCTTTGTACGATCCTCCTCCACACAAAATACAGATTTATTTTTAAATAAATCTTTCAAAATCTTAAGGTAATTTTAAAGCCTACTACATTTCAGGGCCCCTTAGGGTACCTACATTTCCATTTACTGAGGACTGCACACTAGTTCAGTTTCACAATCCTTTAGAAGCCAGGAGAGGCTCCAGGCACAGCACTAAAGAGAAGATAACAGAAAAGGCTGTTCCAAGCCAGTACCTGAGCAGAGAGAGAAACCAAAGCAATCTCCCCAGTTCCTGAGTGCCTGGCTTTGAGGTGTAAATGCTGTGACTCAGCTGCAGTTCGAGACATACACACTCCTATGGGGAGTACGAGTGATCTCTCCAGAGCCAAATTCTCCCCCACAGCCCAACCCTTCTGTCTTGGCTTTCCCATTGCCTTTTTCTTTTGCTTCTGGCTGCACATGGGATATATAAAAAGAATGTTTGCATGGAGTCTTACTTCAACAGCAGTCCTTCTAAGAGGACTACTTGATAAGCTTTTATGTGACTGAGAATACAATTCCATCCAATTCTTGCCTCAAGTCAGTATAGGAGCCACTAACTTTGTTTTTAAACACCTAATATAGCCACCATTTTAAGGACAAATTGGTCTCTCTCAGACAAGTACATATCATACAGATTTTATAAATGCAACAGGAAAAATTAGTAATTCAGATTCTTATTGTAACAATGGTAAAAATGGTTTTGGGACAGTGTCCTTCAGACTAGTGTAGGTAGTCAGATAAATACACGTTAAGCCTGTTTAACCTTGAGCTTTACAATTCTGTATGGATAACTAATATGCCAAGCTATGTTCATTAAAAAAATAAAACAATTTTTCTGGCAAGTTAACACAGAATCATAGTCTGGGAGCCAGCCCAATTGTATGAAAGACCTCACTATAAAAAAAGGTGATTATAGATACAGATCACAAAGAAATGATCAGTAATCACAAGACTATATTAGAATATAAATGTAACTGGACTTCTCCCAATATTTGCCAAAATATTGGCAACAAAAAGTATTTCTTATAACATTTTAAAGAAGAGTTCTATTACAAAACAATTTTCCAATGGGAACAATATGTTAGGCACCTCATATCCTGCCCAACTTGTTTTCTTGTAATTAATCACTTTTGGGTTTTAGCTGTATGAAATTACATATCCAGCCATCTCTACTGATTGAAGCACATTGTCTGCAATCACAGCAGTGCAATCAAAATCAGAGTTACAAAACAGGAATATGAGCACTCATGCAATGAGATGCAATGCCTGCTTCTAGTGTCAGCCACTGAGCAGAGCAGAGACTGATCCAAGGTCCCCCAGGATCTGAAAGCAGCCTAGTGGTGTTCAGGAAATGAGTATGTGGTTCTAGATAGTTCCTTTAGGCTAAGTGCTCAGGAACATTCCACAGCTTTTAGGTTCTCCTCAGAGACAGAATAGATACTCTTATAAGGTAGCAAAAGGAGTCTTGTTTACCAGTGTCCAAAGAAGAAGTGGTTCTGAAGTGACTCCAGATTGTCTTGAAATTAAATATCTTATTAAGCATCTAAGTAAATTTGCATATTTTACACATGGTAGATTGTGGTATCACATTGTTTTCTGAATTTGGGAATTCATTCACAAATTTAATTAATTCATTAACTTTTATACATATAAAAAATGGAAAACTGAATCTTCAATTACTGCTATTTCCATGATGATGGTTAGTCATTAAAATTTTAATACTTTACTTTTAGAAGTCCCATAGAATGTTTTCTAATAGCATTGTTTTGAAAAGTTCAGGAACAGACAATCCTGTTGTCAGGGAAAAACTGTAGCTAAAGATATATTTTCTTAGAACACTGATCTTTGCCATTCTGTGTAACACTAGAGCAGAGAGTGTGTTACACACTGCTCAAGCAATTACCTTCAATCTCTCCTCCAGAAAAAGCAATTTTTGAGAGACTTAAATACGTTGTTCCAACAACATCATTTTTTGTAAGTCGATCCCTAGAAAAAAAGAAAAAAAAAAGATTGTATTTCAATATAATGCTGGTCATCACACACAGTGGCAAGCTACTAGCACACACACTTTCTATGACCCGAAAGGCTTCAATATTACTAATAAAACCAGTAATAACAAGTTACAAAAGTGGGCTGTAGACAGGAATAAGTCACCTGACTTTTACACTATCATTAAACAGTGACTGTGCTCAGCTCTTACTGGACACAATTAAAATTAATCTCATGTTACACTAATCAGATCTCTTGTAAGGAGAACATAAAGGTACTTAAACACTTCCTTAAATACTCTCATGCACTGTAAAAATGCCTGACTCTATTGAACCAGAATTTTCTCCACTTATTATCATTTAGCTTCTTAAGGAATTTGATTAAAAGTCATCACTCACCAGTCAACAACTGAAAGTTTTATTTTCTCACACATCGAGGGAAACTGAAAAAAAAATGCAATGAAAGTAAAATAACTCATTACATTTTTCACCTCTGTAATGTTAATGCCCTGAGTTCCAAAAAAAGTCTGTTTACTACACAAAAAAGGGTAAAAAAACTGACCTTGATTTGAAGATAAATAATTTGATTCCATTCTGGATTAGCGTTTTTCTCAATTATATTTGTGCAAACCTGCCAAAAAATGAAATCATATATACAACACATCGAAGATAAAACAGAAAAAAAAGTATTTACCAGCTAAGATTTAGGACACATCATCATCTGATTGGAAAAATTCGGGGTAGTAGTCAATGAATCCTGAATTAATGCTGCAGTGAGCCATTGATGCTCAATGAGTTTTCCATTGACAACTACTGTTAACCTGCATATGCAACATTAATGACTTTTGGAGGAACATAAAATATTGAAACAGTGTTTAAACATGAGATTTGGGTTACCCTACTTTTTATTTTCACTAGCTACAATTGAATGAAATTATGAAAGCTTGTTATTTCCACAAGCTGCAATTGAATGTGCTTTTATCACAGCAGAGAAATGAGATAAAGGAATTACTTGATTCCAGCTCTCTTTATGCAGATTTTAGGGTAGATGAAGAATATATCATAGGGGAGAGGCTGCATTATTTACTAGTCATGTCCTCTAAAGACCTTCTGCACTCCTGGGTGTGGTAACCTGACTACATAGCACATTAAATGACTGAAAAAAAATTGACTAGTAATGAATATAAGTTGTGTGATTGTGCTCCAGATCAAATTAGGCATTCTAAGGAACACATTATTATTTAATGTACAAATGTGGTTAATCTGTCCAGAAAGATCTGTATCACCAATTACTAAAAGCAATCAGGAACAATTGGTAGGCAAGCAATTTGGCATGTGTCAGTTCTAGCCTTTAGTCATACATTCCTTTCGTTAGTCATCAGTTTTACACCCTTTCTATTGTACCTTGAAGTTTGTCATTTTAAAAAGTTAACTATTTTGTCATTTATTTTTTATTTCCATAATTCCAGGAAACTTAAAAATTCATGTTGGCATATGAAATCTGTTCTCAGGACTACAATTAGAATACAGAGGTTCAGATATTTACTAAATTACCTTTTTCCCAGCGAAAGAAACTTCTACAAATGGATCTACCAGGTTTTTCTTGTCTGCTTCTCCTCCAAATATTTCCTTGACAGTTTGTGCAAAAGCATCATCCACTAGAAAGGTGTCAAAGATTAAATTAAGGTATTATTATTATTATTATTATTATTATTACTATTATTACTATTACTGTTCCTAAATAATAAATTGCCTAAATTATCTAACCTGGTAAGTGTTGCAGGTAAAAATTGAGAATTTTGGCTTAAGAGCAATTTTAAAGACATAGATTTTTCAAACACGATAAGAAGTGCTGATGTGCTTCTGAATTGAAAGGCATCACTGTATTTGAGAAACACTATACATGTATTTGAAGACATTGTTATTTGGCATAGATATAGGTAAGAAAATATGCTAGTGAGGGATAAAAAGCCACCTATATTCTCTTCTCAACACTACCACAAATAATTATTTCTAACAGTATTCAAACACCACTGGACAAGGAGGGAGCAGCTCCATACTTTGTGGAATGTCCTCAGCTCTGTAGATTTTGAGAAGGAAGGTGACCCATCGAAGTGCAATCCCAGCAGGCAATAAAAGATTGCTCTCCACATCATCACTTTCATTATCCCTCTCCCTTTTTTCAACCTGTTGGGGAATACAGTTGTAGACAAAAAAGGCAATGTACAGAATCAGAATGAAGGTGATTAGCAAAACCTCTGTTTATTAGCTAAAGACTGTTGTCAGGTTCATGATGAAGAATGAGACTGTATCAAATTATCAAGCCACAAAAATTTAATTCTAGCTAAACTATTTTACTTTCACTTTGAACTCTAAAGTACTCAATTGCAGGAGCCCATTATAATCACATTTTCAAAATCGTCATCATCAGACAATTTGGTACATATAAAATGCCATCTTCATGCAAATTTCATATTCATCTCAAGAGAAGGCATTTAGTACAATTAGAAAAGGTTTACAAGTCTGATAAAACTTACCAGAACTTACTGCTTCCTCATTTAAAACTAAACACACCACAAATAACTAGACATATCCTTGTGATTTCAAGAATCATGAGGATAGAAGACAGGAACAGTTAGTACAAAATTAAAAGGCAATCTGCCATTGTTCTGGGGACCACATTGTATTTAACTAACGAGAAACAGTATGAAAAAATACCAGGAAAAAAGGTAATGGTCAGGTAAGAAAAGCATTACAAGAAAAAAATCACCTGTTTTGACCTTGACAGAACAGCAGACAGTGAAGGATTGGATTGTTAAAGCTACCTACTGCTTCTATCTACATCAAATTACTTGTCTTGACTTGTAATTACTGGGGAGTCTGATCTTCACCAGGAAACATTTGGAGCTTTCTGGTACTCTGGTTTCTCTATGGGCTTGTCTATGTTTTGTAGCAGTGGAGACATTACTGACTTAGTCCTGGAACTGCTATCAGTTTTACTCTGCCTGCTCAGCAGAATTACATATTAGCTTGCATGCAAAACCAAGCTAACACATCCCCACTTCCAGAATGTGGAGTACTCACAAATGGTAGAGGTTGCTTAACTGAGCAGAATAACAAAACAAGGCTTGAGTTAGCCACTCAGTACAGGATGCCCTTGAAACCACTATTAAATTCTGTCTTACTTACAAATACTGCTCACAGAGCAAATTATACAGCATTAAAACAATGTTGGGGGGACATAAATAAATATCCATGGGTTAGAGAGGGGAAGAAAAACGTTTAAATTAAACTTACTGGTGGCTCATCTCCAGTTCCCAGGACAAACATGCTGACTTTCATATAGCCTTTGGCTCCTGAATTTGTATCTTCAGGATCACTCAGCAAAAGCCATTTTCTCATGACTGCATGGCCTGAAATAAAACAAACATCACCACTGGCCCCAGTAATATCCACTACAAAATGGTAGACATCATACAAGCAGTGAGCTATTTCAAAAGTATGCTTTATCCTAAATTACCCTAATTATTTAACAAAATTCCTGTCCTAGACAGGTCTCAATAGTGCCATCCAAAACAAGAAGTCTGGTTTTAAACTATTCTGGCATACTAATTCAGGGACATAGTTATCAAATATTTTTGCATTATTTTCCAAATTTTAGGTCTCTGAGAAAAAAGAGGCTTGTACTCCATTGTGAATTCATTGTAAAGAGTTATATATTGTTGGATTTTTGAATTTAATACTTAAAGCAGCAGCGTAAATAACTTTACATTAAGTTTCTTTTTTTACTTTAGAAATTTAATGAAATGTTTTTACTTGTGGTTTCAAGGAAAGAAGCTCTGAAGTAACCATCACTTACCAGGCTCATCATAAACATAGCCAATGTCAATCTGAAATAAAGATCAAAGGCATTACCTCTGAAGAAACACCAAAACAGAAAAAGGGTTGAGGCAACTCCCCCCATGTTTTTCACGGGCAGTACTATATTGTTCTCTTGTCAGAAGACAGTTTACATAAAATATTACCAGGAGGAGAAAGACAAAATGTTTTACATTGAAAAAATGGGGGATTTAAAATGGATAGAGCAGCCAAGAAGAAAATGCAAGAAAAGATGTATTGGAAATAACACCTGTAGTTATTTTCTTCTTTTCTTGGGTCTCAAGCTTTTTCATTTACCAGAGACACAAGATGGGGCTGGCTTACTGTTTCTTGAATCCCTTGCACACACTCATTATTTTATGTTCAGGCAGGCTTTTCAGAACACTTTTGTTCCTTCTTCCTGCTCAACATCTCATCCTTCACTTCCAGAAGTGAAGCTTGTTTTTTTTCTTTTAATGAATAATATCCTTTTCCTAATAAAGAATAAGACCATTTCTTTCCCCAGCATGTCAAATCTGGACAAGATTGCCTAATTCACTATATCAGCTTTGAAACACGTTCAGGAATGTAAGTGTGTTTGCTCATGGCAGCTGGGGCTAGTGTTCCTTGCAGGTAAAGTCTGAAAGGGTGATCTTCTAGACAGAATTACCCTTGTGGTTTCCTGTTGGAATGTGTGCCTGCAGGAGCAGAAAGTAGCTGAGTGACATGCTGTCACCTGCTCAGTGAATAAACAATCTTTTGAGCAATACACCCCTGACTGAATCACTAGAAATCACAAAGAAAACAAGCAGTGAGAAGCAAAAAGCAACCAGCTTTGTGGCAGAAGGTGTTTAATTTAGAATTTTTTTTTCTTCGAGCATCTTTGCGTATTTTTGTAAAAAGCTGGTTTAGAGACCTATTGAATTTATGCAGTACCAAATAAGCAAGCAGAAAAGACAGCCAGCACTGCTGCTGGAAGTGTTGGAACCGTGGATCCCAGTAGCCACTGGAATTCTTGGCAGGCAGATGGCTCCTTCCCAGACATAACAAATCCAAACAAAGACCAACTCACCAATATCATCAGAACCACAGAAACTACTTTAACTAAGTGAGTTTTCCACATTGTTTTCACTTAACTTCTGACCAAAGGAACACCTCTCCACATCATTTGAGAATGTGTATCTTTATGCCACCATATATATCACTATTCTGCCTATTAGCTACCTAATAAAATTATCTCTTCATACCCTACCCCTACCAAATAATCACCTAAGCACAAAAGAAGAAAAAGGTACCTGGATGCAAATTAGAGAACTTGGAATATAAACCACACAAATTTCTTCAACAACAGTCTTCTACTCAAATTAACAAAAAAACCCAACTGCTTACTAGTGCTTTGAGCAAATGGTCTCTATCTTGAGAAGCAAGGCATCATCAGGTAATTCTTTGGCCCCAAGAAGAAGAAGAAGTGTAAATTTAAACATTTAAAACCAGTACTTAAAATTTTTCTCCCATTTTATTTAATTTAGTCCAGATATGGAGCTTACTCCATACTCACCTTAAATTCACCCATCAGACAGTCTGCTCGTAGAGAGTGAGAATCATACACCTAAAAAGACAGTGGAGCATGAAACAGGAATGTTCCTAAACAACCTGGTGAAGTGGCCAGAGGATGCTGCAGGTATCCAGCAGCCTTGGGAATGTGCATGGTTTGTCTTACCCGGATGCTAACTGTTTCATCAAGCAGCTCTAAAGGAGTCATGTGGACATTGTAGAAAAATATCTGTCAAGGTAAAAACAAACAAAAAGCCCCTCTCTTAAAATGATAAATACATTGAACATAAAATGCAAAAGCATTATTTCAAGAGGCATATGAAGCATGCCTGATACAGTACTCTGCCTCCTTGCTGGACATATTATGGGGTAATTTAGTGCAGAATGAAGAACTGAATTTAGTAAATTGACTCAGTACAACACAGACAAGACAACCACAACTTCCATGTGAACAAACTCTGTCAGCATAACTGTGTTGGAAACTTCCAGTTCTGCTCTTTGCTCCTTGCTCTGTGCTTCATATTTTTCTCAGGGGAACAACTTCAGAAACCATAAAGTTCATTTGCCAGAACATTAAATCCTGGTCTAACCATCTCTGTTGTAGCTGTCAAAGAGGCTTTGTTTAGGGTTAGTGGTGATAGTGATTATAATGATTAGAATTTTTGAAATTCAAGGCTGTAGTAATAAATCTGATAGTTTGATAGCATGAAGATATATATACTATTTACTACCTTGTTTTCATAATAGATTATGCCTCACTAAGCTTGGTCTTTGATCCCAGCTATATTCCAGTCAGTATTTTATACAAAAAAATGGAAAGGTATATAAACACGGTCCCTCCTATTCCAGTTTTAGACTACTGTGGATTTTGAGACTGTCAAGGAATTGTTTCAATATAAGGTACAACCGACTTTCTGCCCTCCCTATTTTTTCCATGGCTTCATAAATCTTGACTGCTACCTACAGCTCAGTTCAAGTTTCAAAGTTTTATAAATTCCTTGGTCTTGCCTGTGTGTGTTAAACATGCAGTTTGCCACGCAGTTCCAAAATCTTCTGCATTTTTCACACGTGCCCAGACAATGAGAGTTATCCTCAGCATTTTCTCTATTACACTTTAGTTTTGTAACATCAGTCTTTCAGCTATGGGATCATTCTTGTGTCCCTTAGGTGCCTTTGAATTCTCTCCTATATTTCAGTGTTTGATGTACAGAGCCCCTGTCTGGACAGAGAAATCTAGTTGTGCTTTTATAAATCATGGGTAGCAAGGCAGTGACATTTCCAGATTCTGCAGCAGTTCCATGGCACTGCACTGAGCACTCATCTGCACACACCACAGAGGTCTACAACGATTTCTAATTAATTTTTCTGTGATGTTCATTACCTGCACACAACCATTCTAAGTGATTCTTAGAATGTCACATGCCCAACTGCACCAAAGAAAATGTTCCATACATCTCATATGAAGTTTGACTTCCTTCTAGATGGTTTTATTTGCTAAGATTGTCAGTGACAGAGATGTGTTTAGTGATGTGAATACATAAAGAAAGGGACTGGAAACGGCGTAATGCATGTTAGCCATAATTACCCACAAATATTCTTATTAATTGATCATAATGAAAGCTGTATTAACTATTTATCTACATGTGACAGCCTCAACACTTCAGCTGGAGTGTTCTTACACCACTTACTTCATCAAAAAATGGGTTATTTCCTCTTTTGATTCTTGTCCGATGTGTCTGACCACAAATATGAACTTTGACTACTGGCTTTATGTTATTTCCAGGCAACTGACGACCTTCAATGATTCTAACACGAATCTAAAAAAAAAAAAAAAAAAACAGCAACAAATATTTGTACTAATTCATTCTTTATATCATCCTGATCACAAGAATTCCTTATATCACCAAAATGTTGCCCAACACCTGAAATAGCTGACAGATATGAACCACACTTTGCGAGCTTAATTGACAGCAACTAATTTTATAAGACAAGTTAGGGTTAATTATCTCACTAGAGTTTTTTCACTTGCCTTTACCATTTATTTTTAAAGCTGCTACAGTAGTTTGAAATCTATACAACTATACAGTAAACAAAGTTCATCCCTATTTCAGTCAGAACTGTACAAAATCAGACATCTCAGTAACAGGAACATTTGAAGAATAATTTTGAAATACTGGCTTCCAAATGAAGAGACTAATTATCTCTGTGGTGCATTACAGAAGCTGACATTAAATTATGCTCAGGCTATGTAAAAGGAGCAGTGTCACACTCAGCAGGAAAAGGAAACATGCAATATTTAATAAATCTATTACCTGAAAATCCTGTGGTTTGTTAGAGAGGATTCTCCGTGTTTTCTTTCCTTTGGTGATGCGTTTAGCTAGCTGGGCTTCCTTTGTGCTACTTGGCACTGTTGGTGTGATACCAACAGGACCATCCACCCCATCCTCATAACCTCCATCATCTTCTCCATCTCAAATAGCAAAAAAACAGTGCAATTAATAAATAAGTAGCAGAACTTGCTATTAAAGTTACAGAAGTAAGAGTCTGATATCCAACAGTTCCACTAAAATTCTATTATTAGCTCACATAAACATTTTTTTTTGCCAACTACATTCTTCCAACTCTTTTTGAAAGCTAGTCATTTTAGCCTGCTTAAGAACAAGTTTATATCCTAACCAAACTAACTCTAGATCAGTCTCTCTACTGGATGCAGTGTGGCTAATACAATTCCCATACACTTTTAAAATCAACTGATTGAAGTTCAGCTGTAATCATCCTCCAGCTAGTTCACAATTCACCACAAGGGATTCATTTTATTCCAGTTGGATAAACATTGCTGTTGAATGAATCTTGCTGTTTCCCATCAGCAAGATTAGGCTATAGCACAGCATTTGTTTTTAGTTTAGAATCTTGAATGCATGAATACATTTAGGGTCTGCCATCCAAAATAAAACTGAATCCTTCTCCACAACATTCAAGTGTGGAATAAGTTTTTCAGTAGAGCTCTTTGACAGTTCTGAAATCAGCATACCTCTGTGGAAGACAGTTCTACAACCACGTGACTCTACAGCACTGAATCACACTCTGAGATTCCAGTATTGCAAAACAGCATCCATAAATATTTAGACCACAAAAGTGGTCACTCCCTCGTGTTTCCAGCTTTCTCAACTGGACAGTGACTATGGTAAAATGCAGAGGAAGAATGAGCAGTGTTCCTGGTGGTTGGCATTAACAGAATGTATACTGACTTCATAAATTACAGGCTGATGATCACTTTGTACAAAAAAGTCCTTCGTGGTCCTTGTAAGAGATGTATGAAACCAGAGAGACTGACATACCATGTATTTTATAAGCAGAAGACCCCACCCACCTCTCTAGCGTCTCTCAAAATCCATTTGCCTGAATGGATCCATGCAGCTAACTGATTACACACCCTAGCACTTCACTTTTCATTTATGAAATTGAGCTGTAGCTGTAGCAGGAAGAGTGATTTAATTTCAGGGGAAATCAGTATTTACAATAAGTAACTAACGTGTGTTTGATAATTCACACTGAAATCATTACCATGCAGTTGATGAATACTAAAAAAATGCCATTTTTTATTTTATCTGTATATTACAATTAAAAAAAATTAAAAGCTATCAAAATAATCTCATAAAAGTGAATTTGCACTTTTAGCCTTCAAGTCCACATTTCTATAAAACTGTTGTGAAGTGCAGTAATTTAACACACAGCTTTTGTGTTTATCTTACTTATCCTTCCACTCTGCAAGAACACTTCTAACAGAAGCCAGTGCAATCAAAATTTCCCTCCAGAAGACTCCTGCTTTCAATTTTTTCCTTCTTATGTCATTATCTATCACCAAATAATGGTCAAAGTGATTTACTTCTCCTCAAACACAAAACTTTAAATGTTAAAATATTAAACGTCCTTCTTTCTGCACAAACACAGCCTTGATATTAGGCTTATTATTTTCCAATCAGGTGCAAAAGCTTGTTGTTTCACAGTTATTTTAAAAGCCTGGAAAACAAGATCTCAAAAATACTCTCAGCAAAATCCTGGTTAATATGATACACAGAGAGACCAAAGAATATTCCCCACTGATCATAGTATTTCATTGCCTAGTCAAATATTAACCTAATATAAAACAGTGTCTTCCAAAACTTAATTGTTCTACATGGGAAAAGAGGTTTAATTAATCAAGAAATTTTTTTCACCAAGCTCCCTGACATGGAAGGTCAGGGATGTCTCTTTTAGGGCTTTTTGGTTAGCCCTAAAATTGCAGCAGATAATTGCTGTTTCCTTGAACATTCAAAAACTTTTCTTTCCTAAGCAAAAGCCATTTTGAAATATTTTTAAACAAACAGAGAAATTTATGCTAAAATCCATTTTATGCTAGGAAATGCCAATTTTTTTTCTTAGCTTCTGAATCATCCTTAATTTTTTTAAAATAACTACTTGGCAGTCTTGACACGCTTGCCTCTGGTGAACAGTGCTGCTGAATTGCTTTCTGGTCTTACCTTAAACAGCTCCTAGAGCTTTTAACAACAATGTTCTAAGAAAAGGTTGAAATACCTTCCTGTGCACTGGTCCCTCCTGGATCAGTTGGATTTGCAGGTCCAGCTGGTGGTTCATATCCCACTACCAAATCAATTGTTGCCTATAGAGAATTAGATTTATAAGTAGTTTTCAGTATTCACAGCAGTTGATTTAAAGCAGTAAGGTGTTCTAACACTGTGCATGAACAGTTATCTATTCATGGGCATGACAGTTTTATAAAGTTTCAGCTACTAGTAAATTAATAAACTATTATTAAGCTGTAGATACATACAAACAATAAAGATTACACAATCTGCAGCTAATGGACTAGGTTTTATAATAATATCTAACAAATGGAGTCGCTGTGTTTATATTTAGAAAAATCTGTCACAATACAAGCATGCAAGACGCTCTACAAATGTTGATTTTAGTTCCACAATATTCATGGCAGACAGACATGGCATTCTGAATTTGCAGACAGAAAAGCAAAGACAATAGAGAAATAACACTATCTCATCAACACCTTAACAAGTCTGAACCATAAGTAAAATTTCCTATCTGGCTTTTTTAATTGCTTGTTCATATCTCCATCCTGGAAGAAAAACACGACGTCATTTTCCATTCTAATTATAGAATTGTCTCTTTTGTGCTTGGTTGTGGTTTTGGATTTTTGAACAAACCATTATTATTCCCAGTTTCCAGAGTAACATGAGGAGTCAGCAAAAAGAAGCCCAACCCCGTGACCATGATTAGTTAATCATGATATTAAACTGCAGCTGATGAGAGACTGAAACCACGCTTCAAATCTCTCATTACTGAAGTGTACCAGAATGCAGCATGAAGTGCCTTAACAGCTACACTGCACAAACACAGTGAGGTCCCAGGTTCCAAAACCTACTTAATTAATAACTAAGTCAAGAACCATTTAAATCTAAACATGTGCTAAATCAAGTTAAGCAAGTTCTTGTGTAGCTTTCAGAACGGAGCAGGCAGTGAGCATGGCCATGACCGTGTGCTTTCCAGAACCAGGGCTATGACACAGGCAGCTGTCACAAAGCACGGGGCAGAAAAGGATCACATGGAACTTGGAAAATGCACTTTTTCAACATCAGGCTGATTTCCATGGATTTCCATGATTTCTGAGGACCATAATATTTATAACATATACACACAAATACATAACATATACAGAGAAAACAAAATTGTACAGATGTATACACATATATGCCTGGTTATAAATTTCCTCTGTCTGGAACTCTTGCTAAAAATTTCCAAGACTTAAATTGATATTAGCCATGTTGCTGGAGTATGTTGATCAAGAATACAGTAAAATAAGAAAACATAAGTCACTCACTCCAGTTTCTTGTCCCCTTTCATTCAGCAGAGGTATGAGTTTGAAGGGAAAAGATCTGCTTTGGTGACCTACAAGATCTTTAAGTGCTACAGATGCACTGCCAATTAATCTGAAATTAAAGAGAAATCATTATTAGAATGCAAGTATGCACCAAACAGAGATTCCCATTTTTCTTTTTTCTTTTTCTTTTTTCAGAGGTTTTCATTTTTCTAACATCATCTGTTAGTCTACCAAGTAACTCCAGCCATGACTTAAATACTCAAAGCACAACAAAAGACCATTGCAAATGTCATATACTGATTGTTTACTGCTAATTTTTAATTTCCGTTTCATTACACTCAAATGTGTTGGTGTTCTTTACAGCAGCCACAGCTTTAACCTAAAGAGGTTAAAAAATGAACTTATTTTTCATGTATTTTTGAAAATAATCTTTTGTATAACTTTCAACAGCCATGGCACTTATTTCCACCACTGCATTCTCTTTGGTAAACTAAAGAATATAAAAATTTCTTTCCCTACACAGATTTGCAAATTCTCAGGTGAGAAGCAGTGAATATAAGCTAGGTATAACAGCTGCTGTACCACACAGAAAGAGACACAAAACCAGACACAACCACGTCTTTGTAATGAAAACAGTGAAAGAGAACAAATGCAATCAACCTGCTTTCTAGAGAATTACAGAATTAATCTTCTTGCTCATACTCTGCATTTTGGATTAAGTTCATCTTCTCGCTTCTAAATTCTCAGAATGTTTCTAAAGGTTCTAGAGCAGTCTACCAGAGTAAGGTTTCAAAGGGATCTGACATGTGGTAGACTCTTCTGAGCTGCTTCTGCCTACTTTGGGACTGCATCTGTCACTCCCACCCTCTCCCACAAAGATGAAAACTGCAGGTACTTTTAACCCAAGAGACTACTTTTTGTTTTGGGCAGCATTTCTTGGTGTGGTACTGGTCTCATGATACCTGGCACTGAATTTCATTCCCATGGTATGTAGGAGCAGTTTACTCCCATATTGAAGTGGATTACTGGAATAACTGGGATTTTTTTCAATGAAGAAAAAAAAAAAAACCAAAAAAACCCAAGATAATTTTACCCTGTAAATACTTCAAAGAACATGTGTTACAAATAAAATACCAGCTTTGTGCCAAAGCGGAAAAAAGGTCTGTACACAGAGAACCAAACCGAGGTCCCCTGAAGTTACAGAGCTTTTCCATGGAGTAGCTAAGGATGGAAGGGTATTTTCTGACTTTTTTACTATTGTAGCTACTCTTGCATATTGTGTCATGAGAACATAAATTAATATTTTGCAAAGCACATTAGGATACCAAAGTATAAAACATTAATTTCCTGCAAATATAACTTCCAGATATTACACATAACAACTTTTGTTTAGGTGCAGAAACTTAAGATATTTTGAGGTGCCATAGAAGGGAAAAACCCAGCAAGACTACCCATAAGCAGCTAGGCCAAATCTGATTCTAGAGAAAGAAAATATTTTCCTATGCACATTTGTAGAAAATTTATGTAGACTTGACCTTTTGTTTGAGATAAGCTGGAGTGACTTCAAAAACATCATCAATTCAGAAGCCACTCAAAGTAATCTCAAATCATCAGGAGGAATGTTTCAGCAACCACACCCGCCTATCTGGTGACATTAACTCAAGAATTATTGTTCACCTGTAGCGCTTTTGAAATTTTCCCACGCACATTTCCATTTCTGCATCCTCATCTGCCCTGTACAAATGATAACTGCACACATTTGAATGCAGAGTAACCATTTTGAAAACAGTGATCACCTTCAGCAGACTGAAGATGGAATCAGTTACGTAGACTTCTTGCTTGTGACCAGCTGCCTCTATATACTGCCTCTATATCTATAAACCTTTATTTATAAACCCCCTCCTTTAGCAGGTTGGGCAACAACAGTCTCCAGTCTTTTTCCACTCTAACAAGACTGAGAAATTTAATATTCGGTCTATAAACTATCTTAGTCCACTTCTAGACTTCAGCCAAATTCTAAGCTTTGGGCACTGTTCTGCCTATCCCAAAATTGTCCTGTTCGCTGGATTTGGGATGTTTCAGCCCTCCTGTATTAGAACCACAGAACTGATGTAGTTGGAAAGAACCACTCAGGATCATCCAGTCCAATGCCTCTGCTCAAGCTTAGTCAGCTAGAACAGGTTACCCATGACTATGTCCAGTCTGGTTTTGATCATACAGCTACACATCAACTGAAGTAATACCTTCCAAAGTAACAAGGAATGCCTCAAAGTCATCCTCAGGTCTCATCTTTGTCACTTGTGTACAAGTCTTAGAGAAAGCCTTTTTTCTGACACACTTCTCTTGGGTTTTTAATCTTTGGGCTAAGTCAGCTAAGACAGATCTCAGGAGCTGTTGTGAGATCACGTCCTTTGCCATTTCATGGATGTTTAGTGCTCTGCTGCAAGGTCTGCTCCTGTACTTCTCTCTGACAGGCAACTAGACCCCAGCTCTCTGCATGGCTGCTGTGATATTGCTGGGTTTCTCTGAACTTTGAAGACTTTTTACATTCAGGCAGGATTGTATGTGATCTCCATCTGAAGTCAAGACTTAGGAGATGACAAGGAATCCTTTCCTTCCAGCACACCTGAAAAGGGTTTCTACCACCTGTTCATCATCAAAGGACTCTTCTTTGCTGTTCAATCAACTTTTACAGTTTCTTCCTCTTGCCTGAGCAGATCAACACCGGCCTATTTAATTCCAGATCACACAAGTCTCTTGACACCATCAAGTGGGACAGTTTTTGGAATAGCTTAATGCATCCTCTGACCTTTTGTTCATCAGCTGTTTTAGTAGAAGTCCAAAGCAGATGAGTATTGTTTCTTAAACGTTTAAGCACCTTTTTGCCCATCCCTAAGACTCCTACAGGTATAATGCCCAGTCACTCTGGTCTGTCTGGTCTCTTAAACTTTTTCAGTTTTGCTGGAGTAAAGCAAAAACCCTGTCCCTGCCAACAGCAGCTTAAAGATTCTGGTCTACCACTGGAGGTGACACCAAAAATAAATGCAAATTCCCTATTCAGAAGCTGATTTTGAACCTTACCAGGCCTGCGACAGTTTCCCCCCAGTGATCAAAGGAAAATACCTAGTTTATAAGCATGAAATCAATGAACTACTGATGACCAACTATTAAACACTGAGTTGCATTTGTGCCAAAGCTAATTAATCCGTTAGTGCTGTGGTTAGCACTTCCTGTTAGCTGCCTAAATAACCAAGTGAAGTGAAACTTCACACCCATGTCTGGATCAGGAAGTGCTAGCTCACAGTACCAACCATTTTATTATTCCTCTTGGTTTCAAGGGAGCAACCTATACTAAATTCTTTAGCCTGTCACGTCCTCTAGCTGCTTACATGCTACTTCTACGGGAAGCCCCAAGGTTTAAATTACACAAGAGCCAAGCATTTAAATTATTTTCATCTATTTTTAAGGATTTATTTTGGCAGAGGTTTATATTTATGCTTCTCATCAGCAAACTTGATTCTCCCCTGCAGTTACAATCACTATACCCAGCCTTTCTTTCTCAGTGTGTATATTTCATTATAGAGTATGCTACAAGACCCAGCACCCACCTTCTCTTATTCCTGCTATGTTTAACTATTTTTATTAAGAAAGAACTGTATTTTATCTTTACTTATTTGGTAATATTGTTTGCAAGAACATACTTTAAAAAAAGAAACAAAACATAAATACTGATCTGAACAATGAAGAAAAGCCCAAAACTGAATCTTAAACTGTCTAGATCATGCATACAGTGGATGCAAGGAAAGCCTGCAACTGTGTACAGCCACACTGACATGGAAAAGAATCCACACAAAAGGGTACAGCTGTAGGAGGATTTAAACAATCTGGAAATTATTTAACTGTGAGAAATCCTTAGTAATGATTGAATAATTTGCTGCACTGCTGATTTGTAGCTGCATTTTTCTGTTAGAGCAAAGGGTGTGCCCAATGTGTTTTTCCTGTCTCACTAGGTTACTAACTACACAAAGGACACAGGGAAACACACAATCCCAGCTCATTCTCTTAACTTCACAGGGACAACTGAAATTACAGTGGGGGTTTTGAGATTTTTTTTTAACTGCATAAAGATTTGTGTTCTGAGAATTTGAAATCTTCCTACTAACAGTATTAGATGTAATAGAAAACAGATGTGTTCTCTTTTCAAACATCTTTATGCCAGAAATCCAACTAAGCATGAATCATGAGTCCTCTGGTTTATTCCTATGATGTTTTTGTCTGTATACAGTGGTTTGCTTTATTTATCTTTTCCAATTATTGTGACTTTTCACCATGAAGAGCACTCATTAACCTATCTGCAAAAGTTTAGTGATCGTGTAAATGAAGCAGTAAATTTTCTCTCCAGGAAAACAAAGAAATGGAAAAATATCCAAATGTTCTTTCAGGCTTAATTTACAGAAACATGCCAAAGCAATGAGTTCAGTGCCTTGGCACAGAGTAAAAGCAGAATAACATCCACTGTGCTCCTCCTCCTGCCTGTTTAAAAACAGACTGGATGAACAGTTATATCGGCTTTTAGGAGATGGAACAAATCATGTCTTGCAATCTTCTGCTCCGTTTCTCCAGAGGGTAGGACAGGTTCTGTAGTCACCTCTTGGGCATAACAACAACAGAGCAGGGGTCTGGAACCAGGCAGGACTAAGCACAACAGCAATCCCCACTGCTTATTTTCCTCCAGAAGAAAGGAAATAAAGCCAAAGGCATTGTGCAGGTTCTTTTCATTGCTTGTTCTCAGGCAACAGAGGCCCCTAGACATACTCTTTACGCTCAAAAAATAAATCCAAATTCAATCTAGATTTTAAAATAAAATATATAAAAACATGAATCTCTAAAGGGATGATTGCTGATTTCAACTCAAATCCCACTTAGGCTAGATACCTAATGCACCTCCCAAATTAATGGGTCTACTTGTGAATGTTAAAAGCAAACACTGGGTTTCCTAAACCATCATTCGAATAGCTCTCAGCAGTAAGGACCTTAGATAGGCATTGTGCTCCACCTTTCCAATCCTGAACTAGCATGCAGGCAAACCATGGGAGTGTTATTTGCACACTCTTCCACTGAGCACTGTTTTGAAATGCTGCAGCACTTAAGACACGTATCTAACCATAGACTTCTTCAGTATTAAAAGAGGATACCATGAAAAATAGCAAATCTATGATATGGTAGTCCTAAATCTCGCTCTAACTCAGTAAATAGAATCAGTAACTCTACAGAAACACAGGTTATGCATACATGAAATTGTTAGGTGAAAAATTTATTCCACATTCCCTCCTTTCACGTACTCTTTCATCTAAATGGGAATGTTTATAAATATCAAAACTCTTCTGTTGTTACAGTGCTCTGTGTCTTTAAAAGAACAAGATGCTATTTCCTATTGCCATATTACCATCAGGATGTCTCTCACTTCTCACCCCCTAATCCTGCTTCCCTGCCAATATGCCTTCCAAACCCATCACATAGTGCAAATATGTCAATGTGACTGAGGATCTATTTTCAAAGAGCATTACTTTGAAGGTGTTACTATGGACAACTTTCTGTGCATAAACCCAAGCAAAACAAACAGGCATTTGCACAAGCTGGGGGTTAAGAGTTACAAATATGAGTGTAGATAATATTTACAAATACAATTTGAAGAAAACCAAACACATGACTGCTTAACTTTGAATTCATGTACCGAGTGAAACATTTTAGGTGTTAAATGATAATCAATATCTTTTATTTTTTGATGCGTTATAAAGTCCATTACAAAATTCTGATTACTGATAAGCTTTCCTACCTCAAGTTTCGAGATCTCCCTAAAGTCAGAGGCATGCAATATATTCCTGCCTAACTGACCTGCAGGAATCTCAGGAATGAGAGACCTGAGGGCACTGGCTTGATTCACAGGGATTTTATGACTGAGCTCTTAGAGTATTGTAAAAACCAGAATCCACACGTTGGGAGGAGGCAGACAGTAGTAAAGAGAAGCTAACAATGGAATTGGGCTACTATGAGTAAACATCAGTGTTTTCCTAACACATGAAAAAAAAGAAAAGATGACACCTGCCTCGAAAAAAAAGAAAAGATGACACCTCCTTACAGAATAGCAAAGAGAACACTACCTGGCACTGACAGAAAAGAGAGAGCACAGCAAACAGCAGCTATCTGTTCCGTTTCCCCTGTACTTCTGCACTGAAAGCTGTATTTAATACTGGGGTGGGAGTGGGTAGGGAGAGAGAAAGAAGGAACATACTTGTTTTGTCCAATTGTTTCAAAATCCTTCACGATAATTGTTAGGGAAGATGAATTATCCAGCGCAATTCCTTTCAAGTCAAATTCAACAATCTGAACAACAACAACAACAAAGGACCAAATCCAAATTATAATGACAAATTACATAAAAATTAACAGCAGATTAGCATATACAACAAAATTATTCTGAAATAAATTTTGCATTTAGTGAGAGACCAAGTCCAGCTTACATTTGCAAAAGTAAAGTAAAAAAAATGCTCATAGCACGTATTTGACTTTCTAATGACTAGCAACAATAACACAATGAAATTAATTGACAGTGAGCCATCATTTCTTTTGCAGTTCCACTTCCCCACACTAATATACATATTGTCTTGTCATCCATAATATCTGATATCAATCCCCTCCAATATTGGCTGAACTCAGTTGCTATCAAATTTAAATGAATAGTAGTGTGTTCCCTTTCTTATAATTCTAATTACAAAATGCAAGAAAAATCTTTAACTTTCATTTATTGTGAAAAAACACTGCTAAGAAAACATTTTCTGCAAGAAAAATATTACTGAAGATACAACATAAGACAACGCCTACAATTAGACCATGAGGACTTTCAACACATAATTCCTTTCAGTTCTGTATGGTTTTGTCTGGTACATAATAAATTATCCCATTATGTTCCCATATATGTGGCTAAACAATGGCTGAGTATTGTTTGGATTGAAAGAAAGTGGGAACAAAACCAGGCCACAAACTCAGCAGTTATCCATCTAATTTTTCATTAACACATTACTAATGAATTGTAATATATGGGGCAAGGTGAATCCATTCCCCTGCATTTACTAACACCTTGAAAGAACACACAGCACTAGAGCCTCTTTCCAACAACGTGCTCAGCTGTTGAAACTGCCTTAATGACCTTAAAAGCATTGTCTTAAAACAACCAAGGATTTGTTTTTACAAAATTACCTCATTCCAAACAGGATTGAGTTCATTTTCAATTTTCTTTGTTTTCTTTTTTTCATCTGCAAATACAAACAAAGCATGATTATTTGCTTTTGCTAAAAGCACTACAAAAATATTCCTTTCACTTTTCTAAAGGAGGTTTGAACTTTAAAACAAATGTTCCAATTCTTTTTTACCTCTTCCAGAAGTTGCATGTTTTTTTACCTCTTCCAGAAGTCCCCTGGGCAATTTTAGTAGTTCAGGTTTTTTGTTGTTTTGTTTAAGCATAACTAGATGTATTTCCAAAAAAACCAAAATAAATATTTAGGTTTTGCAACCTTTTATGACCCTTAGCTTCACCTTCAATAATGATGAAAAAATTCAGACTAAAAGACTTGGAGACATCAAGCCAAACAGTAACTTTTAATTGATAGCAGTAAAGTACTGCTTTTGAAAATAGTAAAGAAAATGTGTTGCATATTACCATATTTGAGTTACAAAAATATTTTTGAACATTTAGCTCTGGAATAAAATCACATGGGAAAAAAATCTTAAGAAGATATGCTTACAGTGTCAGCACTGCCTGGTTTAAATGAGCAAATATTAGAAGAAATATACATGCATGTAAGAGGAAATGCAATCCTTCCTGAAAAAATTGGTTTCCAGAGGTTATGCAGATATGAACTTACTGAACTTCACTGAACTTCACCAAACCTGACTGAACTTACTGTGGCCTAAAAATTACAAAAATTGCAAATTTTCCACACTTCATGGTCAAATTTGCATTTGTGCAAGCTACAAATCATGAGAACGTGAGGTGGGGTGCAAATTAAACATACCTTGGCATTATTTTTCGTGTTCAATTACAATATATAGCTCCAAGGGAGGATGAGTCTTTTTACATTCAGAAGCATGAAAGAGCACAAACACACAGCTCTTTAAACAGACATTGCATACATTAATGATAACAAACGAGCATATTTATGTGTAGGGTGCAGAGCAGCTGCTGATCTCCGAAATGCTCAGCCACCACAAGAAGTCCAAGCTTCAGACACACTCCACATCTTTCAAGACTCCAGTAGAGATATTTGCATTTTTGTTATTTGAAGTTATGACTGTACTTAGCCTGGAAAATGTTGCAAAGGCTTGGGAATCAAGACTAAAGATATGCCAAATGGGCAAGTTCCTATAGCCACCAGTCAGGCTGCTGGCTGTGGTGACCCTTTTTACTGGATGAGAGTGGGATGCACTGAAAAAGTCAGCCCATGGCTGCAAATTACAAGAAGTGACTCCCATTTATGTAACAGGAATTGTCTACAATTCATACAGGATATTGACTCACGTTGTAGGACAAAGGAAAGAGCTTTCATAACACACCATACTGTGGCCTGACATTTTGCAGAACAAAGCACTAATTAACAAGCTAGTGAGAGAAATTCGACTTTATGCTATCCAATAGGAGACAAAACATTTTCAAATCTGGCTATCACAGAATAGGGGTTGGGCACTGATACTCCAAGTCCTTCTAGAAGCTGGGAGATGAAAAGATGTTTTCACTGCCAGGGGACAAAAAAAAGGAACAGTTAGAGTTGTTTGTAAAGAGGATAGTAAATTACAGACCTGATTCTGATGGAACTAGTGGATAAAAGTCCTATGATCCCTGCCTAAGCTAAAATGTGACTCTCTAAGGTGAGTCCTGGCTTGAACAACAGTCAGAACAAGTCTTGACTTTGAGCCAAATTTTCCATTCTGAATTATTGGTTTTCACAAAAGCAAGATTTATGTTTCCACTAATATGCATATTCTAGACTACACTAGAAAAACCCCACTTTTCCTGTTATGCATCTGTGTGAAAGCTGGATGAAAAAACCCTGGGAAGCACAACTTACATCGGGTTTTAGTTGTAATTTTAGTCAGAGCGTGACATTCCTACTCCTCAAGGAAATATTTTGCATATATTCTCGTCTCTTTACTGACTTCCTTTGTATCACATTTTTATCAGTATTTTAATGCACTGAGGGGTGGTGGTATTTGATTTTAAGCTCTTGGCAAAGCTCTTTCTTCTTCCAGTCAGAAATCCCCGTTGCCAAGCAGGGTGAGGTGGATTGCTCAGTTATTCCAGGAGCTCACAGAAGTTCCAGGTCCTCAGGCTGTTTTGCTCTGCTGGTAATGATTGCAGCTATAGCAACCAAGACTAAATCAGGACAAACTGTGCAATAGGGCCAGTCACCATTTTAATGTGGTCCTACCATGAAATAAGAATTATAGTGGATACAGGTAGAACACTCTATTCTCATTTCTTTAACTACACCAACTGTGATACTGTAGGACAAATTACTATTTGCTTTATCCTCATGGAGGCATTATATTACCTTATATTTTAACATGCTATTATAGTTATTATTCTCAGGTGAAAATGACTGTAATAAGAATTGAATGGCTCACTGTCCAAAAAAAATTAGGACGGGCTGTTTAAATAATAACTGTTCCATCATTTAAAAGATTACAGTATAGCAAAGTATTTAATGTTTCCATCTTAATTTTTTTTCTATTATAACTAGTGTTTTAATCAACACGAGCAGGTGGGGAATAGTAGAAGCAAACATTATCTTTTACAACAGTCCCAAGTCTAAGATTCAAGAGAGAATCTCATTTCAATTAACTAAGTATCTCACAAAATTTTGTCAAAGGAGAATTAAGATTGCATGGTGGCAACAACTGCAGGATCAAATGGGCAGACCTCCAAAACCCTGGCAATTAAATTTAGATAATTTACCTCTCTGCAAAACAGAAAGTTTAAATCTAGAGAATAATTACACTCTAAAAGTATTTTCCTTCACATGCTGAAATATAAACTAAAATAGCTTTGAAATACTGCAGGCCTGCTGAAAAGCTCTTAGATTAAGTACAAATGGAATCAAGTTGGATCAATCAAATTAAATGTCATTTCACCTCAGTTTTTACTGCATGAAGTGGAATGAGGCAGCCAAAACGAATGATCAAAGCACTGAGTATGCTGGCATTGACTGCACATACCAGCAATTGAATCAATTTTTACACACTGAGACAAGAATCTAACAAACTGAAACAATTACACTGATTTAATCATCATCACTTAGTGTCAGTTTAGCAAATGGCAACACTTTTTAATATTAATTTGACCGATTAATTGTCTCACAGTGAGTGACAAACTCAGAATTCTGCAAGAACAGCACCCAGTTCCAGATAGCGATATTGGTTTACTCTCAGGGTGTAGTTCTCTTTGAACTATGAGCTGTTCTTAAAGCAAATAAAAGCTCCATCCCATTGGACTGGACATAAATGTGTAAAAAAAAAAAAAAAAGGGGGGGAAATGCTTGCACAAAACTCCTGCTATATCAGAACAGAAACAGCTGCCTATTTCCTTCTAATACACAGCTAATACATATCACTATAACAATTATATTAACTGCCTAGTCTGTAGCCAGCTTAGTCAAACAAACTGGATGAAATCTATTCTATTTGTAGATGAAACCATATTACCTTGCATGTCTTAACATATAAAACATTTGCAGTCCCTTTCATACTAACAGTTGCAGTATCATGAGCTTTTTCTTCACAGCATGGCTGGAAAGGGCTGAGGCTGAAAGACTGCAAGGCTTAAATTTACTGAACCTGACACCAGCAAAGGCCCTGTAAATTAAAAATTTGAACAAAGTACTCTTCTAATGAAATGCCAACTTCCACAGAAATTTTCTGTCAAATGAGTGCTGTTCACTAAGGCTTCACCAAGAATACTCCAAACAAGAACATGAAAGTGTGCTGCAGGGCCATGGTCATAGTCCTGCAAATGCTTGAATTTTTCCCAGTCTAGAACATGCACTCCCAAATATGTCTTTTATGTCCCCCAGGATTTACACTGGATAGTGCCTAAAGTTAAAGATTAATGCCCTTTGACATAATCTTCTCAAAATAAGACCGGTTTCCTATCTCTACACATTAACAGAGTGAGGGGAGAACCAGCCCTGTATATATAAAAAAATCTATAAACATAAACAGCTAGGAGTCGAACATATTTTAAACATGACTCTACGACCTTGCACTTGGTCACCAGGCACTCCATTTACAAATTAAATCAGAGCTGCTTAATAGCTGCTAAAAGCCTGGTATTTTCTGTCCCACTTGAATCACTCTGGACAGTAAGCAAAATATCAGACTGTTGGTATGCAGTAAAATCACATGAATAGAATTGGCAGGATGATGAGAAATTAAATATCCTACTAAAAACCTGTCACAATTATGAAGCTGACATTGGTTAAGCATGTTTGGGAACACTAAAAATCCTAATTACAGTACATAAAGGATAAATACAAATCGATTTCTTTAACATCTGTTGTCCAATTCCTGTGTTTGGATAATTGAAGGACTGAAAAATCCAGCAATGAAATAAAAAAAAAATCTGTAACTTATATTTGTTAGGTAGAAGTGAACTGCATTAGAGCACATAGAAGGAAGAAAAGCTTACAAGGAGGGATTAACAGGGAAGAAGGGAAGGCATAAACCAGCTCTGGAGTCTGAAACTGCAGGAACAGAGGCAACACAGAAAGGCAAAACTGGCAGGACAGCAAAGACAAGGAACTGGAAAGAGAAAATGGATACTTAAGAAGCAGCAGAATGTGAAGCAAACCAGAAAAAATACAGTATATTCACTTTTTGCAGGGCAAGTAAAATCTTATTTTAATAATTACAAAGTTCCAAAAGCTACTGAGACAGGCTCTGCCACTTGTTCTAACACACAGGGTGGTTAAAATAAACCAAAACAAACTTTGAAAAAAAAAAAAGGAAGAAACTGAAGGAAATGGAACGATTTCACATCTTTCTGATGCTGAAATAAATGTATCTGAAAACTTGTTACGTTGAAAGTTAAGGTTCTGCACGTGCAGTGCCTTGTCCTTTCCAGCCTACAGCTGTCACGATTTCAGATTTGGTTCCTAAAGGTGACAAACTCCTGCAAGGATTTTTCACACTCTAAAATACCATTTGGATTTCAGTGCACAGTTAGGAAACCAGGTCAACAGGAGATAAGATGCCTGTTTGTCAGTTTGGTTTGATGCATTACATGATCCAAAACTGCTTAAAGGTTTTGGCACCTTAAAGACAAATCAATACCAGAAATCGAGTTCCCCTAGTCTAGCCAAGTGAGATAATGATGGCAACAGGTAAAGTATACTGTAAAACATAATTAGTTTTACATATAAATGCTAATTTTATCACATTTCTTCTGTGATAAAAGTAGCATTTATATGTAAAGCAAATTATTCTCCTTCTTCCATATATGAACAACAAAAGTGAAAAATACACTTACCTTCCAAAATCTTGTAATTAATCTCAACTAGCAAAATTTTGATGTGCAATTCTGTCTACAAAAAAACCCAACAATAACCCCCCCACCAAACTAAAACAAAATCAAACACCTTCAGAAATAGTACTACTGTTTTTCAATGTACTACTTGTAACAACAATAAATCACTTTTTTATTGTATGTGTGTGACAGTGAGCAGTGCCTGTTCAAAGTAATCAAGACAGGAATGATTTTCCAGATGGAAAACAAGCTAATCTTCAATATCAGAATTAAAAGTGGGTTCATTTACACAATTAGATTTGTTTTTGAAGCAACAGGCTAATCCCTTGGAAAAGCTTGTAAAATGTGGATCCTGAAATAGAGGCACAGCTGGTCAGAACAGACCAATGTGCTCCACCCAGTGCAAACTTCATTCAGGTAACTCCTGTCTCTAATTAAAAAGTCTTCCCTAAAATTACAGCAGATGTAATTTCAGGAAAAATACGTTTTCCCATATTTTCAAATACTTACAAAGGGCACTATCTTTTACAAAACTTCTTCCCTGACTACATTTATGACAGTTTTGCTTACCTTTAAAAATAACAGAAACGATAGGATCTGGTTTCCCAAACTTGGTTTTAGGGATATTGGCAGCAGATTCCACAATCACCCGAAGCATTGTCTCCCGTCTTGCCTAAATGCTGACTACTACCGAAAGAATTAAATCTTCAGTTTCACAGTCCTTAACTGCTGGACTGAAATGCTAGCAGGAAGAGGAGGCAGGGAATTACTGCTTTACAGCAAAGGAGGTCTATGGGTGGATCTATGACGGTCTGGCTACTCAAAGCTCCGGGAAAAAAAGAGTCTTGTAAATTGACACCGGGTTCTGTCTTACCGCACGGAACAAGCTCTCGCTAGAGAAATCCCGGAACAGAAACGGCACACTGCAAAAACTCGGATTTCTTGATGCTGCTTTTATTCTTAAAGTGGGTGATAAATCTCTCGTCAGAAACCACGGCAAGAATAAGCGTTAAACAACATGATCATTAAGCACGACTCTAGAACTGGAGTTAAACCACGTCTGCCTCTCGGTATACCAAGGTATGAAATTCCACGATGGCTTATAATTTTTTTTCCCTCATAATTTTTAGAACTTCACTGTTCGCAAATGCTTTTGGTTTGTCTCCGTGCCAGCCTAGTCAGAAAGTGGCGATGATCCCAAAAAACAGTGTAAGTCCTCCCCCTCCTGTTGTATTCTGGAACAACGACACTGCAGCTTCCTCATGGCACGTCCTTGATACAGTAGATTTCTTGAGTAATTATTGAAATATGTATCTATAACTAAAATTAAAAA